>SJYA01002804.1:73759-104460 GCA_006410615.1 Neotragus moschatus | reverse complement strand
TGTGCTTCCGGGGCGCTTTGTGTTAAGTCTCCTGGGAAGCCTGCAACAGTCCTGGGGTGGAAGGTGGAGGCCAAGGGTCATATACCCTGACGCTGGGAGAACCTGGGTGGCCAGCTTGTCTCCTCAGGTCATTTCAAGGCCTTCTTGAGCTCAAATGGCACCGAGATGATGTCTGGAGGCTTAAAGATCAGAGAGCTGGAAGGAGACCTCTAAGAGCCCTGATCTAAACACTGCCTCCAGGCATGTCCACCTCAAGAATTATTAGCTCAATTTACAAACAAGGAAACTGGCCGAAGTCATTAGGGCAGCCATATTTATTGAACACCTGTTATACTATTAAGCCCTGAACTCAGTACTAGATGTGGTGGGAGGAGTCAGTGGTCATAGTGTCTGATGGGGAAGAAAACATTTAGGACTTGGGAATCACAGACTCTGGGTCTGAGTTCCAGCTTAGAAAGTCATTTGTTTTCGAACGGCTTTGAAGGAAAGTCCCTTTACCCTCCCTGAGCCTCAGTACTCTCATCTCTAGAATGAGGATGCTCCTGCCCTCCTTCAAGGCCGTGGTTGTAACTAGATGTGTGCAATGCCGGTCCCAGTGCCCCTCACAAACACAAAGCTCAGCTGATGTGTCCTTACCTCAATTTCCTGCCAGACTTTTCCTGGCCTCACCGTTCCATCTTCCGTCTCTCCCTCCCGCCGGCTACTCCCTCATGACTGACCACCTCTTTTAGAATTATCTGAACTCTTGGCCCAGCTTTGTCAAGTCCCCCACCATCCTCGCCCTGTCTTAGATTGGGTGGGTGCAGGGACCCTCTTATGAGGGATGTTGAACAGCACGGGGGTCACGGGGAGTCAACAGTTCTCCCTGCAGCCTCTACTTTATCCCCCACCCACCTGGAGGAGACAGGGAGACCCAAAGACATCCCTTCCCAGCTTCTCTGGCTTCCTCAGTCCAGGGCACTGCTTTTCCCAGGAAGACCCCCTTCACCCAGCCAGGGGCTCTTGAAAGCTGGTGGGGAAACTGAAGCCCTTTCAATCAGTGTCTTTGAGGGACTGAATCCAGAAAGGCAGTTAGATGCACGGATCAACTAACCCCACCTGGGATATCCCAGGAGAGGTGGCTTAAAATGTGCCCAGGGGATGTTTGCTCCCCTCCCAACTGTGGAGGTCAGCCCTGTTAGTTGAGAGTGGGGGTGAGCTTCTGTGACAGGAGTCTCCTTCGAGCTGAACAGAAAACTGCTGCTGATAAGTTTGGGAGGGTCAAGGTCTGTCTGCCAGGGCTCTGCAGAACCTGAGCCTCCTCCCTGTCTCTGTCCAGATGGGGATGAGGACTTCTGAGTACCTGTCCCCACTGTGCCATCACCTCCCATCTTGGCCTTGGGTCTTCTTTCTTGGCCTCAGTCCTCTTTCCTGTAAAATGGGTGAATAACCACCCCCACCACAGCCAAGCCTACCCACACTGGTATGTTATGAGCCTCTCATAAGACTATGAATGAGAAACACTTTTATTGTATTTATTTTTTTAAAGACGTTTGATGCAAACCAATTTTAAAGGACAGGGAAGCCTGGCTTGCTGCAGTCCATGAGGTTGCAAAGAGTCGGACACAACTGAGCAACTAGACAATGACAAAAATTTTAAAGTCTTTAATAGATTTGTTTCAATATTGCTTCTGTTTTATGCTTTTTTTTTTTCTTGGCCATGAGGCAGGTGGAATCGTAACTCCCAACCAGGGATGGAACCCATACCCTCCACAGGGGAAGGAGGTCTTAACCACTGGCCCACCAGGGAAGTCCTGAGAAACACTTCTAAATGCCTGCTGTGGCATTCAGTTAGGGACTTGGACAGAGTTTTGGGGTTCCGGCTGGACCACTGTTCGTTTTTGGTGGACAAGAGGGCCGCCCATGCTGGGAGGCTGTGCTTCACTGTACCTGCCCCTCCTCCAGCCTTAAATAGTAGAAACACCAGCTAACCAGAGCCAAAGATGCCTCAGAATTCTCTGGGGGCAGCACAATACTGTGGGTCCTGCCAACACCAGTAGGAAAGCTTGCTGGCTGCCTAGGGGCTCTGTTCACTTTCTCTGGGCTCAGGAGGTCCCTGGGGGCCTGTTCCCTTGGGAAGATAGCCTGGCAAGAATCTGCTAGTGTCCCAGGTTCAGGGCCTATGTGAGGGCACCTGGGGCAAGGGGTGAGCAGGAGGTGCCTGGAGACAGTGGGTTAGCAGGGGACTTGCCAGGAATGCAAGCAGAGGGAGCGGAGTGTGTGAGTAAACAGTGGACGGGGCAGAAGGCCATGGGGAGAACAAAATGGGAATGTGGATGCGGATATGGGGGGCAGGGCACTGGCTGGAAGTGACTGGTGGTGAGGACCAGGGCTGGGTGATTGGTGCCCGGGTTAGAATTTCACACTGGACTGTGAACTTGTCTCCCGGCACTCAGGCTGTGATTCACTAACATGGATGGGGTTGGGATGGGATACTGGATTCTAGGGTTCCTTCCCTGTTCCCTCAACCAGGGTAGGCCTCTGTGTTTTCTCAAAAGTTTCACCTTAACAGCCTGAGATCTTACAGAGTGAGCAGGGCTCTATGCCTGCTATGGGCCTTGTGCCGTTTCTACTTAAGGTTAAGGATCTTTTAGGATCAAACCAGTCCATCCTAAAGGAAATCAATCCTGAATATTCACTGGAAGAACTGAAGCTGAAAGCTCCAATACTTTGGCCACCTGATGCAAAGAACCAACTCACTAGAAAAGCCCCTGATCCGGGAAAGTTTGAAGGCAGGAGGAGAAGGGGGCAGCAGAGGATGAGATGGTTAGATAGCATCACCAACTCCATGGACATGCATTTTACCAAACTCCAGATGATAGATTAGGACAGGGGAGTGTGGTATGCTACAGTCCATGGGGTTGCAAAGAGTCAGACATGACTTAGCAACTGAAAAACAACAAAGGACTTCTTCCCAAAAAAGGGCCCTGAGAGCTCACATGTGCTTGTAAAATCAGGGGCTCGGGGTCACCGGGTTCAGAAGCCTGTTTGTTCCATTTTGCCTCTTTGCACAACAGCCCAAGGCAAATGTCCTCCCCTCTTTCAGACCTCAGGTCTTTTTATCTGTATAATGGGGATTAAATGATCCCTGCCCACCGCTGCAAGACCTGTGGGGTCAGGAGACTGGTGTGGGCTCTGGAAGACTCTGACAGGACCCCAGAGGCAGTCTTTGTGGGTGAGAGGGTGGGTACTTTAGCGGGACTTGGGGAGGAGGAGGAGTGACGTGGAGCACCTCCTTGGCCTGCTCACTTCACAATAAGCACATGATTTAATGCAGCCAGTAAATCCTTTTCCGCCTCAGCTTCTCAGCTACCGCAAAACAGGCTCATAATTCAGTTGTTAACAAGTCTAGGATTAGGGCTGCAGCTGCAAGATCAGGGGGTGCCTGTGTATGTGTGTTTGTGTGTCTCTGTTTGTGTCGGGAGCTGTGCATCTGATCATGGAGACAGTGTCCGTGTGTGTGTCCACTTGTGTGTGCGAGCATGCATCTTGCTGTGCAGGAGTAGGGGTGGAGGTGGGGCACGGTGACGGTGGAAGAAGTCTTGGCAGCTGGCTCAAGGGGAGACCTCATGGCCTCGGGGAGTGTTAAGGCCTTGTTGAGCTGTTCCTGGAACTATAGACTCTCAGGGTTGGGAGGAACCCCAGTCTTCATCATGCCCCAGAACTTGAGCCGCAACAGGCAACTGTGGGAAAAAGGAGAAGGGGGTGTCATTGTAAGTCAGTGACCATTGGCCTTGGTTTTCACATATTGAATTTATTTGAAGCAGAGCCTGCTTCTAAATCCCCTTCATGGATCACAGCCTTGTGTGGCGAAGGGGCTTGCGTAACTCAATGAAGCTATGAGCTATTCAAACCAGTCAATCCTAAAGGAAACCAACCCTGAATATTCATTGGAAGGACTGCTGCTGAAGCTCCAATACTTTGGCCCAGACTTGATGCAAAGAGCCAGTTCATTGGAAAAGACCCTGAAACTGGGAAATATTGAAAGCAGGAGGAGAAAGGGGTGACAGAGGATTAGATGTCTGGATGGTATCACCGATTCAATGGACATGAATTTGAGCAAACTCCAGGAGATAGTGGAGGACAGAGGAGCCTGGCGCGCTGCAGTCCATGAGGTCACAGAGAGTCAGATACAACTTAGTGACTGAAGAATGGTAACAACTACTAAATTCTTGTGACTCTTTTTCAGGTTTTCAGGACCTGAGAATCGGAAAATAGGGGTGGAGAAACCCCCACTCAGAGATGATGAGATGTAGGTTCTGTGGGAGCAGTCTGCACACCCAGGAGCTCTGTCCTCCTGGGTGCAGGCTGGGCTTCTTCAGACGCGCCCTCACCAGCAGGATTAATGCTCACTGGGTTGGGGAGCAATGGAGAAAAGACTCCTCAGAGCCCCCAACTGCAGCCGCGAGAGGAAGGAATTGAGCACCCCATGAGCAACTGGGGTGTGTGTGGCCACGAGGCAGGTTACTCAGGCATATGGAGCGGGCAGCCAGAGAGCCCTGGTTCGAATCCCAGCTTCCCTGATTGTCAGCTATGAGAGGACAAGTTACTTCATCTGTCTGAGACAGTTAAAGAAGATAGTAATTGAAGAAATGTTTGTCCCATTCCTCCTAAAGGGTCTCAGAGATTTGTAGCACACAGAAACAGAGCCTTTCCCAATGGGTTGGCCTGCTTTAAGTCATAGTAGGGCAGCATATGGGGTGTTTGCACCTGGCATGGGGGGTGTTTGCACCTGGGCATGTGGGGTATTTGCATGTGGCATGGAGGTGTTTGCACCCGGGCATGGTGGGATGTCTGTCTTACAGACGGTGGACACCAGCTGGATGTTCTTCCCTTGGGTGCAGAATACCCCATGCTTTCTGATTCTTTTGGCCATTGCAATGCCATTCCCTGGGCCTCGACAGCCCTTTCTCAAATACCTGTTTTGGCTGAGGCCCTGAACCCTCAGCTAAGGTATTGCCTCTGAGGGTCAGGACTACCTTTCAAAAGTGCCCGTTTCCCACCCACCTCGTGCAAGGCACTCAGTTAAATACTTACAGCATTGAGTTCTAGCACTTCTTTCACTGTCGAAGGGTAAGCTGCTCATGTCACTCTCTCCCCACAATCACCGCCTCCTGAGAGCAGGATGACATTCCCCCTAAGCACCTGATGCAGTGGCTGTTTAAATAACAAGTGTCGATTGTTTGCAAGAATGAATGAATCCATGGGAGGCAAAGCGGACAGAAAGAATGTGCTCTCAGAGTTCAGAAGGTGACATTGTTTCCTGTTAGGGAGAATCAGGGGAGATTTTATAGAGGGGCTAACTTGGGAGCTGGCCTTGAAAGATGGAGTTGTGAGGAAGGGTTGGGAAGACACTTCCAGTAGGGGGATTGGCATATGCAAAGGCGGGTGTGGGGGGGGCGGGCAGGAGGGAAGTGGCGTCTTGGGGAAGCCCGATGGAGTTGGAGAGGGTCAGGAGGCAAGTGCAGAGGCTGACTTTGGTTGGCCACCCAGCTTCCTGTCCTTTCTTCTGGGCAGAGTTTTTCTCTTCCTTTTCTGCCCTGCCTCCTCCAGGAGCCCGGGGGATGGATCTGCCCCTCTCAGTATTCCCCCTCCTCTGGCTCAGCACCCTCCCCGCTCTGCTCTGGGACCGTGAGCCACACCCAGGAGCTCTGCATTGGCTCCTCTGTTCTCTCCCCATCCCTTCTCTTTGGGCCCTGGCTCTGAGCCTCAGGGAGCGCAAGCTGTGAGTTCGAGTTTGGGCAGGAGCCCGCTCACCCTGCAGTGACGTGTTGGGGCTGTCTGGGCCACAGGGAGCCAGACAGGAAAACCGCCAGTCCACGGAGCAGGGTGGCTGGCCGCAGTGCGCCAGCCTGGGGCCCGCCCTACCCCTCCCGCCCCTCCCTTCCCTAAGGGATGTCCCCAGTGGACTGGCCAGTGGCCCTTGTCTCTGGGGGGAACATGCTTTCTGCAGGCTGTGGCTGAAGAGGACATGAACCAGCTGTCCTGCCAGCTCTGTGTGGGGAAGGGGAGGTGCCCCTTGCCAGCCTGCACCCCACAGGACGCCAGCCACAGGCAGAGTGGAAAGGCTCTGGCTTCTGTCCCCTACCCCACTGTCATTTCCCCTGTGGGGCCCTTGGATGGGAAAGCCAGAGCTGCCAGTACCGGGGGCAGTGACTCCCCAGGGGGTTGCTTATGGGCAAGGGCTTGGGGAGCCTGAGAGAGGCCCACACTGACCGGGACCACTGGTTCTTCAGCTGGCAGACTGTGGTGGGACATGGGGAGGGAACGCCTCCCCTGAGAGCTGGGCTCCCCGCCATTCCCACCACCTACCAATTGCCTGCTGGGTGCCAGGCTCCCATGGCTCTCAAAGGGCTCCCAGGGAGAAGAGGCCAGAAAGGTGCCAACAGAGGCCCTTCCCAGCCCTTGCCCCAGGCCTCCCGGGCCTGAGGCAGGCTCCTGAGGAAAAGGGGGCTGTTACCGCTCCAGTGATGCAGAGAGGGGCCTCCTCTGAGAGAGGCCGGGCATGGAAGAGTGGTCCCTGGGGGTGGGGAGGCACTAGAGGGGTCGAGGAGTGTGGACATGGCTGGCTCCCTGATGTGGAAGGCAAACAAGAACCGGCTGGCTCATACCCTACACCACAGTCCCCCGCAGTGAGGGTCTCTGACCCAGGCTGTTGGTTTTCTTCCAGAGCAACAAAGACAATCAAGATAAGGATCCTGTTTCCTTCAGATTTACTTACGGATTCAGTCTGCCCTTCCTCAGTGCTTGCCTGGTTTACTTGTTCCTTCCTCCTTCAGTCTGTTCACTTCTTTGTTCATTCATTCAAGAAGTACATCTGAGTACGTGACGAGTACTCGGCCTTTCGCTGGGCTCTGAGGTCTAAAGAAAAGACCCTGATGCTGGGAAAGATTAAAGGCAGGAAGAAAAGGGGACGACAGAGGATGAGATGGTTGGGTGGTATCACGGACTTGATGGACATGAGTTTGAGCAAGCTCCAGGAGCTGGTGATAGACCCCTGTCTGGCATGCTGCAGTCCATGGGGTTGCAAAGAGTCGGACATGACTGAGCAGCTGAACTGAACTGAGGGTCTAAAGAAGTAGGGAATGAGAGTTCTTAACCTTTTGGGGAGTGAAAAATCTTCTTGATGAGTGATAAGCAGTATATCACCCAGAAAAGTGCCAATGTCACCAGCCTGGGTTAAAAATTCCTGAATGCTATCAGCCTTGCCAAGGAGGCAGAAATAAAACTGGGAACACAGTGTGATAAATACTAAGAGGGTCTGATTTCTAGCTTACTAAGTAAGTCTCTTACTTCTTTGAATCCTGGTTTCTTCACTTTTAAAGAGGGGATAATTATATCATCTCTAAGTGTCACTGTGGAGAATAAATGAAATGAACTCTAGAAGGGGCCTGTGTATAATAGCGCTCATGTATGTGAATTCGCTTTCCCTTCCCTACTTTTTCTTGAGGGATGCAAACTCCTTTGACAGCTCTGAGCATGGAGAGCAAACATGCTAACAGGGTTCTGGAGGAAAGGTCACGTTTGAATGGGTTTCGAAGGATGACTAAGAGTTTATGATAATGTCTCCCTCTCTTTCCCTCTCCCTTTCTTTGTTCTTTTAATGCAAAAGTTTTGGGTCCTTATTCCCAGGGGCCAGAGATGGTGCTAGAAATGCTGCTTCTCAATAATGTTAAGTCTTGACTGCTACCCTCTTTGTGTCTTGCACTGTTTTAGGCATCTTGCATTTATCAGTTCACTCAAGGGTTATCTCATAACACTAGGAAATGGGTACTATTACCATTCCATTTTACAGAAGAGAAAACTGAGGCACAGGTAAAGCAGTGTCACCCAGCTAATAAGTAGCAGAACTTGGATCTAAACCTACTTGGTCTGGCTCCAGAGTCTTTACTCTAAACCACTGCTCTACACTGCTTCGCGAGGGGGGCTGCGTTTTCTCTCCCAGATTTGAACTTCTAACTCCCTCTCATCTTCTTGCAGATGACTTCTGTGGGAACAAAGAATCCAGGAGGAAAAATGAAAGTCCTAGAGGAAATCTACTGCCTTTCCCAAAAGTATACGTTTCAAATTTAACTGGGAGGGAGAAGGAGGCCTCTAGCGGAGTCACTCTAAGGAGTGGTAGGAACATCAGCCTGGACCCAGAAGAGACAGTTTGGGTTTTGTTTTGGCCGTTAATGAATCAGTCTCCACAGGCCTCCATTTCCTCATCTGTGAAATGGGCATGTCAAGCCCAGAGACTGGAGCAGAGTCTGTAAAAGCCCTTAGAGGCAGCTGCCCTGTGTGCCTCCCATGGCCTCACCAAGGGCCAGTCCAGTTCCAGGGCTTGCTGTCTGCCTGCTCCGCAGATTGTAAGTCCCTCCTGGGCAGGGCTGGGTCTGTGCTCTCCACCAGCTCTCTGTACCGCCTCTGGCACATTGGCACTCTGTAAACGCTTGCTCGACGAAGAAGCCAAGAGGCACATCAAAAAGGCCAGACCTTACTTGCATCAAGAGACTTCCTTCCTTTTCACAGACTGCAGGCCCGATTCTTCGTGGTTCAGGGAGTTCCAGGAGAGAAGCCAGGGTTACTGGAGGCGCACCTTTCCCAGGGTCCAGGAGGAGACCCTCCCGCTAAACCATGCTGTCCTCAGCCCAGCACCGTCAGCCTCCATTCCCCTGGTCTTCAGATGCCTAGCAATGCCCAAGCACACCCAAACCAAAGTGCTCTGCATCCCCCAGGGCACAGACAGGCGGCCTGAGAAGGGCCAGGTCACCTTAATTCCACAGAAAGAACCTGCCAGCGTTCTCCTGTTAATACACTGGCCTTCTCCACATGGTCCCCCAGAGACCTGCCAGGAGGGCAGAAACGGGTGTGGCCAGCACCAAGGTCTGGAAACCAACCCCTGTCAGAATTTAATTTTGTAACTTGCACGCTATATATCAAGCCATAAGGTCATTGGGTATTTAAGAAATCTGTGGGACTTTCCTGGTGGTCCAGTAGTTAAGAATCCACCTGCAAATGCTGGGGACATGGGTTCGATTCCTGCTCTGGGAAGATTCCACATGCTGCAGGGCAACTAAGTCCATGAGCTGCAACTACGAAGTCCATGTACCCTAGAGCCTGTGCTCTGCAACGAGAGAAGCCACGGCAATGAGAAGCCGGCACACTGCAACCAGAGAGTAGCCCCTGCTCGCCGCAACTAGGGAAAGCCTATGCACAGCAACAAAGACCCAGTGCAGTCTACATAAATAAATAGTTTAAAAATATTCTCAGAAAAGAAAAGAGAGAGATCTGTGGTGAATCCTTCTATAAAAGTAGAGAGAGAATTCCTCAAAGGAATTCTTTGTATAAATCTAGGTTTGCTGAAAGGGGAGCAGAAGCTTGTACTTGGCTCCCCACTGTCAGACCAGGAGACTGAGGTCCTGAGGGTCCAAGTGATTTGCCCAGGAACTAGGAGTAGAATCTGAGCAGAGAGCAAGCCTGTCCTGCTAGGGAGGACTTGGAGAGGAGATGGACTCTAGGCCGTGGCAGGCAAGAGCAGGGGCCTTTCCTGCCACGTGGGGTGCTGGCAGGGGTGAACAGGACGGCCCGAACCGGTGAACTTCACGCATGTGGACAAGACAACACAGCCCTGTGCATCCGGGTCTGAGTCCAGAGCAGTGCTTCCTGAGAGGCGCCCAGTTGGTCATTGCTGGATGAACACTCAGAGCAACCAGAACGGATTCCGTTCCTCTCCTCAGCAGCTGGCCAGCTCTCAGCGGGGGAATAAGTCAGGTATGCAAAACCCCACGGTTCCACAGACTTTTCTCGATCACCCTCTGTGTGCTTAGGGCTCTAGGCTGCTGAAGGAGGGGTGCGGTGTGTGGATAGGAATCGACAGTGGAATAAACGGGAACTACAGTCAGTCCTCAGCCTTAGGGCCCCCTCGTCTGCAGGAAGAGGCTGCCATNGAATAAGTCAGGTATGCAAAACCCCACGGTTCCACAGACTTTTCTCGATCACCCTCTGTGTGCTTAGGGCTCTAGGCTGCTGAAGGAGGGGTGCGGTGTGTGGATAGGAATCGACAGTGGAATAAACGGGAACTACAGTCAGTCCTCAGCCTTAGGGCCCCCTCGTCTGCAGGAAGAGGCTGCCATAGCCTGAGCCCACAAGGAGAATTTGAGAAGAGCAAGCACAGAGGTGGGGACAACACAGAAAACCTGCAGGTCTAGATTGTACCTTTTTTTTTTTTAATTATTTACTTATCTGTTTGGCTGTGTTATGTCTTAGATGCAGCATGTAGGATCTTTCGCTGTGGCATGCAGGATCTGACTAGGGATTGAACCCGGGCCCAAGTATTGGGAATGCAGAGTCTTAGCTACTGGACCACCAAGGACGTCGTAACTTGTTCATTTTTTAATTCATCTGTTTAACAACTATTAAGTACCTACNATAGCCTGAGCCCACAAGGAGAATTTGAGAAGAGCAAGCACAGAGGTGGGGACAACACAGAAAACCTGCAGCTCTAGATTGTACCTTTTTTTTTTTTTTTTAATTATTTATTTATCTGTTTGGCTGTGTTATGTCTTAGTTGCAGCATGTAGGATCTTTCGCCATGGCATGCAGGATCTAATTCCCTGACTAGGGATTGAACCCGGGCCCAAGTATTGGGAGTGCAGAGTCTTAGCTACTGGACCACCAAGGACGTCGTAACTTGTTCATTTTTTAATTCATCTGTTCAACAACTATTAAGTACCTAGNTCTTAGATGCAGCATGTAGGATCTTTCGCTGTGGCATGCAGGATCTGACTAGGGATTGAACCCGGGCCCAAGTATTGGGAATGCAGAGTCTTAGCTACTGGACCACCAAGGACGTCGTAACTTGTTCATTTTTTAATTCATCTGTTTAACAACTATTAAGTACCTACTATGTGCCAGACATCATTCTAGGTTCTAGGAATATGACAATGAACAAAACGGATTAAAAACTCCTCCTTCCTGGAGCTCGTCCTGGTTGGTGAAGATAGCAAAAGAAAAAAAGAGATAAAAGTGGGTATACACATCAGTAGGGGGCTTCCCAGGTGGCACTAGTGGTAAAGAACCTGCCTGCCAATGCAGGTAGATTCAAGACAAGGGGTCAGTCCCTGGGTTGGGAAGATCCCCCGGAGGAAGGTATAGCAACCCACTCCAGTATTCTTGCCTGGAGAATCCCATGGACAGAGGAGTGTGGCCAGTGGGCTACAGTCCATGGGGTCGCACAGAGTCAGACACGACTGAAGTAACTTTGTACGTGTGCGCACATACACATCAATAGCCATAATTGCTCCAAAGAAACCTAAAGCAGGGCAAAGGAGGTGGAAAGTGGATAGGGGATGGGAGCCTATTTCATGTAGGAAGGGCAGGTTAAGTTTTCTCTGAAAAAGTGACATTTGAGCAGAGACCTGAGGGAGAGAATCGTATGGATATATGGGGAAGAGCATTTTAGACAGTAGAAGCAGTAAGTGCAAAGGCCCTGAGGCAGGCAGATGCTTATTCTAAAGGAATAGTGCTGAGGGCAGGGAGGCTGGAGTAGAGGGAAAGGGCAAATGGAGGGACTGAGGTCAGGGAGGTAGTTCACGTGGGGCCTTGTGGTCATAGTACAGTCGAGAGTGAGGTGAGCAGAGGAAGGACATGATCTGACCTAAGTGTAACAGGCTCACTCTGGCTGGCGTGCAGAGAACTGACTATAAGGGACAAGTGAGGGTAGAAGCAGACCAGGTGGGAGGTGATGGTGGTTCGAACAGGGTGTGGCAGTGACCAGGTGAGTAGTAGACGGAAAGTGGTTAGACTCCCTGCTCTGCTACCTTCTAGCCTGTGTACTTGGACAGATGACTTAACCTCTCTGAGCCTCTATTTTCTATCTGGAAAACAAGTGTGATAATAATACTCAGCTATTCACTTGTTACTCACCTACACGAGACATAGTATAGTGCCTGGCACGTATTTGGTACTCACTCAATGCCAGCTCTTCAATTCAGTTCAGTTTCTCAGTCATGTCCGACTCTTTGTGACCCCATGGACTGCAGCAGGCCAGGCTTCCCTGTCCATCACCAACTCCCAGAGCTTGCTCAAACTCATGTCCCTTGAGTCGGTGATACCATCCAACCATCTCATCCTCTGTCTTCCCCTTCTCCTCTCACCTTCAATCTTTCCCAGCATCAGGGTCTTTTCCAATGAGTCAGTTCTTTGCATCAGGTGGCCAAAGTAGTATTGAAGTTTCAGCTTCAGCATCAGTCCTTCCAATAAATATTCAGAATTGATTTCCTTTAGGATTGACTGGTTTGATCTTGCAGTCCGAGGGACTCTCAAGAGTCTTCTCCAACACCACAGTTCCAAAGCATCAAATCTTCGGCCAACTCAGTCATTTTTAAATATTTTGTTTATTTATCTTTAGCTGCACTGGATCTCTGCTGCTGAACATGGGCTTTCTCTAGTTGCAGCGAGCGAGGGCTACTCTTTCTTTTGGTGCGAGGGCTTCTCATTGAAGCGGCTTCTTTTGTTGTGGAGCACGGACTAGGGGCGTGGGCTTCAGTAGTTGTGGTACACAGGCTTAGTTGCACCCTGGCGTGTCTTCCCAGACCAGTGATGGAACCCATGACCTCTGCATTGGCAGGAGGATTTTTAAACGCTGGACCACCACGGAAGTCCCTCTTAGTCATAATTAACCCCTGGGAAGCACTACTCTGGGAGCCACATATTCAAGGCAGAATTAACTGAGCCCAGAAAACTCGAGGAGATCTGAGAGGCCAGCTGGATCTGGGAGAGACAGTCTCAGGGCTCAGCTGGGCACTGTCCTCCATTGCCTGCCTCGGTTCCCATGGCTCTGGAAGGAAGTGTCCTTCGGTCTCTTGTTTATTTGTTTGCTTTTTACTTACATTGAAGTTTCAGCTGAGAAATCAGCCCTGCCAGTCAATGGGTCAAACATCCCGCAACCACGGGCAGGCAGCCACTCCTGCAAAGTCAACATCGCCCAAGACAATGAAGGGGGAGGGGGCAGTGGGGAGCCCACGACCCACAGTGCTCCCTGACAAGCCCATGACCCTTGGGGATGACTGTCAGAGGAAATGATGGGGAAAAGAATCTAAAGAGGAAACTCAGGTCTAGGGTGGGTGTTGGTGGCTGCAGTGCCTTCAGGACTGACCCTCTGGCTCTGGAAAGGTGATAGCCATCCTAGACAAGGGATAGTTCTGGGGAGCAACTGGAGACATTTGCCCTCCCTGGGGGACATCAGCCTGGAAGCCTGAAGCCTTGGTCTACCCCTGCTGCACCCTCGCATTGACTCACCCTCCTACCTGTTTATTTAAAATACTGAAGTCTGCTGTGTACCAGGGCCTGGGCTTAAAAATTGTTCCTCCCACAAAGAGCATTTCTTCAGGAAAGTGAGAGTCAGATGGTGAAAACACAACTTCCTCCTATGGGTAGTCTCCAGGCTTTTACGCCCAAGGGCTGACATTACAAAGAGTTCATCCCTGGCCCTGCAGGCCCCACGGCCCCACAGCCCTCAGCTCCGGAAGTGGTGTGCAATCTGGGGGCCTGCCCTCATCTCTAGCTTAAAGGGGAGGAGGCCTCTGCCTCTGGCCATGGAGGCTGACCTGCATGAGGTCTTCAAGCCCCTTCCTGGGGCTAATGTCTAGTGACCATTCCCCGCTCTCTGAAGCTTCCCCTAGTGTAAGCAGCCCCTGCTGGGTCTTTATACCATCCCAGGCCTCAGATATCCTTCCAGAAGGTTCTTCTTCCTGCCATAAACTCTGGCACTGCTAATCCAGTCCAGTGCCCAGTGGGATGCCCAGTGCCTGCTTCCGATCCAGCCCTGGCTCCCCGAGTTGGGGACGGTGGTGGGAACAGGGCTGAAGGTCGGGGCTGGGGCCAACAGGGCCTGGGAAATTGCAAAGTCTGTGGTGGGTCAGGAGGGCCCAGCTTCTGTTTGTTGACCCTGAGTGTGGACAGAGGAGAATGCATCTCATCGCTTCCCGTGTCTCCTCCCCGGACTGACTGAGTTCTGCCTGCACCTCCCCCGCTTCCCTGGTCCTCTGTGGCCATGGGTGCTGCCCCCACCCAACCACCCAGGCTTCTCCCCTTCTTATCCATTCCTTTCTAGCCCCCGCAATGCTCCCTGGCCACTCTACTTCAGGCCCACTCCAAGTGGGGCTTACATATAAAAATATCCCAGCTTTTTTTGAGCTTGTTATCTACTATTTTTATCAGATGGTCCAAGCAAAGTGTGTCTGAAAAAAGGAAAATCATACAGCTCTGTTTGCCAAGCTCCGTAGAAATAGCAACGGGGTGGGCTATTTTTAACAAGATGAATACCCCTGTCCTCTGAGGTCTCCCCTGGCCCCATACCAGCCTCCTTTGTCTCTTTGCCTGGACAGCAGATTTTAAAACACACCCAGAGTTGCCAAACCACTAAATGCAGCCAAGACGGTGACTGAAGTTCTCGGAGCCCAGGAGGACCGTGGGGGGTATTTTTTTCCCCTTCCCTTCCCTCCCCCGAAGGAAATCACACTCTTTTGTTTGAAAAGACTTCCAGGTTGGTTTCCGAGGCCTTTTCCTCGTTGTCCCACTCCCACGGGAACAGCAGAGGTTACTCCGAAACATGTGGTGGTTTGGGTAGAATGACCCCAGAGGTCTGGCATGGCCTGTGGTGGCTCGTGTGCCAGGCTGTGGCAGGGCAGGGACACAGAAGGAGCCTGCAGAAGCCAGGGCCTCCAGCAGGGGCGGGAGGAGACCATGGGGCAGGCTGTGAGCTGGGAGGCACCGGGGCTGCACCGGGCCACTGTCCTTCCAGTGGGCTGAGGCACCACTGCCCCTCAAGCTCGGCCATGACAAAGCCAGGCTGTGAAGGGTTTGAGGGTCTTCTGAGCTCCTGTTTGCCCAAGAAAGAATCACACTCACCCATCATTATGGGAAAGCCACCTCCTGCCCCAGAGCTGAGCAGAGGGAGTGAGAATGGTGTTCAGGAGTGGGGAGATTTAGGGAGGGAGGAAGTCACAGCCTCTCTCCAGGCCCCAGCATCCTCTGGTGGACCATGAGGGACCTGACTAGTCTGGCAGTCTGGGGTGTGTAGCTGGCAAGGCAAAAGAAAATAGAAATAAAAGGTAACATTCACCAATTCACCGAGCACTTTGGGAGTCATTGAATGAAACACTGTATACCACGTGTATTACTATCTCCCTTAATTTCCACCGCTACCCTATTACTGAGGCATACAGAGCCTCTCTCTATCCTAGTGGTTGTGTGTGAAATCCGGAGGAGATCTTGGATTATATGATGATCGCAGGACCCATCATTCTGGCCAAGGGGATGAGATTCTGTGAGCAGCTATCTCTGGTCCCAGACCTTCCCTATAGCCTGGAGCATGGGGACAGTGGTGGGCCACGCTGCCAGAACTACAAGTAACAAGAGTACTAAGCTGCTCCCACCAGATGCAGCTAGAGATGGGGTTTGGAGTCTGGGAAGAGAGACTGGCAGCGCCCCCTATAGTTAGTGGAGCCAGACCCTGACTCCAGACAGCCGAATCCCATGCCTTCCTACTCGCCTTACCGGAGAGTTATTCTGCTAGAAGTCAGGGCAAAAGGAAAGCGGGGTGGATCTCGGGTGGGAGGAGGTAAAGGAGACCGTGATGTGACTCTACAGGCCGGGCTCTGTCTAGTCTCCCGTCCTTTGCAGAGCCGTTCTTTCTAGTAGCAACACCCTTCCCCACCCTTGCCTTCTCCATCTCATAAGCCCCAACATGGTTTTCAAGATTCATCTCAATGGCCTTCCTCTGAGAAGACCTCTCCTCTTTGCGGGCAGGACGGGGTCTCTGGAGCCTCTAAGAGACGCCTCTACCCAGCCCTTCAGCTCCAGCGTATGGTGACTGCTGCCACTTGCTTTCCTGGGGAAGGGACCAAGGCCTATTGGTCCTGTTCCCCCAGGCCAGCACAGCATGGGAGTGCAGAAGATGTCTGCTGAGTGGATAGAAGGGAAACAGGAATGGGGAGTGAGAAGGGAAAATGAGGAGCAAAGAACAGTGGGGGTGGAGGGACAGTGGATCAAGAGGCAGGGCCTGGTGGCCGGTGGGGCACGATAGGAGGAGAGGAGAGGGCTTTGTGATGGGCCCGGACACGGGCTTCCCCTGCCCTGGAGGCTCTGGTGGAATTGCTCTCCTGAGGGGCTGGTGTTGTAGGTGGAAGAGGCCACTTGCCTGTTTAGGCAGTCACATCTGTTGCTAGCCCGCAGTCTGACTGGCACTGCACTGGGCACAGGGCCCTCTTCTCTGCTGGCTGCCCTGGAAAGGGCGATCAGAGTGACAGGGAGCAGGGCCGTTGAAATCATCTGGAGCCCTGAGGAGACGCAGCTGCCCCTCTCTGGACAGTGGGCACCCCCAGCCTCTCTGCCTGACGCTGTGGCTGGCACACTGCTCAGAGGACACTATGGCTGGGACATGGCTAGAAACCACGAGGCCTGTCAGTCTTGCTACGCTTCAGTCTTGCCCCTGAGGGAAACTCTGAGAGGAGGAGCGGGGGCTCCCACCCAGGCTAGCGCCCCACCCCAGGGAAGACCCATGGAGACCAAAGGGGAGGGAGTCAGCAGGCAGTAGCTGCCCAGGCTGGCAATGAATCGTCCCAAAGTTTGCTGCCTTGTCTCAACAGCTTCGCTTCTGAAACGGGCTTATGACAAAGGGTACATTGACATCCTCCATGGGATGAGGAGGGCCGCTCACATGTGCAGGGGAAGCCCCTCTGGGGAGGCAGCAGGAGGCGGCAGCATGGACCCAGCCATGGAGCAACATTCTCCCCGAATCGGCCTGGTAGGTGTGGCTGGGCAGAAAGGGCTCAGACCCGGGTGTATGCGTTGATGGGAGACTTTGGTTGGCTGAGCTGGGTGGCGCCCTGGAGGGGCTGGGGCTGAGCTGGTGCAGGCAGAGCGCTCGGCTGTTTGGTTGAGGCTGTGAGATGCAGCTGTCCTTTGCTGGACACTCCCTTTTGCTGGGGTCCTCACGGTCAAGAGGCTCCCCTGGCCTCCTCAAGACCCCATCCCAGGTCCTCTGTACTTTCAGAGGTTGGGGTCTCCATGCTGCCTGTCGGGGGCCCCTGTGGCTTCTGGCAAGCTGAGCGGCCTAGGGTGGAGGCCCCTAGAGCTCATGGTTCTGGATTTGATTAGGATTTTGTTTGTTCAAAAGTTACTAGGAACAGCCTTTTTTTGTTGATTCGATTTAATATGCATACATATGTGCGTATTTGGTTTTCTCCATCAGAAATCTGGCTCTGCGGAGCTGCGCGTTGGTTTGTGGCCCCACCTTTAGGCCTGAGGTAATCCGTGTATTTAATCAGTGGACTTTTTATGAGTGTGGGGTGAGCCAGGCAGTGGTCACACATCTGCAGGCCCATGGGCTGCCCTCGCTAGATGGCCGGGCTGTGCCCAGCCCTCTGAATGTGAGAGAAGGATTGGACAAGAAATAGCCCCGAGGCAGCCCTTGTTGAGCCCAGTAGGGACAAACAAATCATGGCTTGATGAGGCGCCTGCCCTGGGTCTTCAGCCACACCATATTACGGGATGCCCTCCAAACACCTGCTCACTGCCAGGCACAGGGTCCACAGCGGTTTGCCCCGTGAGCCCTACAGGCTGAATCATCAAAATATGTGTGTGTACGTGTGTGTATGTATGAGCATCTGTATGTGTGTGTGCATGCCTTAGCGAAATGGGTATTAAGAATCCTGACTCTGCCACTTACCTGTATGAAGTCAACAATAGTAACTCTATGGCAATTGACTTATCCTCTGCATACAGTACCTTTGTTTCCTCATCTGTGAAATGGGGACAATGGGAATAACTACTTCATTGGGTTGTTGTGAGGTTAATATGGCAAAACACTTAAGACAATATTTTGCACACAGTAGGCACTCAGTAAATGTGAACTGCTACAAAGACAATCACTGTTGTCATCTTAGAAGGTGTCTCAGATCCAGTTCCCTAGAAGCAAATGTTAAGATGGGGACTTCCTTGGTGGTCCAATGGTTAAGAATCTTCCTTCAAATGCAGGGGATATGGTTTCTATCCCTGGTCAGAAGAATTAAGATCCCACATACTTTAGGGAAATTGAGCCTATGGGCAACAACAAAGACCTAATGCAGTCAAAAAGAAAAAAGAAAAAAAAAGCTTTCTTTTTTATGGCTGAGTAGTATTCCATTGTGTATATGTTGATGTATGGCAGCAAAAATCAAACCAATATTGTAAAACAATTATCCTTCAATTAAAAATAAATTAATAAAAAAATAGGGGGTCACAGCTAAGTGATTTCCTAAAGCAATACTCCCTGGGGACCCAGGTGAGAGACTAAAGGACACTGGACAGGAGGGGAAGAGGCCAGCAGGGATGAAGAGGGTGCTCCTAGCCTGTCCCACAAAGGGACTCTTGAGGTTGTCCCTTAGAGGTAAGGGAGCTGGGACCTCAAGTCCTGNAATTAATAAAAAAATAGGGGGTCACAGCTAAGTGATTTCCTAAAGCAATACTCCCTGGGGACCCAGGTGAGAGACTAAAGGACACTGGACAGGAGGGGAAGAGGCCAGCAGGGATGAAGAGGGTGCTCCTAGCCTGTCCCACAAAGGGACTCTTGAGGTTGTCCCTTAGAGGTAAGGGAGCTGGGACCTCAAGTCCTGCACCCTAGTCACTGGCACAGGGCCATGTTGGGGGTAGAAACTTCCAGGTACTTCAGGCTCTGCAGGTGAAGCAGCTCCTGTAGCCTGGGGCAGTCACCCAGGGAAGAGTGCCCAGAGAGAAAGGTCACAGAAGGTGAGGGAGGTGCCCAGACCCTGCACAGAGCCCTAGGGGAGCCTGGGGGTCCTGAAGGTGGCACCAATGGTGCCCTCCAGAGAGGGCCCTTGTGAGGAGCAAATGTGGTGCAAGTGCTCAGGGCCTGACCCCTGCCGGCTCTTGCCCCCGCCTTTCCACCTCACCAGCCCAGGCTGCCTCTGGTCCAAGGCCAGGGCCACCTCCGGGGTCTGCGAGGCCCCGGCCAGGTTCAGAGCGTCATATATTTGTGTAGGACAGCGGCTCCGTCCATGATCAAGGAACCAGTGAGAAGAGCCTGCCTGCTTGGCTGCCCAGAGCACCGTGGGAGAGAGGCAGCCCTGCCAGCCAGCGCAGGACGCCCTGGATCTGCCCCAGGGTGCTGGTGTCAGGAAGGCGGGAGAAGCTGTGACAGTGTGACAGCCACACACATCACCCCAGCCCCTCGTAAGCACATCTGCCACCTCTCTCCTGCCTCCTGCTCCACTCTACCCCACCCTGGGCAGCCCTGAACCCCTCTGACAGGCCTGGCGGCAGCTGCCCAAACCAAAACCTATTAGCGTTGCCCTGGGGGACCCACCTGCCTGGGTATCAGAGGGAATGTTGGAGAACACGGCAGGCCTTGCACACCTGGCTCCTGTGAAAAGCCTAGACCCTCCCAGAAAGCTCCCATGGCCCAGGGAGGCAGGAAGGAGAGGCAGGAAGACCACCTATTGTGGGTGATGCTAGGGGGCCCCACGCTAAGGATAACAAGAATAACCTATTATCACCCACGATGTGTTGAGTCATCACTGTGTTTCAGGTGGAACCCTTTCCAGGAACCATTTTATTCAAAACTCACCATGACTCCATGAGGTCCCTACTCCCAGGTCAGAGAGGTGAAGTTTCAGACCCAAACTCACATAAGTTCCTATCTGTTCTCCCTGCGCCTCGCTTGCCCCCTCAGACTATCGCCAGCACAGCATCAGAGCAAGTCTGGTGGATAGTTAGCCCACGGCTGTCCCCACTCTGGGCCCTGCAGCGGCTTATTGAGAGCAAAAGCCCAGAGCCTCACGTAGGCCTCCACGCCTTGACCTGATCTGGCTTCCCACCACCCCCAACCTTCTCTCCTACCCCTCATGACCCCCCTCTAGCCCCACCAGCTGCCTCAGCTGTTCTTCAAATGGCCATGCAACCTCCAGCCTCAGAGCCCTCACACGGACTGCTCCCTTTGCCCAGCAGGCTCTTCCCCAGCCCCCGTATGACCCCCTCTCACTTACTTCATGTCTCTGCTCCTGAGACCCCCAACTTTCTCTATGCCCTTTGCTGCTGTTCAGTCGCTAAGTTGTGTTGACTCTTTGTGATCCCATGGACTGTATAGCATACCAGGCTCCTCTGTCCTCCACTGTCTCCTGGAGTTTGCTCAGATTCATGTCCATTTTGTCCCTTTCCTCTGCTTTATCCTCATTATTTTCGGTAGCTTTTCTGTACTGATTCTGTGCCTGTCTCCCTTCACTAAAATGTAAGCTCCACAGTGGCAGTGACTTTGCCTTCAGTTCACTGCTGGGTCAGGTCCTCCATCAATGTCACTGATACTTGATAAATGCGTGCAGAATAACTGAATGGCACCAAGACCTGAACTCAAAAGCCCTAAATGGCAGGCACCCTGGGGTTGGAGAGGGTGGCTGCCAAGGTCTGCCGAGCCCTGGTGTCTGTGGCTTTTCTTGTAGCCAGAGGGAACATAGCATCTCCTGGAGAGTTTGACCCCAGGCACATGCTTCATGGCCCTGCGCAGCCTGCCTCGGGCTCTGCACAGCCTCCTTCTCTGGGCTGCTATCCTTAACCAGTACTGCACACTTCCTTTCTTTTCTCTCTCTCTTTTTTTTTTAAATTAACTTTTTGGCTGCACTGCACGGCATTCCGGATCTTAGTTCTAGGACTAGGAATTGAACACATGCCCCCCTGCAGTGGAAGCAAAGAATCTTAACTGCAGGACCACTGGGAAAGTCCCCTCACTTCCTTCCTCTTAACTCTGAGGCCTAAGGGAAACACTGCTCTTTCTCTTTCAGCTGTGGATTCAAGTCCAAGTTCAGAGGAGCTCAGCAGACACCAAATTCCACACCTATCGTTTCTTTCGAGACCTTCTGAATCCTCTGAAGCCTTTGTTCTGCAAAATAATATCTACCGAGCATCGTCTGTGGGGTGTGCATGCTAAGTCGATTCAGTCTTGTCCAACTGTTTGCAACCTGTGAACTATATATAGCCTACCAGGCTCCTCTGTCCATGGAATTTTCCAGGCAAGAATACTGGAGTGGTTTGCCATGCCCTCCTCCAAGGGATCTTCCCAACTCAGGCATCAAACCACGAGTACCACCTGGGAAACCGAGAGGAACCCAATCTCCAGGTCTCTCTGCCTCTTTCTGTCCAACCTGACCCAGGAGGCCATACAATGCATAGCTGAAGCATGAAGGGCTGGATTGCTGGGATGGGGCCCAGAGAAATGCGGGAACAGGAGAGGGAGCCCTGCGAGGTGGCCCCATCCCACCCTACTCCCTTGGATGAGAGGGATGATGTCTTGGAGCAGCCGGGTGGAGAGCCAGCCTTGCAGAGGATGGAGAGCAAGCCAGGCGCATGGTTGGAGGGACACCTGCCAGCCTGTGTCTTCTTCCTCAAGCCCAGTTCTAAGAAAGCCTTTTTCCCTCTCCAGCCCTGTCCCCAGTCCCCAGCTGCTGACCGCCTGCAGCCCAAACACCCAGTGCCTGCCCAGGGCCTCTCCTCCAGGAGTTCCCTGGAGCTATGGCAGGGGTTTCCTTCCCTCCAGCCCACCAGTGTCCCCCCAGGGGAGAGGCGGGCTGCCTTCTCCTGTGCTTCAGAATCCAGGCCACAAGCTGCCACCTGCTCTTGCCCTGTGTGCGCATAGGCTTCCTCATTCCAAGAACTCCAAGACGTTAGGCTTCCGCCCAGGCTTCTTCCTGTCTTTGCTGACTGCTGGGGATGAATCCCGGAAGGGGAAGAGAAATGAAGGCCTCCACCAGGCGAATAAACCGGTGTCATGAGTGTCTTGAGGAGGGATCCTGGGAAGGGCAGCCACTGGGAACAGGTGGACACATAGAGCCCCAGGGCGGGTGGGGTCCATGTGGCAGAGGCAGTATCCAAGCCTCATCAGACCTCAAAGGGGCATCGACAGCTGACCATGAGCTTCCTCTCTGGGCTTTAGACTATTAGAAGGGCTCCTGAGTGGGTGGCAATGGGGTGGGACCCTTAGGACCTATTTCCTTAAGATTCCATGTATCCTGAGATTCACTGGCCTTGGGGATCCCCCCACACATCCTCTATTCCTCCCTGCAGAATGGAGTGGGCCCAGGAACAGGGGTCTCACCTTCAAAGCTGGGCTAGCACTCAGCCAGTTAATTCCGCTGGAGACTTCCCAGCCCCCTTGCCCCTCAGGCTCTGCTCTGCAGGGAGGGTGTGTTCAAGCTCCACAGGGAAGACCAACTAGCCCAGGAACTTCCAAAGCCCCAGCCCTGACTGGTGCACATGCCTTGAGGTGTTACTGTCTTCTCCTTGACTATTGGGCCCCCAGACCAAGATGACCTCAAGGGTAGGACCCATTGTGCCTGGTCTGTGTCTCCAGGCCCAGGAATGAGAGGCACAGTGTACCTCCACCACTTGCTAATTGTGTGACTTCAGTCATGTGACTCTGCCTCTCTGTGCCTCAGTTTCCTCTTCTGTAAAATTGGTAGACTCATAGGCCTGAGTTAACTGGGATAACCCACATAAAGCACTTCAAACAGCACCAGGCACCTGGCAGTGCTCAGCAAACATTACCTGCGTGTCCCTGACACCTCTTAGTGTTCCTTCCTGAGCTGTGAAGGAGTCTGGGGTTGGGGCCAGCTAGGCTTTCTCCCCAAGATGACCTGATCCCGTAGGAAACGTGAGAGGAGAAGGGGGCCCGCAGAGCTGCCTCCAGGCCCCTGGAGGTTGTGGCCACTCTGGAAAGCCCCGACTCACCACACTGTTTGGATTGGGTTTCTATTCCCAACCCCGGTGAGAGGCCTGCTATTTATGGGCCCCCCATCCCACCCCCCGGGCAGCCAGACAGTGCGTGGGCTGGGTACCACATGGCTGGCAGCCCGCTCCCCCACCCGGCCCAGGCGCTCTGACCGGGGCACGTTTCGCACGCTGGTCACTCTGCTGGCTGGGCAGTGGATTTACCAGCTCCGTCTGGTCCCCCAGGAGAGAAGCGGAGATGGAGGGAGTGTGAGGAGTCTCCCACCTCTTCATCCCACCCTCTGGCTTCCAGACAGCCTCCGAGAGGAGGTGGCTTCTCAGGGACACGCCCCTTTCCATTTCCACCCTGACAACAACACCTGCCTCATGTGGTGTCTGCCATGGTGAAAATGAAGGCTCTGGGGTCAGACTGCCTGGATTCAACCCCCACTTTGGGTCCTCATTAGATGTGATCCTGGGCTAGTGGACAAACTTCTTTGTGCCTCAGTCTCCTCGCCTGTAAAATGGAGCTAGTGCTAGTACCTGCCTCCTAGGGTCATCACGAGGGTTAAAGGAATTGACACAGGTCAAGTGTTTAGCACTGGTCTGGGCACACAGAAAGCTCTCAGTGAGAGAGTAGCTTTGACATACATGGGCTTCCCTGCTGGCTCAATGGTAAGGAATCCCCCTGCCGACGAAGGAGATGCAGGTTCAATAGCTGGGTCAGGGAGAGCCCCTGGAGAAGGGTACAGCAACCTGCTCCAGTATTCTGGCCTGGAGAATCCCATGGACAGAGGAGCCTGCCAGGCTACAGTGCACAGGGACGCAAAGAGTCAGATATGACTGAAGCTACTGAGCACACACACACTGACACATATACACTACCGTGTGTGAAACAGCTAGCTCCCGGAAAGCAGCTGTATAGCATGTGGAGCTCAGTTCTGCTCTGTGATGACCTAGAGGTGTGAGATGGGGGGAGTGGTAGGAAAGAGGCTCGGGACGGAGGAGATATATGTATACCTATAGCCGATTCATGTTGTCGTACAGCAGATACCAACACGACGTTGTAAAGCAAGTATCCTGCAACTCAAAATAAATACAAATAAAGGCCAGCTCTCAATTAAAGTCAGGATTCTTATTCTTGCAGGGTCTGGTGCAGGATGCCAACCCTGCCTTCATCACCTGGCTCCTGTTCTCTGCCTAGGCAGGATGGCTGTCCCCTCTGCACAGACGGAGAGACTGAGCCTTTAAGGGGAAAAATAACCTCTTCAAGATTGCACAGCTAGGGATGGCAGAACCCATGTCCTCTTGGGGCCCCTCCCAGCCCATCGGCTGTCTCTTGATCTGCAACCACTAGAGCCCTCCCCTGCCCCACCCCTCACCAAAGCGATAATGAATCCTGCTGGTCAACCCAG
Source organism: Neotragus moschatus (assembly GCA_006410615.1). NCBI lineage: Eukaryota > Metazoa > Chordata > Mammalia > Artiodactyla > Bovidae > Neotragus > Neotragus moschatus. The sequence goes on along the minus strand of SJYA01002804.1, from coordinate 80,269 downwards.
CAGGGGAAGGTGAGGACNCAAGATTGCACAGCTAGGGATGGCAGAACCCATGTCCTCTTGGGGCCCCTCCCAGCCCATCGGCTGTCTCTTGATCTGCAACCACTAGAGCCCTCCCCTGCCCCACCCCTCACCAAAGCGATAATGAATCCTGCTGGTCAACCCAGCAGGGGAAGGTGAGGACCCTGACAGGTGTGCGTGCAGCAAGAGCCTGGCTGAGCCTGTCCCCAGGGCCTGCCTGCCCCTTGGCCGGTGCTTCCAGCCAGCCCACTCAGGACAGTGGCTATTTTTAGCAGGTGCTGTTTGCCCAGTGGCGGGAATATTTGCGAAGGGTCAGTCCAGTGGCGTCCCTTGGCTTTCAACTAGGAACAGCTCTAGGATGTACAGTTGATGGCTGAGAGCATGAGGCTTTGGCGAACCTTTTCCCTTTACAGAATGTGGCGGTTTCTCCTTCCTGTCCACCCTGTTGCCAAGCCCACAGCTTCTGTTCCTGGCTCCCTGCCGCCAAGATGGTGACAGCCTTCCCAGGTCTGATGGGATGAGCAAATTGGGCAAAGTGTGGTTTCCTGGCCCTGGCCGGGCATCTCCCCTCTGCTAATAAACCTGTGGCTAACCATCCATGGCCTCATGCTCCGTGGGTTAGAGCACCATGCCAGCAAGGCCAAGGTCAGGCTCTGCACGGCCTGGCTGGCTTTGCGGGGAGGTGCGTTCTGCCCCACGCCTCAGCCTGCAGCCCTCGTCAGTGTAGCTGGGATGATGGAGTCAGGCCTGAGGGCAGCTGTGAGCCAGCTAGAGTGTGAGCATCTCTGAGTCCCCAGCCCCTGAGAGGGCCTCACTGAGCTGGTCCACCTGTTGACACTGGGCAAGGTATGGAGTAGGGCACTTTCCTCCGTGAAGGCTGGCACGTATGTTTTGTGGGACCAGAGACTGAGAAAGTGCCAGGCAGACGGGCACATGGCCACTGAATCAGTTTTCTGCATCAGCTGGAGAGGCCCTGGAGAGGTGGCAGAGCATGGGGATTAAGAGAACAGACTGTGGGGGTCAAACCCCTGACAGGACACTTGGCCGTGGTGCACCACTCTTTGCCTCAGTGTCCCCATCTGTAAAAGGGGAATGAACAGAGGCATCTCATGAGGATGAAGTGAGCCGAATCCTGGCAGCACTTAGAGCTACAGCTGCTACATGAGTGTTAGCTCATGTTACCGTGTTAGTGCCTCAACTGGGCTTCCCTGGTGGCTCAGATGGTGAAGAGTTTGCCTGCAATGCCGGAGACCTGGGCCCAGTCCCTGGGTTGGGAAGATCCCCTGGAGAAGGGAATGGCTACCCACTCCAGTATTCTGGCCTGGGAAATTCCATGGACGGAGGAGCCCGGTGGGCTACCGTGTATGGGGTTGCAAAGAGTCAGACCCCACTGAGTAACTAACACTTTCGCTCACTGTTCACGTCAACTCTCAACACCGGTTCCATGGACCCTGTACCCCTCATCTGGCCCTCAGTACCCCTGCTCCCACACCTTCCCTTCTACAAATAAGCTTTCACTGGCCCCACGGCCCTCAAGCTGTTGAAGCACAGCCACATGGGGGGCCCCTCCTCAGTCCTCTGGGAGGACCCAGGTGGATCCTGCCCCGACCCCTGCCAGAGAGAGGCTCAGAGTCTGAGGAGTAGGTTGGCACCGGGCAGGTGCCCTGCTCTGCTCCTGTGGCTCCTGCCCAGGAGGGCGCGGCCCCTGAGCTCAGGTCTATAAATAAGGTATCTGGGAGGAACGGCTTTAATTTGCACTTTACCTATTGGTGTTTACTTTGCTATTTCCAATATGGCAATTTAATTCTGTAGGGCGCCTGGCTGGGGGTGGAGGGGGGCACCCGGGCTGTGTGGTTCCCTGACCGCACCAGGAGTGACTCTGGGTCCCTGTGCAGCTCTGGACACAGATGCCGCCGGGATAGCCACGGTCTGTGGAGGCCCCAGGTATGAGCATGGAGTGGAGGGGCTTGTTGGGACATCGAGACCTCTCTGTACCTCCACCCGCGGTCCTCCGGGCTCTGCTCGGCTCCCCTCGGGACGGCAGTGTCAGCATTTCTCTTCCCTCCTGCCCACCTTCCACATCTCTTCCCGCCTTAGGTCAAGGCCTCCCTCTCTGCTGAGATAACCACCCTCTTACCACCCATTGGGGAGCTCTCTCCAGAGTTCTCTCATAGATATGTGGCTAATTACGGGACAGTCTTTGAGATTTTTCTCCACCTCAGCAGTTTGCTGTTTTCAATTTTTGTGTTTTGTCTCTGCAATGAGACTGTGGGCTCCCTGAGGGCAGGGCTGTGTCTCCCCCAGACTTGGGCTCCTTGAAGGCAGGGACTGTGATTTTCCCTCAGATTAGGGGTCTTAAAGGCCTTGGTCCTGCTGTATTCCCTCTGGTCAGGGTTGTCCACCAGGGCCACCGAGAGCACATTTTCCCTTCCCTTCGCTGGCCAGAAGGACCACACTAAGACTTTTGTGACCCATGGCCACCTTTGCCTCTGTGGGCCTTTTCCTTCATAAACTTCACTGGCACAAAGACAACTTCGTTGGAATAAAGACAAACTTGTTTGTATTATATATGAAAACCTTTTCTTTGGCTTAAAAGATCATCTTTTTCCTTTCAACCTTAAAATAAAAGTAAACATATTCGTGGGTCCCAAGCAATTATATTCCAAGTTCTTAAAACAAAGAAACAAGAACCAAAACTATAACCAAAAAAAATTTCTTAAATAATTTTTTAAAGCCTGAATATGCAGATAAAAAGTGTTCATGATATTTCAGAAAGAATTGATTAAAATACAAGCTCTGCAGAGATCTTAGAATAATTTCTTTTTTAAACACAGGAAAAAAGAAAAATTCCTATAATGTTTTCAGATAGAGAAAATTACCTTAAAGGAAGCAATCAATTTGGTCTCTGGGGAAAAAAAAAATCTTAGGGACGAGTCCTGTCCCAGCTGTGCCTGGTAGATACACTTGGCCTGGGCGGAGGGACCAGCACAGAGCTCGCCATATCTGGCAGGGATACCTTTCCCATTCCTTAGCTTCTGTAAACCTTGGGAAGTCCCCACGAGTCAGGGAGGGCCAGAATTCCTATCCCAAACCATCAGCACGGCCATGGCTACTGCCACTGGCCGGAGCGCCACAGGGACCCCCTTGGTGGCGTGGTCCTCCGTGCCAGGCGCTGGGCTGAGCTCACGTCACCCTTGTCTTATCTAATCCCCACAGCCATCCCATGAGGCAGGCACTGTGATTATCTCCCATTTCACAGATAAGGAAAATGAGGCTCAGAGGGGAGAAGTGACGGGTTCAAGGTCAGCCAGCCGGTCAGTGACAGGGAGGGAATGGAGGAAACAGAAGTCTGCCTTCGTAAGTTCTAGCTCTTTCCACTCCGGAGACGGTGAAGGGTCAGGCCAGGCGTAGGTCAGGGTTGCCACAGAGATTCCTTCTGACATCTCCAGGCCTGTTAGAAAGGAGGCAAGTATCTGCCCTGGAATTACCAGCCTTCCTCACCCCACCTCTTCCCGGCTTCCAGCCCAGGGCTCTCGGCACTGGACTGGAGCTGTTAGACTTGATTCCGTGGTACAAGAGGGCAGTATCTCCTAGGAGGTGCCCTCAGCCTTCTCAGCTCCAGGTCTGCTAGCAATCTGGCCTCATTGCTGCCCTTCCAGCCACCTGGTAGAAGGGGCTGCCTGGAAGTCTCCTCTGGGTAGGCAGCCGTGGGGCCCAGAGGGCAGAGGTAACCTCGTGGTGTGGAGGGTGAGGAGCTCCGACTAGGGGTCAGGTCTGGAGGAACACTGGTCAGTGATGGCATGGGGGTGCTTAGGGTTCTGCCCCGAGCTGGGGACCCCTTCTCCTGCTCTACTGGCCCATCATCTCTCCACCACTACAGTTGTTTTCTTTTTTTCTTATCTTCCCATTTTGCTCTTCATTTCTTGGCCTGTCTTTTCAAAACTCCATCTCTGCTTTATTTTTGACTCATCAATCTCTTCGCCTTCCATCTCTGCCCCGTTCCTCTCTCCCTGCTCCCTTTCCCTCCTCCTGCCACCTCGCATCTTCTCCCTCCACTTCTCACCTCTGTGTGTGTCTGGTAGGTTTCCGAAGTCCCTCGCGGCTCTCCCACCCTCATCCCCTGCTTCCCTTCCTCCTCTCTGTCTCTGAGTGCTTCTCCACCTCCTTCACCATCCGTCCCCCTGTCAATCTGTGTCTCTCTTTGTCTTTCTCCCTCTCCCGTTATTTTGAGACAAGACAGTGCCTGACCCAGCGGGGACACAGGAAGGGCAAGAAAATGTGCTTCGAGGGAGCGGGAGCGTCAGGTGCTGGCTCCCCGCTGCATGTGGTGGGGCCATCTCCTGGTTCCAGCTGATCAGGTGTGGGTGAGTGGGAGGGGCTTCGTGCCTGAGCTGGGGAAGGAAGGGAAGCAGGAAAGGGCTTTTGTGCAGCCTGGGCCGGTTGGCTTTCAAGCGGCAAGTCTCTCTCCCAAAGCCATCACTTTGATCCCTGGAGACATAAAAGGAGCATTTGTGTTTCATGCAGGTAGAGAAGCGGGAGCAGGGACAGGGAGACAAGTGGGGAGTGCCACAGACATCTTGGGGCCACATTTGGTCCATCTCTGGGCCTTCTAGGCTGGGGATCCTCTCCGTCAGCGGGCATAGATGATGGTCCTAACTAACAGGACTCCGTTTAAGATCAGATGAGATGATGTGTTCTAACTAAAAAGCCCAGTGAAAGGGCTTTGAGGGGTTTGGTGTGAGCCAGCGGCAAAGCGTGCTCTCTAAGTGACTCCCAGGGCTTACTTTAAAAGCTTTCATTTCTTCTTGGTGACTCACCTCCTCTAGGAAGCCTCCTAGATTAGCCTCAGTCCCCTGGGGGTCCCTCCAGTCACTGAACCCCTTCAGCTCTTAGGTACCTTGCTCACCCTCCACATCAGAAGGGTCACTGGTCATTTCTATGTCCTCCAAAAGTCAGAGGGTGGCTAAGGACGGGGCCACATCTCTGCTTTCCCTTGTGGCTCCAGGTAGGGTGTACTGCATGTCCTCGATCATAATAATACTGCCCCGTAGTCCTGAGGAGCCTCTGACTTTCAAAGTGCTTTGGCAGACGCTACAGTATTTGGTCCTCACCCAGCCTCTGGAGAAAGGTGGGGTGTGCCTGTAAAATGGGGCAAAGAAACTGAGGTTCAAAGAGGCTGAGTAACTCACCCACCCCAAGGTCAGTTAGCAGCAAGTGGGACTGGAAAGAAACCCAGAACCTGTGTGTAATTCCCATTTTATGGATAGGGAGACTGAGGCCAAGGACAATGGAAACAGAGCTTAATTAAGATAAGGTCCAGATTAAAACCGAAGTTTCCAGTCTCTTTTTACACACCATAATGACCAGACTGTCCCCCTGATCTCCATGTGGTAGACACATATTTGTGGGACATCTGGCTTTCAGAGAGGGCTTAAAAGTCCCAGGGCTGTGTCCAGGGGGGCCTGCTGGGCAATCAGTGTCATGGGGGTCCCCAGACGTGCCCTTGTGGGCCTGCCCAGGGCCACTGGTCCTGCCCACAGGTGACATGAGCAGAGGATAGGATGGACAAGGACCCTCATCTGTCTCTCTTCCTCCCTTCATCCAGGCTGAGTGTGAGGCTCAGCCTTTGGCAGCCAGGATGGGGGAGCACAAGAGAAAAGGAAAGACTGGTCCCATAGGCACTTCCCACAGGCTGCATACATCTCTAGCCTCTTTTCAGATGATTTAAGAGGGTCGCATGGTTGGTCTTAAATCATCTGAAAAGAGTCGGACACGACTGAAGTGACTTGGCGGCAGCAGCAGCACAGTTGGTCTAGGAGCTCACCACAATAGGTCAACCCCTCTCCAGCCACTTCGGCTCTCAGGATCTCCGAGTTCTGACTCAGAATCCTTGATCTCTGGCTTCTCAGCCCCAGGACTTCAGGATTAGCGTCTCTGCCTGGGTTCTGTGTTTTGTCTACAAAACATACCCTAATCCATTTCCCCATTTTATTAATGAGAAAGGCCTGTTCCTGAGATAATCAGAGTTTCCTGTGTTACCGTACCAATAAAGTGCCAGCTAAGGGCAGAGATTTGACATTTGAGTTAGAGACTGCAACTGTGTAAGAGAAGCAGGTAGAATTTCCAGGTCAGTGTTTGAAATATTGAAAAGAGCTCAAGGGGGCTGTCTTAACCATCGTTAATAGTTTCCTGAGGGTTTGGGCTCTCAGGATGGAGAAACTTAGAGGAGTCATGGGACCCTTCTATGGCACACACGGGCTCCAGACACACACACACAGAGGCACGCAGGCATGTTGTGTTGAGTGCTGTTAATCTATCAGTCATGTCTGACTCTGCGATTCCATGGACTGTAGCCCACCAGGCTCCTCTGTCCATGGAATTCTCCAGGCAAGAATACTAGAGCGGGTAGCCTTTCCCTTCTCCGGGGGATCTTCCCCACCCAGGGATTGAAACCAGTTCTCCCGCATTGCAGGCAGATGCTTTACCGACTGA
>SJYA01002804.1:18027-73666 GCA_006410615.1 Neotragus moschatus | reverse complement strand
CACTAATGCCAACAGAGAACTCTAGCTAATTCTTTTACCAAGAAAGAAAAATAAATGTGCCTCTTCCAGGACCATTGCCCTTCAGCTCTCCTCCCTCTGAGCAAGTTTCAGGTGGCAGAAAGCAAGTGATTTCAGGGTGAACTATGCCCTTGTTTTTGCAGGATGTCTCCAGAGCAGTCTGTGTCTGGCAGTGGGTTCGCTATTCTCTGCCTAGAGTTTCTGTCTGTGGGGCAGTGCCTGAGGCAGTCTAAGTGGGTGAGCCATGCCAAGTGGCTTGATGTCCTGTACCACTTGCTTTGTACCTTGACCCTTCTCATCCTCTTTGTACAGATGGTTTGATCTCATTTGCTTTACTTCTCCTGTCTCTAACCCAGAGGCCTGAGCAGAGCAATAGGAGAATGCCCTGGGGCCCAAGAGCTCAAGTCACACTGAAACCTGGCACAAAGATGGCCACCCACACCTAGGACATTTGCAGGGAACACCTGTCCCACCCCAGCTGGCCAGTGTCAGAACATTGGAGCTATTTAAAATCAAAGTCTATTTGTAGTTGCCCCATATCAACCTGTACTTCTTCTAGGAATGATTTTTAATGCTACCATCTGCCTAATTTACATAATTAATCCTTGTTCAGGAAAAAAAAAAAAAAAAAGAAGAAGAACCTTAGAAAACACAAAGAAAAAAAAATGCCCATAATCTCATCATTCGGGATAACTCATTGGTAATGTTTAGGTAGATCTCCTTTCGATCATTTGTGTGCATATATGTACAAACAAAAATGAAGTCATGCTGTATACCCTTGTCTACAACCTCCCTCCTACACAAAGTGATACATCTCGAACATTCTCCTGTGTCAGCCAGTATCCATCTAAAACATTTTAATTATTTACTTTTAAAATATTCTAATCTTTTGGTTGCGCTGGGTCTTAGTTGCAGCATGTGGAACCTAGTTCCCTGACCAGGAATTGAACCTGGGCCCCCTGCATTGGGAGTATGGAGTCTTAGCCACTGGGCCACCAGGGAAGTCCCCTTAAAACATGATTTTAATTACCCTGTGGTATTCTATGGTAGGGCTTCCCTGGTGACTCAGTGGTAAAGACTCTGCAAGCCAATGCAGAAGACGTGGGTTCGATCCCTGGGCTAGGAAGGTTCCTTGGAGAAGGAAATGGCAACCCACTCCAGTATTCTTGTTTGGAAAATCTCATGGACAGAGGAGCCTGGCTGGCTACAGTCCATGGGGTGGAAAAACAGCTGGACACAACTTTGTGACCAAACAAAAATGATCTATGGTATGAATAGGTCACTGTGTCCTTGCCCCTCCCCTACTTTCTTGTACACATACTGCTTTTTTCCTTAGGATAAAGGCCTGCAAATGACATTGCTGCCTCAAAGATCACACACCTTCTCTAGACCTTATGATTGCCAAATTTCCTCCCCAAGGCCATCCCTAAAGCATGCCATCTGCGTATGAGAATACTCACCCCTCACTTGGGCATTACCACTCCTTTGAATCCTTGCCAATGCTATGGTAGTGAAAAATGGAATCATATGTTTGTTCTAATTTACATTTTTCATTACTCCTTATGACCAACCTAGATAGCATATTAAAAAGCAGAGACATAACTTTGCCAACATTATTCCAGTAGTCATGTATGGATGTGAGAATTGGACTATAAAGAAGGCTGAGTGCAGAAGAATTGATGCTTTTGAAGTGTGGTGTTGGAGAAGACTCTTGAGAGTCCCTTGGACTGCAAGGAGATCCAAGCAGTCCATCCTAATGGAGATCAGTCCTGGGTGTTCATTGGAAGGACTGTTGCTGAAGCTGAAACTCCAGTACTTTGGCCACCTTATGCGAAGAGTTGACTCATTGGAAAAGACCCTGATGCTGGGAGGGATTAGGGGCAGAGGAGAAGAGGACGACAGAGGATGAGATGGCTGGATGGCATCACCGACTTGATGGACATGAGTCTGGATAAACTCCAGGAGTTGGTGATGGACAGGGAGGCCTGGTGTGCTGCGATTCATGGGGTCGCAAAGAATCGGACATGACTGAGTGACTGAACTGAACTGTGAACTGAAGGATGAATAGTTCTTCATACTGGTCATTTGTGCTTCCCCTTTTCTGATTTATCACAGAAATAATTTGATGTATGAGTTTCTTGGAGTAAACGCATTGCCCAACCCAAGGAATTATGTTCTAGTATCACAGATAATAAAAATAACAGTACCTTATCATAAATTCTAGGTCAAAGTGAATGGTCTCTACGTATTTGTTCTTAGTTGATCAAATCTATTTGTCCATCTTCTGACTCAGAATCTCAGAATGCTTTGCAGATCCCAGTTAAACCTGTTGAAACACTTTTTTAGGTACTTAAGATAGGAGTTCCATCTGCCTCAGTAACTTCTGACCCACCAGCCTGGTGTGCTGCTGTGCTGTGTGGGCTCAGTTGTGCCCAACTCGGACCCCATGCTCCTCTGTCCATGGGATTTCCCAGGCAAGAATACTGGAGCAGGTTGCCATTTCCTTCTACAGGGGATCTATTGCACCCAAAATGGAACCCACATCTCCTGTGTTGGCAGGCAGATTCTTTACCACTGAGTCTCCTGGGAAGCTCCCCAGGCTGGTAGTGATAGGAGAAAAACAATATGAACACAGGAACCTGATCATTAACCTAATAATATCCTTTGCTTATTCTTCTATTAATGGACTCTGTCTTTCTTTTATTGATTTGTCATTCTTTGAAGAAATTGCAAAAGTTCCTGTGAGGAAAATAGGTCACAAAAAGTTGCTGAGTTCAGTTCAGTCACTCAGTCGTGTCCGACTCTTTGCAACCCCATGAACTGCAGTACGCCAGGCCACCCTGTCCATCACCAACTCCCAGAGTCCAGCCAAACCCATGTCCATTGTGTCAGTGATGCCATCCAACCATCTCATCCTCTGTCATCCNGTGTTGGAGAAGACTCTTGAGAGTCCCTTGGACTGCAAGGAGATCCAAGCAGTCCATCGTAATGGAGATCAGTCCTGGGTGTTCATTGGAAGGACTGTTGCTGAAGCTGAAACTCCAGTACTTTGGCCACCTTATGCGAAGAGTTGACTCATTGGAAAAGACCCTGATGCTGGGAGGGATTAGGGGCAGAGGAGAAGAGGACGACAGAGGATGAGATGGCTGGATGGCATCACCGACTTGATGGACATGAGTCTGGATAAACTCCAGGAGTTGGTGATGGACAGGGAGGCCTGGTGTGCTGCGATTCATGGGGTCGCAAAGAATCGGACATGACTGAGTGACTGAACTGAACTGTGAACTGAAGGATGAATAGTTCTTCATACTGGTCATTTGTGCTTCCCCTTTTCTGATTTATCACAGAAATAATTTGATGTATGAGTTTCTTGGAGTAAACGCATTGCCCAACCCAAGGAATTATGTTCTAGTATCACAGATAATAAAAATAACAGTACCTTATCATAAATTCTAGGTCAAAGTGAATGGTCTCTACGTGTTTGTTCTTAGTTGATCAAATCTATTTGTCCATCTTCTGACTCAGAATCTCAGAATGCTTTGCAGATCCCAGTTAAACCTGTTGAAACACTTTTTTAGGTACTTATGATAGGAGTTCCATCTGCCTCAGTAACTTCTGACCCACCAGCCTGGTGTGCTGCTGTGCTGTGTGGGCTCAGTTGTGCCCAACTCGGACCCCATGCTCCTCTGTCCATGGGATTTCCCAGGCAAGAATACTGGAGCAGGTTGCCATTTCCTTCTACAGGGGATCTATTGCACCCAAAATGGAACCCACATCTCCTGTGTTGGCAGGCAGATTCTTTACCACTGAGTCTCCTGGGAAGCTCCCCAGGCTGGTAGTGATAGGAGAAAAACAACATGAACACAGGAACCTGATCATTAACCTAATAATATCCTTTGCTTATTCTTCTATTAATGGACTCTGTCTTTCTTTTATTGATTTGTCATTCTTTGAAGAAATTGCAAAAGTTCCTGTGAGGAAAATAGGTCACAAAAAGTTGCTGAGTTCAGTTCAGTCACTCAGTCGTGTCCGACTCTTTGCAACCCCATGAACTGCAGTACGCCAGGCCACCCTGTCCATCACCAACTCCCAGAGTCCAGCCAAACCCATGTCCATTGTGTCAGTGATGCCATCCAACCATCTCATCCTCTGTCATCCACTTCTCCTCCTGCCCCCAATCCTTCCCAGCATCAGGGTCTTTTCAAATGAGTCAGCTCTCCAAATCAGGCAGCCAAAATATTGGAGTTTCAGCTTCAACATCAGTCCCTCCAGTGAACACCCNACCAGGCTCCTCCGTCCATGGATTTCCCAGGCAAGAGTACTGGAGTGGGGTGCCATTGCCTTCTCCCCGTGCACGTGCACATACACACAAATAACACACATGCCCCAAAAGAGCCAGCAGCTGGGCCTTAGGTGATGAGACTTGCTTACCAGCCAGCCCGTGAGGCTCAGCTTGTCTCCTGGCCGCAAGCATTGTGATTTCTCACTTGGGCCATTCATTTTAAGCCCTTCCCATATGAGCTGTGAGCTGCCTGTAGTGTGGGAGCTCCTAAGCTAGGCAGGTGATAAGATCTATGGACTGAAATCACAGGTTCAAGTGGGACAGGACATGTGCTTCGAATGGGAGATCAGAACCAGGGGCCACGTGGAAAGCACATCACAGTGGAATAGCCTGTGCTGTTGTGGGTACCTTTGGATGCTTTCTTGCCAGGATCACACTTTACGCTCTGGGGGAGTGATGAGGAGTTCTGGGCTTCTAGCAGCTGACTATCTTCAAGTCTCACCTATTTTGCCTCAAATAGCCCTTGTAAGATTTACTTCCCTAATTAGCTTTGGCTTTGGCTGTTACAGAGCTTCCCTGATTGGCTCAGATGTTAAAGAATCTGCCTGTGTTGAGAGAGACCTGGGTTCGATCCCTGGCTTGGGAAGATACCCTGGAGAAAGGAATGGCTACCCACGTATTCTTGCCTGGAGAATTCCATGGAGAGAGGCGCCTGGCGGGCTACAGTCTATGGGGTCACAAAGACTTGGACACGACTGAGTGACTTTAACTGGGCTGTTACAAAGAGTGTTCATTCCTTAAGGAGGTACCCCAAGAGGTGGAGGGGCCTCAATGTGTGCCTGGAGCTGGGGGAAACTCACTTGAGAGGCAGTGACAGCCACAGATAGTCCTTGAGGTGTGCCACCCATCAGGGGAGCTGGAGAGCTCAGTTTCTGGGAAGACAGTAGGTAGAGGTGGAAATAGCTGGCAGGTCCAGCCTCCAGCCTGGGCCGGAAGTCGCAACTCATTAATCCAAAATCTGTCAGGAGCTGGTCTTATCCAACTTGTTCATTTTAGAGACCCAGAAATCGCAGTCTGGGCTGGAAAGTGACCTACCTTGCACCCCATAGCTGGCCACCAGTAGAGGCAGGAGTTGAATGAGCAGTCAAATGCATATCTCATGATGCGCAGTCCAGCACCCTCTTCCCTTGTCCGAAGCCCTGTGGCTACCAAGTGGCTCTTCTTCCTTCCTGTGAGTGACAGCAGTAGGGGCAGTCTTGGGGGCAGAAAAGGATGGGTATAGGTGAGGGAGGGACTACTTTGGCCAGCACCTCCTGGCATGTCCCTTCTATCTTGGTCTCAGTTTCCTTATCCATAAAATGGAACACTTAGCCTCTGTGACCATCAAGGCTCCAAGATGGTCCACACCAAAACATTCTTCCCTGGCCATTGAGGCCACAAGAGATGGGCTGGAGCCAAAGTGAGGCAGTGGAAAGCCGTGGTTCCAAGACCAGGAGGCGCCTGCTCCGGGGTTGGCGGGGTGGGGTGGGGGACAGAAAGCAGGGAAGTTAATGCTGTGCCCTTCACCCCAGCTATTTTTACCCTAGAACACTGGACGACAAGAGGCCTGGCTAAAACTACCAGCGGCCCAAGCCCTGAGCATCATCTCCCCAGAGGGGCAGGGTGGGGTCTGGCAAGCAGTGGAGTGTGGGAACCAGAAGTTTAAAGGGCATTTATCCTTCTTCCCAGGCTGGGGAGCCTCCGGGGTGACTGGGAAGGAGTCTCTTCCCACCAGGGAGCCAGTCCCCTCTGATAGCCCAAGAATAAGCTTGTTTTTGTCATTTTCAGCAATCCCAGCCAGCCCCGTCCATACGCACATGCATTCTTTTTTTTTTTTTACCCAATGTAATGAGTCTCCTACAGTTTTGTGTTCTGCTCTTTTTCACTTACTCTTTCACAAACATTTAATGTTGCCACATGGTCTTCGTCTTAGTCCTTCTTAATGGCTATATAATATTCCATCCAAGAGATTTTTCTATTCCCTGATCTCCAGGAATTTGATGTCTTCCAGCTTTCCACTATTATAAATAAAGGTGTCTGGGACATCTTTGTGCATGTGGCTATTTCTTTCTCATTAATTATTTCTGTAAGATAAATGCCCAGGTCTGCAGGCAAGACTGTTTTGTGCTGTTTGATGTGGCTTGCCAAACTGCTTTCCAAAAGTAAATGGAGGAGGTTTAATGTAAGGATACATCTGCACTAGGAGCCAAGTGCAGTCAAGCTTCAGGGAAACCAGAGCTGGAAGTCAACAGGAGCTAAAACAGCCACCTCCAGCTCCAGGGGGCCTGCCTTGTTCCAGCTTCTCTGTCCTCTCAACTCTGTCTCTCTCTTTCCTGAGTTTTTAAAAATTTTGTTCTAGCAGAGCTATCAGCTCTGAGCACATATCACCTTGTAACTCACTGCTCACATGTTGTGAGCCCTTACTTTGTCCCAGGTACTGTACCAACTGCCTGTAACAACTATCTTAATTTTCACAACCACCTTCTGGGGTAGGAATTATAATTAATCCTGTTTTACAGGTAAAGAAACCAAGGCATGGAAAAACTAAGTAACTTGTTCAAAAATGTAGTCAGTAACTAGTGGGGCCAGATCCCACCTCTCCGGCCTGCCTCATTGCAAACGTACTCAGAACCACATCTGGGTTTCCCTGGGGACACAGAGGCCCCACATCCATCCCCAGTGGCCTACGGTTTCTGTGTCTCTGAGTTCAAATTCTGAAGAGGGAGGATCTGATTGGCTCAGGTCAGCCTTTGGGTTGGAACTCTAGAATCGAGGTCCAATTTCCTATGATGGGAGCGGGGTTAGACAGGAGGAGTCTGGGCCTTGAGGGCAGATGGATAGACCACCCTGATGTCCCAGTATTGGAGTTTGCTAAAAAAATATTTAAAAGTAGTACAAGGGACTTCCCTGGTGGTCCAGAAGCTAAGACTCCATGCTCCCAAAGCAGGGGGTGCCAGTTAGATCGATCTCTGGTCAGAAAACTAGATCCCACATTCTGCAACTAAGACCTGTTGTGGACAAATAAATGTGTGTGTGTGTGAAGTCACTTCGGTTATATCTGACTCTTTGCAACTCCATGGACTATAGCCTGCCAGGCTCCTCTGTCCATGGGATTCTCCAGGCAAGAATACTGGAGGGGATTGCCGGGCCCTCCTCTAGGAGATCTTTCTGACCCAGGGATCAAACCTGCATCTCTAAATGTGCCCTGCTTTGGCAGGTGGGTTCTTTACCACTAGTGCACCTGGGAAGCCCAAATAATAATTAAATATTACTTTAAAAAACTAGTACAGTTGATACTTGAACAATATGGGAGTGAGGGGCACCCACCCTCCATGCAGTGAAAAGTTTGTGTATGACATTACAGTCGGCCCCCAATAGCCATGGCTCCAAGTTTGCAGATTCAGTCAACCATGGATTGCATAGTACTGCATTTTTTACTTTAAAATTTATTGAATTTTTATTGAAAAAAATTCCACGTATAAGTGGGCCTGCAAAGTTCAAACCCATGTTGTTCAAGAGTTAACACTTACACACTGTTCCTCTGAACAACAATCATACACTGTATAGTTGGTGTCAATGGTAACTGGCTTGCGTTTGCCTTTCTTGAATTATTTGTAATGCTGAACATGTTTCCTATGTTCCTTTTGTGTGTGTTGTCCACGTCCACCCATCTAGGGTGTGATTTTTATCTTACAGTTACGAATGTCACAGAGAAAGACACTGTGTTGAGAGGGGTTGTGGGTGGAGTAAGGCTCATTTCTCCCTAAATGGTTTCTCCTTTGTCCTGAAGCCTGCAGGGGGCAGGGGGATGGGGGGCTTTGACTGGCCTTCTAGTCAGTGTCCTGAGAATCTGCCTTTTCCTTTCGNATCTTACAGTTACGAATGTCACAGAGAAAGACACTGTGTTGAGAGGGGTTGTGGGTGGAGTAAGGCTCATTTCTCCCTAAATGGTTTCTCCTTTGTCCTGAAGCCTGCAGGGGGCAGGGGGATGGGGGGCTTTGACTGGCCTTCTAGTCAGTGTCCTGAGAATCTGCCTTTTCCTTTCGAGTCTGCTGTGCTATTTAGACAACCTTGAGCAGGGACTTCTGAGCTCGGAGGATCTCTGCATTTGCCCTCTGCTGTTTGGCCCCTTCTTCGGAGTGAATCAGCTTCTAGGAGTTCCTAGGGCCTCGATGTTCTGCTCGCGTGCTGGGACACATCCTTTAGCTGCACCCTCTTTAGCCCACTCTTCCTTGGCTTTTGTCTTGTCCTGATTCTGGGCTGACTGTGTGCACAATCTTGCTCCCAAGCTCCCAGGGAGAGAGCCCCTGTATCTGAGCCACTCTTTGTAGAAATGTGCCATCGTTCTTATAAGAAGTTGAGGGTCTCCTCCAGCCCTCTGTCATGGGTCGCAGGCCCTTGGGGGGACAAATTACCCACAGGTTAGCTCCAAAGTGCAGAACCTTCCACTGAAGGGGGTAAGGCCAGAGAGGGGGCAGGTACAAAGTAAACTAAGCAGCTGACACCAACAAGGAGCAACCAGACCCCACGAGAGACCTGTCCAGGGCGCCAGCGGTGTGGAGGCAGGGGAGCCCTGTGGGCAGGGAGAGCAGCCAGCCTTCAGATCAGCCTTTAACCATTAGGTAGGTAGCTTTGCACTGAGCTGTTCACTCCTGCAGATGCTCTGAGCTGTGGGATATCTCGGGGTGCTGGTGGTACAAGAGGTGCTCTCTGAAGTCAAGGGTTCAGATTTGCCTGTGAGATCCCACCAGTGACCTTGACCTCTGTAGTCCAGAGCTCCATTGCAGGCAGAGAGCCTGCACCCGCTCTGCTTTGGGCTGTAGCGGATGGTTCACAGCCTCCTCTAGGGAACTACAGGTGTTTTCAGTGGACCCTCCTCTGCCACACCTTGGAGATGCTCAGGGGCTGCCCACAGGCAGTGAAGCTGATAGAAGCAGTAGGAACTAGTACTCCTCTCTGCTGGCTCCCTAGGAAGATGGGTGGCTCCTGACTGTGCAGAGCCCAGTCTGCCTGCCACCCATCCTTCTTGTATGTCATGAACCACAGTTCAAAGGTGCTTTAAAATCTTTGCTCCTGATGTCGGGAATATTATCCCTCCTAAGTCAGAAGATCAGCAGATGGAATGTCTTGGGCTGGCCATTTGTTTCCTGTGGCTGAGACCACAAGGTTCCTCTCTATTTGTTTTCTTCTTTTATGGTGATAAAAGTTTTACTTGAGTACAACGCTCTCCACCAAGGACTACATTCTCCCGCTTCCTTTGCTGGTAGATGTGGCTTATGACTAGGTCCTAGCCAATGGAATGGCAAGGAAGGAGTGCTCCCTTTCCTTTTTCCCTTTCCCCCTGGCTGGAATGCAGATGCAATAGCAGGAGCTGGAGCAGTCATTTTGGACCATATGATGATAGCTGCCCATTGAGGAAGACAGAGCAACAAGATTGAAGGAAGCTGGATACCTATTGCAATTAAGTCACCACATCCCCTATGGACTATATACTTGGATGTACATGTGTGAGAGAGATCAAATTCAACCCTGTTAAGTCTCCTTATTTCGGAGTTTCTTTGTTCCAACAGCTAAACCTATATATACTCATTATTGTTGTCTCTCAAGGCTACGTGGTTATGTCTGGTCACTGGAGCGGCTGAGGCTCCATTCTTTGGCAGACTACTACTTTTGTGGTCTCCAACAGATCATCCCTCCCACTATTCATACCCTTGTGTGGTCTCTGCTCACAGTGACTCTGGATCTAGCCACATGACTTGTTTTGGTTCATGGGACACTAGCAAGAGTGATGCAAAGAGAGACTGGGTAGTACCTGCATAACAGGACTTGTACTATTAGAATTCTGCTCTTGGGACACTCCTTCTCCAATCCCATCTGCCAATCTTGAGAAATCCAACACAACTGAACGGAGAGGCCACTTGGTGAAGAATTGAGGCCCCATTCTCAGCCTCAGCTGACCCTGCACCAATTCCCCAGCCCAAGTGAATCCATCCTGGAAGTGGGTCCGATAGTCTGAGGCATGGAGCCATGGACAAGAAATGAGCTGTTCCCACCACGCGCCATCCAAACTGCAGAATCAACATCAAATAAATCACTGCTGTCTTAATCCACTGACTTTGGGTGTAGCTTGTTATGCAGCTCTAGGTAACTGAAACATACATAGGTGGCCCTGGGCCCTTTGCACTGTCTGGAAAACTCAATGGCCACTGTGCTTTTCTCTATACCAAAACACCAAGTGTGTCTTTCTCACAGCTTGAAACTAAAATACTACCCCAGAAGTTGTTGATGCTCTGGAAATACCTGATGAGGGGTTACCCTTCCCTCTGGAACACTGTGCCCCTCCCTCAACTCTGCAGGTGGTTAGCACTTGGCTTTATGCTTAGATTAGTAACTTCAGGAATGAGGTGGGTTCCGCAGACCACGCCCGCTTTCTCAGAAAGCTGCTGAAGTGCCGTCTCTCTTAGATGAGGGTTTGGGGGCAGCATTTGGCAGGCAAGGGACTCTCTGTGTCAACAATGGACTCTCCAATACCCGCATGAGTCTGTATTGGAGGAACCATTCAATGAATGAACAAATAAATAAATCGTGAGCAAAAAGTAACCCATCAGGACCAGAGAAGGAGGTCAAGGTGGGAGAAGCATAGAGGGATCTCCCAGGAGGGCAGCATCAATAGAGAGTCCAGGTGTGATGAAAGAATGCTTTGGAAGTACCTTTAACTCTTTCATAATATAATTATAATAGCTAACATTGAGTTCTTACTGTGTGCCAGGCACTGTGCAAAATGTTTTGGGTAAGTTATTACGTTAATCATTTCAACAAGCCTGGGAGGTAAGTATTATAACTTTCATCCCATTTTATAGATGAGGAAATTGAGGCCCAGAGAGGTTAGGTAACTTGCCTGAGTGGGCATGGGAGGATTTGAACTCAGACAGTCTGGCGCCAGCACCCAAGGGCATAGCCACCACGCTCAAAAAAAAAAAAAAAAAAAAAAAAGCAGCAGGAGTCCCTTATGCCACCCTTGGAGAAAAGGCCAGGACTTGGCACGCTTTATGGGCATGAGTGCCAAGCCTGAGTCCACCACGTGCTCCGGGGAACTTGGAAAGCCCAGGTCGAAAGAGAAGAAGGAGAAGAGAGGTGGGTGTGGGGCGCCTGTGCCAGGCAGCTGGGGCACCAACTCTGAGGCCCAGAGGTGGTGCTGCCTGCTCTGCCTGGGCACCCTCACCAGCTGCTCCCACTCACTCCTCAGAAACGAGCCTGGCCCATTCACACGTGTCCCTAATGCCAGGTTCCAAGAAAGCCACCTAAATACCTGGTATTTGAGATGTAAAGAGACCGGCTCCCTGTACTTAGCGCTTCGCTAACTTTTCCAATTATAGCGCCCTATTTTCCAAAGTCTAAAATGGACATATGTTATAACTGTCTTGGGCCCCAAGGTTTCAGAAACACCCTTAAGACTCCTGAAATATAATGGTATATTTTAGACTAATTCCTAAAGGGCCAAGCGGCGTTATCTTTAACATCTGCCAGCACTCACACAGATCTGGTTTTTGTTTGCAAATGAGCCTGGGGCCTGGGCACAGGGCAGGTGAAACCAGCTCTGCTAAGCTGGGCGGGAAGTTGTGAGGAGGAAGATCCCAGGCTGCCTGGGGCTAGGAGTAAAGGGGGAGACACAGCCCTGCCTCAGGGAGCTCCAGTCTGAGGGGAGTCACAATCCCGCCTCAGAGAGCCCCAGTCTGAGGGGAGACACAGCCCTGCCCTCGGGGAGCCCCAGTCTGAGGGGAGACACAAGGAGCCCCAGTCTGAGGGGAGACACAGCCGCGCCTCAGGGAGTCCCAGTCTGAGGGGAGACACAGCCCTGCCCTCAGGGAGCCGCAGTCTGAGGGGAGACACAGCCCTGCCCTCAGGGAGCCCCAGTCTGAGGGGAGACACAGCCCTGCCCTCAGGGAGCCCCAGTCTGAGGGGAGACACAGCCCTGCCTCAGGTAGCCCCAGTCTGAGGGGAGTCACAGCCCTGTCCTCAGGAAGCCCAGTCTGAGAAGAGTACCCCTACCCAAGGAAGCCCCCAGGCTGAAGGAGGAGGCAAGACCAGTCATACTCACACCCAGCAGAGGACCTTGCAGGAGTGTTGGGATTCACCCCGTGGCTCTGCTGTCACACGGTGGGCAGGTGGCTAAGGGAGGCAGGTGGGAAGGCTGCCGTGAGCTCTCAGAGCCTGGAGGCAGGCGGAGTAGGTAGGTGGGAACAATGGAGTTGAACTTTCATCGCTCTGTGGAGCAGGTGTGACTGCAGGGCTGCCGGCAGGGGCATTTTCTGGTCAGTCCCAGTTGTCGTTATTAAACGTTTATTATGCAACGGGTATTTGCTTTTCTGGTCCCAGCGTTTGACCAGCGGTCTTGGTGAGTAAATGGACTAGAACTAATCCTGTAGCTAAACAGTGAGAGCTGCAGAAAAGTCCACGCCTCGCTTGCCTAATAGCATCCAGGGAGGGGTGAGATAGAAAGTCCCAGGACTCAGGGTGCCCTTTCCCTGGAGATGGAGAAGCAGCTGGCCTGGCAGCCAGGCCTCCTGACAGCTTTGTGAACAGACAGGGCAGAGATGACTCTGGAGCTTCCAAGAAGTTGAAGGGCAAAGTGGGAGTTTGCGCCTGATCCGTGTACGGGACAGAGCCCTGGCCTGACAACAGGAGAGCTAATCTCAGTCAACTCAGTCTTTCATCTGGAAGCCATCAAGTCAGGGGGCTTCCCTGGTAGCTCAGCAGTAAAGAACTCTCCTGCCAGGGCAGGAGACCTAAGAGACACAGGTTTGATCCCTGGGTCGGGAAGATCCTCTGGAGAAGGGCATGGCAACCCACTCCAGGATTCTTGCCTGGAGAATCCCACAGACAGAGGAGCCTGGCAGCTGGCAGTTTATAGAGTCGCACAGAATTGGGCATGACTGAAGTGACACAGCGTGCAAACACACCATCACCCCAGAAATAAGGAAGAGGATCCATTCTCCGCAGTGGCCAGGCCTGGAGAAGAGAGGGGAAATGTCCCCAGTTTGCGGGAAGACACAACCCCGCCCTCTGGGAGCCCCAGGCTGAGAAGAAAAGGAAACACAGTTCAGGGATTCAGGCCCTTGGGAAGTAGGGTCCATCCTTGCCCACTCACCATGGGGTTGGGTGAAGGCTAAGGGCTCCTGGGGTAGCCATCTGGAGGGAGCCAGTCTAGACCCGGATAGAAACCAGAATGGGGCAGGTTCTCTGCCACTGTTGGGAGTCTATTCCAGGCAGTGCCAGCCCCTCACTCCAGGTGAGTTTTTCAGTCAAGCCCAGAGTGGATTTCTCTGGGGTCAGTAAATTGTCCTTATGGTACTAGCCAGGCCATTTGTCCTGAGTGGGAGGCAGTGTGACCCTCTCTGTGGAGAAAGGGGCTTTTTGGTCTGGAAAAGTCCCTCCCCCTAACCCCACACTGGGTGCTTTGGTCCTAGAATAATTCACTAGAATGTACTCTCCATAAGGGTGGGGACGTGCATCTCCCTTAGATGTTGTTTTATCCCCAGGGCCTGAGACCTCGCCTGGTGCATGGGTGGTGCTGAATAAAAATTGTAAAATTAATTAGGGGCCATCTTCCTTTTTCTGTTAAAAAGCAGAAACATCACTTTGCTGACAAAGGTCCATATAGTCAAAGCTATGGTTTTTTTTAGTAGTCATGTATGGATGTGAAAGTTGAACCATAAAGCAGGCTAAGTACTGAAGAACTGATGCTTTTGAACTGTGGTGTTGGAGAATACTCTTGAGAATCCCTTGTACAGCAAGGAGATCAAACCAGTCAATCCTAAAGGATATCAACCCTGAATATTCACTGGAAGGACTGATGCTGAAGTAGAAACTCCAATACTTTGGACACCTGATGTGAAGAGCTGACTCATTGGAAAAGATACTGATGCTAGGAAAGATTGAGGGCAGGAGGAGAAGGGGGAGACAGGATGAAATGACTGGATGGCATCGTGGACTGTATGGACATGAGTTTGAGCAAACTCTGGGAGATAATGAAGGACAGGGAAGCCTGGCTTGCTGCAGTCCATGGGATGCAAAGAGTCAGATATGACTTAACAACTAAATAGCAACAATTACATCTTCCTTTTCAACACTATTTCTGAACTCACCTCTTACTGAAAAAAATTTCCTTGCACAAATCTTCCCTCCTTCAGGGCCAACTACTCCACTGCAGTGTATATAAAATTCATTTGCCAATATGATGATCAATTGAATTCCAATAACTAGCTGTTTTGAAAAGGAAATACAATAAATTTAGACTATAATTACTGTTGCACACAAGCCCTGTGCCTGTTGCCTTATAGACATTTTATGGCTTAATTCTTGAAGGAAGGCCCTGTTTACTAACAAGGAAACTGAGGCTTGGGAAAATTAGAGTGCACCTGAATTTACACCTCTTGGAAATTATAGAGCTGGAACTTGGACCTGTTCCTGACTCAACCCCCCACCCCCCTTGACTCTTTTTCTGAATGCCTTGGAATTATTTTTTTCCAGTTAGGTTTGGGATCCAAAAGGTAATTCCATAGGATTTGTTTGGGTCCTGCCTGTGCCCTATGCTGGACAGGGCACCCAAGAAGTTCCAGGCCCTAGAGTCGCCAGGCCAAGCAACAGCTGAGCAGTGGGCCTGACGGAACCTCCAAGGCCAGGTGACCCAGTCTCTCCATGGCTTCGGTTCCCAGCAAATGCTGATCCTGCCAGCCCCGACTTAGTGACACGTCATCCAGACCAACAGCAAATTATCTTCCAAGGCAGGGAGCCGGAGCTGGCAAGGCTTCTCATCTGGGCCTTCACCCCGCCTGATCCCCTGGTGCCACTCATGGACTGCAGGCATGTAGTTCACCCTTTCACCTTGGTTCCTGGACTTTTCCTCTGGCCAAGCTGAAAGGATTCATCCTGCCAGCAGCCTGTCTTTTGAACCCTTCACTGAAACCCTCTTTGGGATTGCTCTCATGTTTCTACATATACGTGTCAGTGTCTCATCCTCTTTATTATAATTATTATCTCTTAGTAGGCACCAGGCATTGGCCATAAAATTATTTCTAATCTTCATTAAAACTCTACCGGGATTACCCTCTCCTATGCCTAGGGAAGCGAAGGCTTGTTATTTGGAGAGGTCGTGTATCCTGCCCAAAGTCACTTAAACTCATAAATGTCAGAAGTAAGATTTGAATCTGGAGCTTGCAAGAAGTTTTCTAAGCCCAACTAGCTGTTTATCAAAATTTGCTGAAGAGCTTTTTAAAAATGCATCTTCTTTATGACAAAGCCATGAGAAAGAAGGAAGTGGCTTGCTGTGCTTTCATGAGTGCTGTGTGTGCCTGGAACATCTCCAGAAAGAAAGCAAGAAGGTGGCCACTGCTGGCCCCGGGGGACGGTTCCCAGGAAGGAGCATCCAAGGGAGGTTTGCTTGCCACTGTGTTCCCTGCAATACTGGCTCATCCTTCCTCTCGTCTTCCCGCCCTTCGTTCCTTTTCTCCTTCTTTCCTTTCTTCCTCCCTCCCTCCTTCTGTTCTTTTCACCTTTTCGAAACGCTATGAAAATGAAAATCATTTTTACTATCGATTCTAGAGCCCCATTGCTGGATCTCCTATAACTCGTGGTCTCCAGGGTTGGGTGTTAGGAAGCTTTCTTTTAACAAGCCTCCTAGGTGGGTGCTGTAGTTCTCTGATCCCAGCTTCCTAGAGGCCCGAAGGAACCTCATCTCATCTGGTACGCCCCTCTTCCCCTAATCTTGAGTCCAGAGCTCAGTACTACCAGCTCCATGTGGACTCAAAGCTGCCTCTCGGTACCTGGGGGTCCTCTCCTTGGTGTCTCCCCAGGGACCTTTTCCAGTCAGATATCAGGAACTCCAGACCTACCTGTGAGCCAGAACCACCCAGGGATGGTGTCCTGTGGCCCCACTGAAGTTCAGCGGTTACCCCCTCTCTCAGACTTTGCCAACACACATGCCTGGGGCCTGCCACCCTCCAGCCCCAGAGCCTTCTACCTGCAGTATCAACAGGCTTGTTATTAGGGTTCCTTCCTATAGACAGTGGTTTCCTGACCAACGCTTCTGCCAGCTGGCTTTTTCCCATCATCATCTATCTGGGAGACCTCCTAGTATTCCAGAGTCCTGCACGACAGCAGCATGACATCTCTCTGGGTCCAGCTGTTGGCATCTGTCCAGAAGTGGTGTGAGCGTGAGAGACTCTGGAACCAGACACATCCTGGGCTCTTCCATACTTAGCTCCCTGACACCAGGAGACAAACTCCTTTTGTGCGTATGTGTGAGGCATGTGGCCTCTAGTTCCCTGACCAGAGATCGAGCCCGGGCCCCCTGCACTAGGAGTGTGGAGTCTTAGCCACAGGGCTCAGGAAAGTCCCTGGAGCAAGCTTTTGATCTCTGCGAAGTGAAGATGGGACAAGCTGAGACGTGTCAAGCTCTCTGAGCAAAGCCTAGCACGTACGAAGAATGCACGGATGCTCTCTGCATCGCTACCATCATCCCAGTCTCAGAGGGAAGACTAACGAGGGATGGCTGATGTCTAGGCTCTGTGCTTAGACAAGTTGGCATCTAATCCCACTCTGCAGCTTCCAAGCTGTCTCTCTCTCTCTTGACTCTTAAAGCCTCATTTTCTTCACCTGTGAGATGCTGATGCCAGCCTCCCAGGAAGGTCAAGGATGGGTCTGGCATCAAGCAGATGCTCAGCCAAACATTTATTGAATGAAAAGCAAATGAAAATGGAGCAGAAGGAAGCCTGGTGGCCTGAGGTGTACTGCCTCACACTGCCTTGGGAGGCTGGGGAGGGTCTATCAGCACATCTGACTGGAGCACAGGAGGACTGCGGTCTGGGACTCCTCTCCCACATTGCCCAAGGAGATCACAGCCAGTTGATCCAAGTGATCACAGCCAGTTCCTCTCAAGGAGGAAGACCCTGGACTACCCAGGCATTCACTGCAGTGAGAAACGGGCCTGCCACCCAGCCTATCCCTCCTGCCAGCAAAAACCCACCACACTGGCAAGCCACATCACTCCCATCCAAGAGGAAACATTGCCTCAAAGGCCGGGAAGTCTCCCTGGGAATGTGGTGGGCAAGAGCCCTCTTGGCATTCAGATCAGAGTGATCTGGACTTAGTCCAAAGGAGAACAGACGAGCAAAAGTCGGGCCTGCATGGTGAAACCTGTGGTGCTGCTTGCTGGCCTGGGAGACTGCCACCCCCCTGCCGTGCCTCCAGGCTGCCTCCTGCCAGGGCCCATCAAGCCTCTTTCTGATGCACCAGCCCTTCTTTAGGGGCATCATTTAGCCCATCCACTTTGCAGCTTGAAGCTGGAGGAGAAAGGCCACCTCCGGCCCTTGCTGAGTCCAGGGCTCATGTGCTAGTTTCCCAGAACCAGAGACTGTGAGGTGCCCACCTTCAGGCACAATGAGCTCGCTTATGCCTTCGTTTTGCAGTTATTTATCTGTTACTGTCAGCCAACCTCCCCTTAATAGGCTGAAAAGCTTGCTGAGAGGCAAGCTGTTATTCATCTTATTACCATTCCTAGGGATTAAGTAGATGAAGCTCGGGCATTATTATTAATATTCCCAAAGGTCAAGGGACAGAGAGTGGCTAGAATAATTGAGCATGGAGGATGGGCTGGGCTCTGTGCTAAACTCTTGCTATTAACTATTAACTTGCTTTGTCTTCATGACAATTGGGATATCAGTGCTGTGATGATCTTTGTATACAGAGGGGAAACTGAGGCACAGAGCAGTCGAGTAACTTATGCAAGGTCATACAGCTAAGAGGTGACAGGACACAAACCCCAGTGTTCTGGATCCTGAACCTAATTCCAGCCACCCGAGGAGCACTCGGTGGGCACCTGGGCTGTGACTGAGTGACTACCGTGCAGACAGGCAGGCACACCATGCTAGAAGGTCGAGGACTAAGTCTGCATTTTTGGACAGACTGTCAGCTCCAAAGCTGACATCAGCATCTTGACATTTGAAGGCCTCTAGGCTCTGGTTCCTTCTCGCCCTACCACCCACCTGGCCCCACACGAGCAGCCCAAACAGGGTTCCCTGTCGAGGGCCCCAGCAGGGATGTCATACCTGATAGTCCCTGGCCCCTGTGGGAGCACGGCCTCTCCCAGTCAAGTCCACCAAGTTCCCCCAGTGTGGCCTGGATGCTGGCTGTTTTCAAGACAGTGGGCCAGGTGAACCTGTCTTTTTCCCCACCCTGCTTCTTTGGGCCTTCTTGAATAATCGGTGCTTGAGAGTGCAGAGCCCAGGGTCAGACTGCCTGAGTCCCAATCCTGGCTCTACTCTGTGGCCTTGGGCAAGTTACTTAACCTCTCTGTGCCTCATTTCCTCATCTTTACAATGGAAATCAAAAGATTGTTGTCAGCATGGGCAAGAGGATGAAAGGAGTTAAAACAGGCCAAAGGCTTAGAAAGGTGGTACCTCTCAAACAGCATATACGTTTTCTTGTATTCCATTATGTTTCTTCTTACCCATGCATTTAGATGGATGACTGGCCAGTACAGAGGGAGGGGAGGGCTCTGCAGGCAGTCAAAGTAATAATGGTCAGCCAGGACACATCCTTGTTCTTACTTAAAGTCATTTCTGGTTGGGGTGGGGNGTACCTCTCAAACAGCATATACGTTTTCTTGTATTCCATTATGTTTCTTCTTACCCATGCATTTAGATGGATGACTGGCCAGTACAGAGGGAGGGGAGGGCTCTGCAGGCAGTCAAAGTAATAATGGTCAGCCAGGACACATCCTTGTTCTTACTTAAAGTCATTTCTGGTTGGGGTGGGGAGAGAGAAGCCCCACTCCCAGGCACTCCTGGTCCTTGGAGACCCTTGCTGGCATGTCTCACCCGTTACTGAGATGGATAGCCAACATCACCTGTTCAAGACTTAGCACTCATGTACACGTGACCACAGATATCTCAGATGGCACAGGCGTAAAGGATTTGCTTGCCAACACAGATCAACCAATAAAAGACCCAGGTTCGATCCCTGGGTTGGAAAGATCCCCTGCAGGAGGAAATGGCAGCCTGGTCCGGTATTCTTGCCTAGGAAAATTCCATGGACAGAGTAGCCTGGCGGGCTACAGTCCATGGACACAAAGAGACAGACATAACTGAAAGTGAGCACGGAATGAAAATGATAGACACCTGACCACAGGCATAGCTATCTACTTGATGTATTTTCATCAGTCATTATCATGAATCTCATGACTCTATAACATCCCTTACGTAGCAGTGATGTCCACGTTCGCTGACCAGAACAGGTTCTTCTGCTGCCTCCGGCCACAGCCCTGTGCAGCCTCCCAGCCACCGCCTGACTCTAATCCCTGTGTCATTCTGGTTAGATGGAAATGGAACGTGATCTTATAAAAGCATCGACACCCAGAGAGTTGAGCCATGACTTTTTTTTCATTTCCACAACATTTTACTCTTCCTGAAATTGAGGATGGTCGTTTTTGTTGCTGTTAACTTGATTTTCTATGTCCTTAGAACAAATTCAGTGGCTTCTCATGTTGCAGTGACAGTAACAGTTAACACCCTTTGAGCACTTTCTCTGTGCCAGGCACTCTTCTAAGCACCTTCCACGTATTGCCTCATTTAGCCCTTACAATAGCTCTCTGAGGTGTGCCTTACTGTATCTTGTTTTACAGACGAGAAAACGGAGGGACAGAGCAGTTACACGACTTGCCCGTAATCCCAGAGTGATTGTACCCACACACCGAGGCTCTTACCCTGGAGGTTGAGCCCCACCTAGTCCCTCCTGGCCCCATGAGCATGTCTGCCAACCCCTTCTAGCCCCTTCCCTCTCCTGTCTCTCTCTTCTATCTCTACAACCAGACTGTAAGCTGGGTGAGGGCAGGTTTTTTTCTACAATCCTTGGAGCAGGGTGGGACCCAACAGAGCTCCCTGTGCTTGCCAGGACAGTCCTACTCTGGGCTTCCTGCTTGTCCACAAGCTCCTCCATCTCGGGCCTTTCAGGTGGGAGGCAGGGAGGGCAAGTAGGACAGCCGTGGTAGTGAGAGCCAGGCCCACAGAGGCTCAAAAGGCCAAAGCATTGGAGCCTGAACTGCCTCCTCAGGCTACAAGTCCAGGGCGGTTCCTCACATGCTAGGCTGCCTCCTACAGGCCCAGGCATGTACACCATCACACACGTTACACATCCAGATGTGCAAACACATATACACGTGATTCACTTATGCTAATTATGGACATGTATTTCCACATGGGCAAATTATATTCATATACGGCATGCGTGCTTAGTCACTTAGTTGTGTCCAACTCTTTTGCGACTCATGGATTTTAGCCTGCCAGGCTCTTCTGTCCATGGGATTTTCCAGGCAAGAATACTGGAGTGGGTAGCCATTTCCTTCTCCAGGGGTATACATATACATACAGACTCAACTGCATTTCATGTACATGTCCACACACACAAGCACACACCCACACATGATACATTTATATGCATGCCAATTATACACAGATGCATTATACCCACAAACATATATTAACACAGAAATACATTATACAGACATATATATACCTTGTCTATGGACTCAAACCCATGCAGATCCTATATTCACAAATACAGACACACAGCATATACACATATTTTACAGGCCAAAACACAGAAAGATGTAAACATATACCCACAATTATACAACCTGCATTTGCGTAACACATGCTCACACAGTCACACAAACACCAGCGCAGAATGTTCACATATTAAAACCCACAAATATTTGCACACAGAACATGTCCAAATAAACACCACGCACAGAACATGTCTGTGCAAACATGTACAGTAGAAGCACACGTGCACGTCCACAGATGCAAAAACTTGCACAAACTCACTGACATGTGCACATACAGGCACATAGACATGCCTGTGGGCACACATACTCCTTTTAGGGGGAAGAGGGGAGAATGCCCATGTGTCCAGGTCCCGTGGCCTTTGGCTGGCTTGGGGGTGAGCGTGTTTCCTGACCTCCCTGGACAAGGCTAGGGCAGCACCTGCCTTGTTACATCACTGAAGGGGCAAGGAGGGTATGCAGTCCTCAGCCCCTGGAGAGTTGAGGGACACCACCCCCCACCCCCGAGACCTCCTGTCTTGCTTTGGAGCCCTTCCCGGGGTTAGCACCTGCTGTCCGCTCAGGAAGGCCCAAGAAGCTGCATGATTATGCTCTTTTACAAAGGAAAACTCGGGGATTTTTAACAGCAACTTGCATTTTATGAGCCAGTTTAAGGAGAAAGGGGATTTGAATTTGAGTCTGTCAGAACCAAGAACCACACTGAGCTATACTTCTGAGCATCTAGGCTTCCTTTCCCTTTGGCTATTCACACAGTAGGTGCTAAATGTATGCTTGTGGAGTGAGGTCATTGAAGGACAGCAGCCCCCGGGGTCAAGGGTCTGATAGATGGTTGGGTAATATAGGGAGTGAGACCCAGAATTCTGAGGCAATGCGGACTTTTTGTATGTCTGGGGACACTCCTTTCATCACTCCCAGCCTGGAGGTCCAGCCGCAGCGACTGTTGGGGCCCACCAGCCCAGGGAGGCCCCACCAGAGGCTCCCAGGAGTGGTCCCTTCCTCTCCCTCTCGGCCTCCTTCTCCAACCTGCTCTCCTCGCCACCCCCACTTCCCCAGCGGCATGCCTCTCCCTCAGACATTCATTGCAAGGGCTCCGCGGTTTCTCTGCAGGATTTGATTTGCTGCTCAGGCATTTCCTTGAGTGGCCCCTCGATGTTTGCCCTTGTCCAGATGGCATCCAGATGCAAACATCCCTTCTCCGCCCCCCCCCCCGCCAACCCCCNGGGCCCTGGCAAGGAGTGGGGAGAGCAGGCGATATGACTGAGTTCAGGGAGCAGGTGACGAGCACCCTGGACCTCCAGCCGAGGTCCTCAGAGATGACCAAATCCGGATAAAGAAACCAGGGTGCAGAGAGGGAAAGAGATAGTAATCATGCTGACAGTTACAGACCAATGTCCACGTACAACAACAATATAAAGATCAGCTCATTTGGTCCTGTGAGCTGGGCGTGAGTTTCCTCATTTACAGAGGAGGAAACTGAGGCCCCGAGTGAAGAGAAAAATCCACTGGAGCAACCATCGACAGCATAATTTCTTTGTGCTAGGCACAACAGGGAGCTCAGCCCTCTTAATCCTTGGAACACCTTGAGAGCTGGACTTAATTGTCCCCATCTTATGGATGAGATAACTGAGACTCACTGAGGCTTAGTAACTCATACATGACCATGTAGCTTCGGAAATAGCAGAACTGGGCTGTAAACCAAAGGAAGGCTTCCAAAGTCCGTGGGGCCTCCCGTGTGGCCTGGCTGGGTCAGTAGCAAGACCAGGCCTTCGGGCACTGTCTTGGCACAGGGATGGCTGCCCTGGTGCAAAACACCTCCAGGGGGACAGTCCTGGGTAGGAATTCCTGTGTCCGGTGGTGCCTCGCTGTCCTCAGAGGCCAGGCCCCAGGTCCTCCAACTCTCCGTCCAGCACTGGACTCTTGACCTGGAGGCAAGACCGGCTCTCAGTTGCCCCACAAGAGGCAGGCGAGGCCCTTACTGATCTCACTCAAGCCCTCTGCTTCCCCTCAGAAGTTAATTGTTACACACTTGCCACCCTTCTGGACATTGCAGTGGCTGGGGCGGGTCGGGGCATGGAGCTTCTCTGGTCCCAAACCCCTCTACACCCCTCTTGAGCTCCAAGGTAGGGGCACCCTGGACTCCAGCTGGCCTCCTGCTGCGCTCAGATGGACTTTACTCTCTTGTCCTCGTGCAGTCAAGTTTTCCTCACAGAAAATGGGCCATCTGGCTCAGGCTCAAGGCTGCTGTGTGGCATTTGCTAGAACCGCTGGGCATCGGACCCCAGCTATGTGAGGGGCAAGGGCCGGGGGGCAGGCTGTCGCCCCACTGAGCCTCCGGCAGCTGTGGGAATGCCAATGAATAGGATCTGCCCAGTGAGAGGCCAGGATGGGCCTGAGTTGTGCAGGCAGGGTCATCTGGGCCCGTGGGGTGGGGGTGGGGCTCACCCGTCCCTCTGGTCACGCAGCCCGACAACTCCAGAGCCGGACACACACAGGGTGCCTTAGGGAAAGGGTGGAAGGCCTCACCTGCCTGCCTCTCCCAACACCTCCTCCAGGTGGCCTCCGAGCATGCTGAGGGGTGTAGACCAGCCCTGCCTGGACTCCGTGTCCCCTCCCCTTCCTTCGGGAATCTAAGTGAACTTGGTGTGGTGGCAGATGAACAAAACACCTGAGGAAACCCCAGAGGGTTGGAGGCATTGTTTTCACCTAGGAACTGGGCTGACCTGCTCCCGGAGAGGCTTCAGGGAAGACCCCAGACTGAGCAGAGGGAGGAGCCTCCCCAAAGTCACCACTCTGGGTGGGCTGGCCACACCTGTGCCCTCGGGTGGGTGGGCGCTTCCTGCTGGAGCTTGTGGGTAAGTGTCTGTCCAAGAACAGGAGGGGTGGCCACGGGGAGAGGATGCCATCGGCAGCTGCATGTTGGTGGACAGGGAACCTGGGAAGGGACACCGCGGCCGGCACGCCGGGTCCTGCAGGTTAATGTTTGACCTGGAGCCACGTGTTTTTCCGCTGGTTATTTTTATCCTCTGTACCTGGCAGTGGGCAGCGGGCGACCTCCTCTGTGGGCAGAGGAGGGGGGTGGGGTTTGTGCAGCTGGGACTGCTCTGGGTGAGCAAGGGCTGCAGGGGCGGCTTTGGGGTGAGGGGCAGGGGAGAGACAGAAGGGACCGGCCAGGAGCTGGGCAGCTCACTACTGCTCAGCCACAGCCCAGGCCCTGCCCTGGGGCCACTCCAGGCCCCAGGTCTCCTCTCCCGAGAAGGAATGGCACGCATGAGGGGACCAAAGAGCTGTAAGGGGGAGACCAAGAGAGCCTTCTGGGAGTCCACACGTTTTTAGGAAAGTTAAAAATGCCCTCCCCCACCTCCCTGACCTCCTTGCATTACTCTCAATGGTAACGACTTACTCTCAGACCCTGGACATCACAAGTGAGACGTGTCTCTCTTCTGAGACCCCATGGTCTTATCCAGACGGTAGGAGAAAGTCAAAGCTGATGGGTCTGTCCCCTAGGCCACTCCGATGGGGGAACACAGGCAAATCCCAGTCTAAGGGGGTGGGGGCTGAGTCTTCACTTGTGACAAGAGCTTGGCTCCTTGGCACCCAAGAACCCCAAAACTGAACTGAAGACTCCTGCTTTGCCATGCAGCTCTGGGTTTCTCAAGCCCTCACTATCTCTCCGTTTTCCTCCTTGGCAGTGGGCATCCAGCCTGCACTGGCTTTAGGACTGTTTACGGCCCAGTGGCCACTGAGCCTTTCTCACCCCTGCCAGGGCCTGGGGGTGGGGGGGAGGCACTCAGAGGCCACTCAGCCTGGGGCCACAGTGCCACAGTGCCAGCTGGGCAAAACCAGCCTCCCTCCTCCCCCTCTGTGAGGTCCAGAGGGCTTTCAATTTACACGAGTCTGGTAGGAAGTAGGCTTCCCTGGCGGCTTAGACAGTAAAGAATCTTCTGCAATGCAGAAGACCCAGGTTTGATCCCTGGGTCGGGAAGATCCCCTGGAGAAGGAAATGGCCATCCACTCCGGTATCCTTGCCTGGAGAATCCCATGGACAGAGGAGCCTGGTGGGCTACAGTCCATGGGGGTCACAAAGAGTTGGACGTGACTAAGGGACTGAGCACACTCTGGTGGGAAGTGGGTCTCCAGCAAACCTGCTCACCAGCTGCCTGCCCCTACCCAAGCACCAAAGACCTCCTCACCCCAATGCTCGCCACCACTGGTCTGAAGCAGGTGGGCAGGCTGGCCCCCAGCCCCAGGGTCTTCTCAGGATCTTTCAGGAGAAGGACTAGGGTCATCTGGGTTCTCTGAGACCCCAAGCAGGGCTTCCTTTGGTAAGCAAATGAGGAATGAAGAGTCTGCAGAAAGAGCAGAGTTCACCAGGGAAGGGTCTGAGCTCTTTTACTGTCCTAGCACAACTGCCTTAAAGTGGGGTGTAGGAGTAGGGCTGGGGAACAGGAGACTCTTAGCCAGGGCACAGGGAGGGGGACCAGCTCGTTGATCAGCAGCCGTGCCCCAAGACCACCTCCAGCTAGGATAACAAGTCTTTCTCTTGGGGGACTGAGCTCCCCACCCCACCTACCTTCCTGCATGTCTTCCCCTCTCAATGCTCCCTAAACTCCCAGTCCGCTCTGTTCCCCAGTATGTGCCAGGCACTGGGCTGGAATCGTTCACCCATAGGCCTTCCTCATTCCTCAGTACAACCTGGGGGGATGGTGGGGGGAGAAGTCTCTTTCTCCCCATTGTACAGATGAGGAAACTGAATGGACATTGTTAAACAGTTAACCCAAGGTCACCCTGCCAGCCAATGGCATGGCTGGGATTTAAACCTAAGTCTGTCTGACTCTCAGTGTAGGTAACTGAGAGATCATATTGGCTATATATCCTGTGTGTTTTACTTTTTACTAATTATATTTATTTATTTGTTTTTGGCTGTGCTCGGTCTTTGTCATCACGTGAGCTTTGCTCTAGTTGGCGGTGAGCTGCAGCCACTCTTCATGGCGGTGCGTGGACTTCTCACTGCAGTGGCTTCTCTTGCTGAGGTGTATGGGCTCTGGAGTGCGTGGGCTTCCATAGTGGTAGCACGTGGGCTCAGCCATTGCAGCTCCTGGGCTCGGGAGCACAGGCTCAACAGTTGTGGCACAAAGGCTCAGTTGAGCCACCAGGGAAGCCCCTATCCTGTGTATTTTAAATCCCAGTTTTCTCTTCATCCCACTCTACCGGAGCCCTCCCCCATTAACCTGATCAGAAGATTGAATACAACTGGCTCCTACAACCGTCTCATATTTCTCATCATGAGGAAGTCCTTCCTGGAGTCTAACCTCAGTATCTCCTGCTGTCTCTTACTCTGAAGTCAGGGAAAGTGCAGCAAAGATGATCCCTGTCCCATGTCCTGTTCCATGAGACTGGAGCTTTCCTCTTTTGCTCCGGAGGGTGGGTTGCTCCTGGTCATAGAAGCAGGAGTCCCAGACCCAGGGGAGAGAAGTGAATTCTGGCTGGGAGAAGGAGTTGTTCCTGGCCCTCCTCACAGGGGACTTGGGCTTGCCTGGGGACCCTTCCATTTCCTGCTGAGTCCAGGACAGGTGAGGAAATAGGATGAAGGCAGGGGCTGCAAGACCCTTGGAGGGCCCTTGGCCTCTGATGCTGATTAGTTCATTGGGGAAATTTGAGGCTGTGCTCTGGGACACCAACATGTCCCAGAATCCAGAAACCCCCATGTGGCCCTCGCACCCCTGTGGAGGATGGGGCTGAGATGAAAGGACCCAGGCTCGCACCCACGTTCCCTGAAATGGAGGAATTCCATTCCTCATCAGGGTGGGGAGGGAGGGGGAATTCCAAAGCTTTGGCTCCAGGGCCCTGGCGTAGGACCCAGGTCTTGCATTTCTTAGAAGCCCGCTCACAGCTTTCCGGGAGAGTCCTCCTGACTTCTGGCCTCCCCTGGCTTCATGGCTGTTCTGGCAGGTGGATCAGATCATCCATCTCCACTCTTGGAGACAGGGTGGGGTGGACACAGTTTGGCTCCTGCAGTTCCCTGTGGCCCGGGAGGTTGAAGTGAAAAAAGCCTCTTACCCCTGAGCTGATCTGAACCTCCTCTTTCAGGCTGCCATGCCCCAAACGCCCCAGCTGTTACGCGCAGCCCACCTCTTCTCGAGAAGGGCGACAGGTCCATGCCACGGAAGGGAGGGGTATCCAGGTCTGTCATCCAAGGCATCCTTATCCATCATCCTTATCCTCCTCAGGGCACCCTGAGTCTTCTTCACTCCCTGGTCCATGGACACAGTTTTCTCTGCCTCGGGTTGGGGCCATGAGGAGTTTAGAGCTGGAGCAGACAGAGGTCCTTGAGGTGGGAGATGTAGTCATGCCCATGGATTACAGGCTAGACACCAGTGCTATACAGAGAGCAATAATAACAGACTTTCTAAAATGGGGCACTTTATGTAGATTGACTCATTTAATCCTCACAACCACCCTTGGAGTCAATACTATAATATCCCCATTTCCAGATGAGGACGCTGAGGTCCAGAGTGGTTGCGTAACTGGCCCAGGGGCTGGCGGCTAGGAAGCAGAATGGGAACTCTGGTGGTCTCCCCCAGAGCCCTCACTCTGACCCTCCATACCTGTCCCACCCGATACAGTCCACTAAACTTATGGGACTATTTCACTGTGAAATAATTAAAATGAAGTGCTGTTTAAAAATTCACTTCCTCAGTTATACCAGCCACCTTTCACGTGCTCAGCAGCCCATGGCTACCATATTGGATAGTGCAGATACTGAACATTTTTGTCATCCCAGAAAGTTATATTGAGCAACGCTGGCCTGCACCCTAGTGTCTCTTAAGAATCAAGATGGAGACTTCCCTGGTGGTGCAGTGATTAAGAACCCACATGCCAATGCAGGGAAGTTGGGTTTGATTTCTGGTCTGGGAAGATTCCACATGTTGTGGGGCAACTAAGACCATATGCCACGACTACTGAGCCCACAAGCTGCATCTACTGAGCCCGTGCGCCCTATTAGCCTGTGCCCTGCAACAAGAGAAGCCACAGTAATGAGAAACCCATGGACTGAAGCTAGAGAGTAGCAGCCTCTGCTTGCCGCAACTAGAGAAAAGCCCAGGCACAGCACTGAAGACACAGTGAAACCAAAAATAAATAAATTTTAAAAAATCAAGATGGAACAATAGAAAATAATTCTTCAGTGGATAGAATAAAATAATAATTAACAGTCTGGTAATAATAGCTCTATTTTACCAAGCTTCCTACGTGCCAGGCACAGTGCCAAACCCATAATCCTTACTCAATCCCAGGCTCAGGAAGGCTACCCAAGGTCACCGTAGCCAGGAAGTGAATCCAGGTCTGGATGACCCTGGTCTCGTCCTCCCCCCCCGACCCCCCTCTCCGGCCTGCTCACCCCTTGCCTAGCCCCCAGGAGTTTATAGTCCCTGGGGAAAGGAGGGGAAGGCAAATACATGCATTTCACAAGAACAGGGATTAAATAAATCAGCACGTAATTAACATCATCACATTTCTTCAAGCCTGTTGACCAGAACATTGCGCTAATGAGGTCAAGGTCTTGATTTTGAGCCCTGTGAGCATCACTTCACTTCACATGGAAAAAAAAAAAAAAACCCTCACTCCCTGCCCTGAGGATTGCATCAGGCCTCTAGATAATGTGATTTGGAGGTTGGGAGGCTGTGGACAAGTTTCACCAAAGCCTATGACCCGCTATCAGAGGTCAGCTCAGGGCAAATTGTTTTAGGCCTGACCAAGTTGGAGAAAAATGCCGGCAGGTGCTCATCTTTTGGACAATGAGGAAAGCAGTGTCTTCCTCCTCTGGGAAGGGTGGAGTTAGCAGAAAGCAAGATAGATGAGAAGGCTTTCCATGTGGCACAGTGATAAAGAACCCACCTGCCAATGTAGGAGATTCAAGAGACACAGGTTGGATCCCTGGGTTGGGAAGTTCTCCTGGAAAAGGAAATGGCAACCCACGAACAGAGGAGTCTAGCGGGCTACAGCCCATGGGGTCACAAAGAGTTGGACACGACTGAGTGCACACACGAACACCTAGACACACAAGATAGAAGAAAGCATCTGAGACACGCTACCTGCCAGGTGAAACTCTGGAGGGACGTGGGGTTTATACAGACTTGGAGGCCTTGGGTTGATCTGGTGGCTCAGCTGATAAAGAATCTGTCTGTAGTTCGGGAGACCAGGGTTTGCTCCCTGGGTTGGGAGAATCCTCTGGAGAAGGGAAAGACTACCCACTCCGGTGTTCTAGTCTGGAGAATTCCATGGCCTGTATAGTCCATGGAGTTGCAAAGAGTTGGACATGACTGAGTGACTTTCACTTTTACTTTGGAGGCCTTGGCTTGGGTGAGGAAATCTGCCTTTAATATCCCATAAGGATTGTTCTGTTGTGGGAAAGTTAGCTTCAATTATATGCCAACCAGCGTATGTCATCTGGGGAGATAAGGACTAGTGAGTAACAAGAGCAGACAGTTCCACAGAGAGTTGGACCTTCTCCCCTACAAACCCGGGGTCATAAAGGCGCAGTGCCTATACAGGGCCAGGCACGTAGTAGGTTTCAGGAGATTCTTAGTTGGTTCAGGTAAAGATTTCTTTCCTTAAGGACCTTTTCTTCTGGGCCAGCACAGCACCAGGTTTGGGGACTCTGATGAGGTGCCAAAGCACCAGCCAGTGATTGGCTGTGCATGTCAGGACAGGCTATGCTGTGCTGCAGTTACCACTGAGCCCTGACATCTCAGCTGATTTATACCAGGAAGATTTGTTTCTTGCTCACATAATTTAGCCAGGGTAGATGGGCAGCGGTTCTTCTCCACAAAGTCGATTAGGGACCCCGATATTAGAGCTATCAAATTTCAACAAGTGGCTTCCACGGCTGTACCTGCAAGGGCAGGAAAGAGCAGGAGGGTGACACACTGGCTCTCAAATGCTCTGGCTCCGAAGTGACAGGCAGCATCCAGGTTCACACCCTATCAGTGAGACCTAGTTTTGTGGTCCCACCTAATGGTGAGGCACTGGGAAGTAAAGGGTGGAGCAGGGCATGCAGGTATGTGGGGCAGAGAAACCGTCTCTGTCGTCTCTTTACCTCTTCACTCTTTCTCACCTCTTCACTTAAAACCCATTTTCTTCTCATGTAGAAGGACTCCCAGGTGCCTTTTAGCTCTGGGATTCCAGGTCTCCGAGGAATGTTATTCCACAAGTATTTCTTAGGCATCTTATCTAAATGCTGAACATTCCCAGTGCCACTTAATCCTGCTCTGTCAGAGGCGGATTGACTTTTTTTAAAACAATAAAAATTTATCTGACCACCCGATTTAAAAATGAGTACAGGGACTTCCCTGGTGGTCCAGTGGCTAGGACGCTGCCCTCCCAATGCAGGAGACCTGGGTTCAATTCCTGGTCAGGGAACTATATCCCACATACTGCAAGTAAGAGTTCGCCTGCCGTAACTAAAAGATCCCACATGCCACAACCATCTGGTGCAACCGAATAAATATTTTTTAAATGGATAAGACATCCGAACAGACAGCTCATCAGAGAAGATGTATAGATGGCAAATAAGCCTATGAAAAGATGCTCAGAGTCATTGGTCAAGAGGAAAATGAAAACAATGAGAAACCACTATATACTTTTTTGAGTGGCTACATTTTTTTTTTTCATTGACAATACCAATTGCTGGTGAGGATGTGGGGCAACAAGAACTCTCACTCATCACTGATGGAAATGCAAAATGGTACAGCCACTTTGGCCGTTTCTTATAAAACTAAACATAGGCTTACCATATGCTCTAACAATTGTACTCCTAGTTATTTACTCAATTGATTTTAAAACTTAAGTCCACACAAAAACCAGTACGGGAATATTTATAGCAGCAATTTATTTGGAATTGCCAAAAATATAATTGCCAAAGAATCAAGATGTCCTTTAATAGGTGAATAGATAAACAGACTGGTACATCCACACACCTTAATGCTACTTAGCAATAAAAAGAAAAGAGCAATCAAGCCACACAAAGACGTGGATGAATCTCAAGTGCATACTACCAAGTGAAAGAAGCTGGTCTGGAGAAGCTCCACACTGTGCAATTTCATTTATATGATATTGTGGAAAAGGCAAAAGTGTAGCGATTGGTACACAGATCAGTGGTTGTCATGGGTTTGNTGGGCTGGAAGAAGCACAAGCTGGAGTCAAGATTGCCAGTAGACATATCAATAAACTCAGACATGCAGATGACACCACCCTTATGGCAGAAAGTGAAGAGGAACTAAAGAGCCTCTTGATGAAAGTGAAAGAGGAGAGTGAAAAAGTTGGCTTAAAGCTCAACATTCAGAAAACTAAGATCATGGCATCTGGCCCCATCACTTTATGGGAAATAGATGGGGAAACTGGAAACAGTGTCAGACTTTATTTTTCTGGGCTCCAAAATCACTGCAGATGGTGATTGCAGCTATGAAATTAAGATGCTTACTCCTGGGAAGGAAAGTTATGTCCAACCTAGATAGCATATAAGCAGAGACATTACTTTTTCAACAAAGGTCTGTCTAGTCAAGATTATGGTTTTTCCAGTGGTCATGTATGGATGTGAGAGTTGGACTGTGAAGAAAGCTGAGTGCCAAAGAATTGATGCTTTTGAACTGTGGTGTAGGAGAAGACTCTTGAGAGTCCCTTGGACTGCAAGGAGATCCAACTAGTCCATCCTAAAGGAGATCAGTCCTGGGTGTTCATTGGAAGGACTGATGCTGAAGCTGAAACTCCTCTTGTACTTTGGCCACCTCATGTGAAGAGTTGACTCATTGGAAAAGACCCTGATGCTGGGAGGGATTGGGGGCAGGAGGAGAAGGAGACGACACAAGATGAGATGGTTGAGTGGCATTACCGATCGATGGACAAGAGTTTGGGTAAACTCTGGGAGTTGGTTATGGACAGGGTGGCCTGGCGTGCTGTGATTCATGGAGTCACAAAGAGTCAGACATGACTGAGTGACTGAACTGAACTGAATTGAAAAGATATTAGACAGTTTTATATCTATAAGAATATTAATTTCAGCATTTCTGACTCTGTATGTGTGTAAAATCTGTTCTAATTCTCTTTTTGAACTTGTCTAATTGTCTTACTGGTTCCTTCACTACTGAATTGGATAAAATCTTTGACATATTTATGTTCATATGAGCATACTATTTAACTTTTTGAAAATACGATTTCAGCAGTTTCACTGCTGGAAAAAACTTAGAAGCTAAACATCATTTCTAGTTTTGAATGTGGTAGACTTAGGATGTAAATTCACTCAATTCAGGCTCCTTTCCCTTCCTTATATCCTTTACATTCCTCCCGAAAGTGGTCTTTCCTGATAGGCGCATATATGTATGTTTATAGCACTGGGGGAGAGGAGTTTGGTTATAGAGCAAACCTCTCTTTTATTTTCTGCATACTCTATTTCAGGGGTAAGCAAACCAAGGACTCTGGGCTAAATGCTGCCCACTACCATTTTATAAATAAGCGCTGAACCACACAATACATAAACTCATTCATTTATGTATTGTCTCTGGCTGCTTTCATGCTACAATAGCAGTGGTATTAAGTACTAGTGGTTTAGAGACTGACTGGCCCATAACGTCTAAAATATTTACTCTTTCCCATACTGTTTGCTGACCCCTTGTATTAATTTGTTAGAGCTGCTATAACAAAGTGTCACAATTAGGTAGCTTATACTATAGACATCTCACAGTTGTAGTGGCTGGAAGTCCAAGATGAAGGTGTCAGCAGGATTGGTTCTTTCTAAGGGTTTGGAGGGACAATATGTTATATGCCTCTCTCTTAGTTTTTGGTGGTTTGCTGGCAGTTTTTGGAATTCCTTAGCTTATGGAAGCATCATCATTAGCTCTGCCTTCATCTTCACATGGCATTCTTCTTGTGTCTCTTCAGCCTTTCCTCTTTGTCTGTGTTTGTGTTCAAATTTCCCATTTTTGTAGGGACACTAGGGATAGTGGACTAGGGCCTACCCTAATGAGTTCATCATAACTTGACTACATCTGCGAAGACCCTATTTCCATATATGGTCACATTCCGATGTACTGAGGGTTGGGACTTCTTGTATTTTTTTTAGGTTAACAGTTCAACCCACAGTCCTCATTTTTGGTCCTTCAAGTATCCTTTTGTCTATATTACACACATGGTCATGTTCCCTTTTACCCACCTTGTATTGTTCAGTCAGTCAGTCATGTCTGACTCTTTGTGACCCCATGGACTACAGCACATGAGACTTCCCTGTCCTTCACCATCTCCTGGGGCTTGCATAAACTTGTGTCTATTGAGTTGGTGATGCTATCCAACCATCTTGTCCCGCTGTCCCCTTCTCCTCCTGCTTTCAATATTTCCCACCTTAGCAGCTTCTATATCTGACTCTTAAAAGAGTCAGAAAAAAATATAATCAGCAGTCACTGAAGGTCTAGTTCAGTTCAGTCCCTCAGTCGTGTCCGACTCTTTGTGACTCCAGGAATTGCAGCACACCAGGCCTCCCTGTCCATCACCAACTTCCAGAGTTCACTCAGACTCAGGTCCATTGAGTCAGTGATGCCATCCAGCCATCTCATCCTCTGTCGTCCCCTTCTCCTCCTGCCCCCAATCCCTCCCAGCATCAGAGTCTTTTCCAATGAGTCAACTCTTCACATGAGGTGGCCAAAGTACTGGAGTTTCAGCTTTAGCATCATTCCTTCCAAAGAAATCCCAGGGCTAATCTCCTTCAGAATGGACTGGTTGGATCTCCTTGCAGTCCAAGGGACTCTCAAGAGTCTTCTCCAACACCATAGTTCAAAAGCATCAATTCTTCGATGCTCAGCCTTCTTCACAGTCCAATCCTCACATCCATACATGACCACTGGAAAAACCATAGCCTTGACTCGACAGACCTTTGTTGGCAAAGTAATATCTCTGATTTTCAATATGCCATCTAGCATCTTTCAAATCACATTTCCAAGTTCCCTTTTATCTTTATAAGAAAACAGTTCAATTCTGATCAGAATTTAATGAAAGTCCAATAAAATTACTTAAAAATACTGACAGAAAGGTATAAACATTTTTTCCAAATAACTGCTCTTCTAATCCAGGATAAAAGGTAAACGTTATATAATTGGTGATTTAGAGGCAAATGGGACCATAAAGGTTTAGAAGTTTAAGGTATATATGGAATTAGA
The DNA here is from genome assembly GCA_006410615.1 of Neotragus moschatus. Lineage (NCBI taxonomy): Eukaryota > Metazoa > Chordata > Mammalia > Artiodactyla > Bovidae > Neotragus > Neotragus moschatus. Next base: position 39,510 of record SJYA01002804.1, on the reverse strand, counting down.
TCAGGAATTTGTATAAGTGAACAAATCCAATGCCTTTATTTGACAAACTGAACTTGGAGTAGTGAAGTAAATTATTTAATGCTATTCAGCTTACTAGTGGGTAATCTGTTTTGACTCATTCTAGCTCTTTTCCCCACTACACTATATTTTAAATGAAATGTTTGCTAATTCTCGACTTGAAAGAATTAGATGTAATTTATCTCAGAATGTTTTTTTTGCTAAGCTTTTTATTACATACTATTTGATATAAAATGTATATCTTGAGGCATAATAAAACAATAAACAGTGAAAATGTTAAGAATTGAAATGTTACCAGTGACCACATTCTGATTTAAAGATAGATGCTTTGGATTTAATAACTTCACCAAAGAAATTATTAGTTGATTTTGCCTAAAAGTAGGTTTTGGAACTTTTTTTTTTTTAAACTTTATTAAAGTATAGTTGATTTGTTTAGTGTTAAATTTATGCTGTACAGCAAGGTGATTCAGTTATACATACATATATTCTTTTTCCAATATTCTTTCCCATTATGGTTTATTCAATAGAATCTTGTTGTTTATCCAGTCTGTATATATTAGTTTACATCTGCTAATGTCAAACTCCCATCCCTTCCCCAACCCCTCTCCCTTGGTGACCACACGTCTGTTCTCTATGTCAATCAGTTTATTTTTAGAAATACATTTTATCACAGATTTGCTTCAGTAATTGAGCCAATTGTAATATCAAAAATTTTAGGAAAGATAACTAAAATATAGTTAATTTCACAATATTGAACCTGAGAAGGACTTTAAAAACTGGAGATCTTAAGTTATGTAAAATTTGATCAGGTTTGAAGGGGGCAGTAATGTTGACTATGAGAACTTTTTGCTTGCTTAGAATAAATGAGAACTAGAGGTTTGATTCCTGAGCCCTGCTTTTACCATATTAGTCATTAAAAACCAACAGTCTTCTGGATTTCCCCGGTGGGCCAGTGGCTAAATTTGCATCTGCTAATACCAAACTCCCAGTCTTTCCCTCCTCTACCCCACCCTTTGCAACTTCAAGTCTGTTTAATATGTCTGTGGGACTGTTTGTTTCATAGATAGGCTTGTTTTAGAGTCTACATGTAAGTGATATCATATGATATTTGTCTTTCTCTCTTACTTCACTTGGTATGATAACCTCTAGGTCCACCATTTTGCTGCAAATTGCATTATTTCATTCTTTTCTACAGCTGAGTTAATATTCCATTGTATATATGTACCACATCTATCCATTCATTTTTCCATGGACATATAAGTTGTTTCCATGTCTTGTGAATAATGTTGTGAACATAGGGGTCCATGTGTCTTTTCTGAATTATCATTTTATATGGGTACATGCCCAGGAGTAGGATTGTTGGATCATAGGGCAACTCTAGTTTTTTCAGGAACCTTCATACAGGTCTTCCACAGTGGCAGCACCAATTTACATTCCCACCAACAGTATAGGAAGATTCCCTTTTCTTCACATCTCCTCTAGCATGTGTTATTTTTAGACTTTATGATGATGGCTGTTCTGACTGGTATAAGGTTAGGGTTAGGGTGAGTTTTGATTTGAATTTCTGTAATGATTAGTGAAGAGGAGCATCTTTTCATGNAATGTTGTGAACATAGGGGTCCATGTGTCTTTTCTGAATTATCATTTTATATGGGTACATGCCCAGGAGTAGGATTGTTGGATCATAGGGCAACTCTAGTTTTTTCAGGAACCTTCATACAGGTCTTCCACAGTGGCAGCACCAATTTACATTCCCACCAACAGTATAGGAAGATTCCCTTTTCTTCACATCTCCTCTAGCATGTGTTATTTTTAGACTTTATGATGATGGCTGTTCTGACTGGTATAAGGTTAGGGTTAGGGTGAGTTTTGATTTGAATTTCTGTAATGATTAGTGAAGAGGAGCATCTTTTCATGGGGGCATTTTTAAATATATATGCATACTACCTCTCTCAGTCTTTAATTGGAGAAATGGTTTGGAACTGTTTCGGTACAACTCTAGAAGGCCTAGCCCAAAAGTCCACTGACTACTCACTGAGGAATTTTTGGTTTTCACCAATTTATAGACTTCACTTGTTCCTGGCCATATTTATCATAACTATCTTTAATTAAAGCTGTTTTAAAATGATAATATATACATGAAGTGAAGTGTTAGTTGCTCACTTCTGTCTGACTCTTTGCAACCGCGTGGACTGTAGCCAACCAGGCTCCTTTGTCCATGGGATTTTCCAGGCAAGGATACTGGAGTGGGTTAACATTTCCTTCTCCAGGAATATATACATCAAATTGGGCTCAAAATTTGCTGTTTTAATAGTTTTTAAGTGTACAGTTCAGTAGTATTAAGTATATTCATATTGTTGTGCAGTCAACACAACAGCCATCTCCAGAACTTTATCTTTCAGAACTGAAACTGTACCTATTAAACAGTAACTCCCCATTTATCCCTTCCTGAAATCCCTGGCAACCACCAATCTACTTTGCTTTTGTGAATCTGACTACTCTAGGTGCCTCATGTAAGTAGAATCATGCCGTATTTTTTCCTCTTAAAAATATTCAATCCCTGGGGTGGGAAGATCCCTTAGAGAGTAAAATGGCAAGCCACTCCAATATTCTTCGTGGAGAATTCCATGGACAGAGGAGCCTGGCAAGTTACAGTCCATGGGGTTGCAGAGTTGGACACAACTGGGCAACAAAAACTTTCACTTTCATGGGTTTAGCTTGCTAATCTCTTTTACTTCTAAGATTTAAAATGACAAAGTGTGCCAAGCCTCTTCCAGGCAAGAAACATACATCCCTTTTATTTAATATCTAGTTTGAAACCTCTTCTACTTAACCTTTTCTTTTCTCAGTAAAGTTTATATCTTTTGGTTATTTTTGTTCGAGTCTTCATGTTAAGTTTAGTTAACTCCCATCATGGTTTTATATCCTAAGTGCTATATTTAGAAGGCCTTCAGGATTTGGTAAATCAAGTGCAAGAAATAAATGCTTGGTGCTGCATGTACGTCCCAAGGCAAATTGGTATTGTTGTGAGTTAAGTACTTCCTGCTCTGATCACAGACATTCTTCTGCCCCCACATCATGATAAATACTTTTAACCAGTCTATTCTATTCTGTTTTAAATAGGCTGCTCAAGAAAAAGAAGAACTTCAAAGGGAAGGTGACAGTTTGGATGCCAAGATAAACAAAGCTGAAAAAGAAATCTATGCTCTAGGAAACACCCTGCAAGTGCTGAACAGCTGCAACAACAATTACAAACAATCTTTTCAGAAAGTGACTCCATCTAGTATGTAGAAATTATTGAAACTTAAATTAATGTACATGCAATGAAAGCTGCATAGTTATTTTTAAAAGAGGATCACTATGCCATAAGGAAAACAAGTGCATCATATTTGATTCAGCTAGAAAACCTAATCACCACAACCCCCCTTCCCGCCTCCATTTAAAATAAGTGCTAAGGTGTTAATTCCACCTGTTACTAGTTGTAGTGATGTGGCATAGTACTCCTCTGCGAAGTTCTTTTCAAATCTGAAAAAAACAGCAGTATACTTGGTGCTCTATGTTGATAAAATAAGAATAGTTATTTCACATCCTATTTTTCAAAAATTAGACATATGGAAGTTGACCTTTCATAACGATAAATGTTAGAAGTTTAAATTATGTAATATTCTAAATTTGCTTTATACACAGCACGTAAAAATTTAAAGCAAAAATTCTTTTAAATTCTAGGTGCTGAGTATGAGGTAAAAATTCAACTAGAAGAACAAAAAAGAGCTGTTGATGAAAAATACAGACACAAACAAAGACAAATCAGAGAACTACAGGAAGATATCCAGGTAAATTCTATAGGCTTTAATAATGAGCCCTTAGTGAAAGTTAACTATCACTATTATAATTATTATACTCTAGTTAATATACAATTTTTTAGAGAAGCAGTTACTTAAATGAGAAAAAAGTGATCAAAGTATTAACTAGTTAAAATCCCAGTGCTAAGCCCTGACAATTACTTTGTAATCAGTGGATAAATTATAGATATCTAATTATGATATCCCCTAATCTTCATTTCAGTTAAATCCTTTAGTTCAGTTCAGTTCAGTTCAGTTCAGTCGCTCAGTCATGTCTGACTATTTGCAAACCCATGAATCACAGCACGACAGGCCTCCTTGTCCATCACCAACTCCCGGAGTTCACTCAGACTCGCGTCCATCGAGTCAGTGATGCNGAACACAGAATGTGACAAAAGAATCTAACCGTATTACAAAAGTGTAACACCACCTCCTTGCACGGGATAGGAGGAAAAGTCCTGACAAAGTAACTCCAGGAATGACTGGAATCTGTAAGACTAAAGACACAGGGAACTGCACGTAGCATTGTACTCTAGATGATAAAGTTGTATCTCGTGGAAATGTGGGTTAACAATCTAAATTGTTACACACTTACCCTGGAACTGAACATTTAAGTCAATGGATAGCAGATGAGAGCCAGTTTCTCACTGTTAGAGTGAAAGGTTACAATAAGAGGAGGAGGCTGGAATGATCCACGTGGTAATAGACTAGAGTTGGGGACGTAAATACAAACTCAAGTCTAGCTTAATACAGATATAGATAGTTACAAAAGTAATATTTACAGAAACGTGTAGACACATGAGTTAGTAAAGACATATATTTCCTTTATTTGTCAGCTGGGAGTGTCTATAAGAAACTACACCCTAGGAGTAATAAGCACACCTAGTGCTCAGATCTTGGTTTCTAATCTCATTCTTCACTCAAAGAAACCACAGCTCCCTGAAAAAAAGGCTGAGTTTAGAACTGGGGCAGGAAATATACAAGGTGAGCCCAGAGTATCTTATTATTAGCCAGGAAGTAAGAAAGTACAAAAGACACACACACACACACATACACACACACAACACACACACACACATACACACACACACAAGAACCAACTGAAAGCATTCCAGTGGCCAAAGATAGAACCACTTGAGAAATAGAATAAAGTAATTTTGAACTATAACCCAGGTATAAAATAAATTTCCATGAGCCCATAACTTATGTAAATAAATGATTACATGATCAATGGGGGAGAAGAGACAAAATTTCCCATGCAGAAGAATTCCAAATAGCAATATAGACGCTTCACTCTCGAGGAGGTAGAGCATAGCTCCCTCGCCTTAAGTATAAGCTCTGGACAGTGACTTCCTTTCAAAGAGGGCAGTATGGAAAAGGTGGGGTGAAGGGAAGGAGTAACTTTACGGTGGAAAAAGCTAACAAACGCCATTTCAGCCATGTGATCAAGGTCAGCGTCAACAGTGCTAAGCCGTGTAGATAGTATGTACCCTTGATAGGATGCGATAAAAATGACACCTTACCTGTGTTCTTCCAATAAACTCCTAACTTGAGCCTAATCATGAGAAAAACATCAGACAAACCCCCTTTAAGAGACGGACATTCTACAGAATACCAGACCAGCAGGGCTCAAACCTGTCAAGGTCATTAGAACAAGGAAATGAGGGAGCTGTTACAGCCAAGAGGAGCCTAAGGGGTATACAGGCTAATGTAATGAGATGTCCTGGGTAGGATCCTAGAACTGGAAAAGGACATTAGTGAAAAGTAAGGAAATCTGAATTTCCTTAGGAAATTAGGAAACATGAATTTCAGTTAATAATAATAATATGTTAATGTTTGTTCATTAATTTAAGCAAACATACCAAACTAATTAAGGTATTTATTAGAGAGAGATTTATTCTATTGCTGCTGGTGGTGAAGAATCCGCCTGCCAACGCAGGTACACAAGAGACATGGGTTCAGTCCCTGGGATGGGAAGATCACCTGGAGAAGGAAATGGCAACCCACTCCAGTATTCTTGCCTGGAGAATCCCATGGACAGAAGAGCCTGGTGGAGTACAGTCTATGGGGTCACAAAGAGTCAGTCTCAACTTGAGTGACTTAGCATACACATACTATAGAGGAACACGGGAATGTATGGGAACTCTGTATTATCTTTGCAATTTTTCTGGAAATCTAAAGCTATTCTAAAGTAAAGAATTTATTTTTAAAACGTTATTTGAAATCGAGTTGAAAGAATCATGTGATGGATTAAATTTGGGGGGAAAAGTTTGTTTCTGATATGATGGGTTTAATTGACGTTAAAGGGGCTGTAAATAAAACTACAGAAAGCCACCGTTTTCTTCGCCACAACCGAAGCCGCAGGAAGAAAGGGACTAGTGACACTGAGATAGCTCAGGGACGACCTGCTTTTTGATCCTTTTTATGGTGTCCTTGTTGATAGAAATGAAATGGAAAGCAAAAGCAAAACCAGAAAGCACTGACGAAGCAGCATGAACAGAATAACTGCTCTCTTCAGAGGTGAATGTGTGAAAGTTCCCGTGGTAAACCAAAAAGTCCACCCACCCCACCCCCACCCCGTGAACTCTTCGGACCCCACCTAATCAAGGCATGTTGCTCTGGGTTCCCTGGGGTGTAGGGGAGCACGGGAAAGGGGGCATCCTGAACAGAACACAGGGGCCAGAGCTCAGTCCGCTCACCGGCTATGACCCTGGAGATCCCCCAGCCTCCCTTCACCTTTGCTGCCTCATCACCATAATGAGGCCCGAAATTGCCATTTTCCAGCTGGTGGAAAGTCGGAGAGGATGTGTGTGAGCCAATAAGCCCAGCACGGGGCATGGCAAAGGCCTTCCGTGAATGATGGTGACTATCAGCTGAGGAACTGGAGGACAAGCAGGTGAACCCAGGCAGCCTGGATCGGCCTGTGCAGACAACAGGAGAGAGAAGTTCTTGTGGACGGAGCTGCCCGGGCAGGCCAGTCCTGCAGGCGCTCAGCGAGCGGATGGGCAGGGAGGGGCAACGAGTACCCTCCAGGCATGAGAATCATAGGAGAAAACCTGGGATGGATGGAGAGGCAGCCATGGAGCAAGGGAGGAGAGGGAGGCCTGGAGTCTCTGGGGAGAGGCCCAGGGGTGGGCAGGGCCTCTTTACCCGGGGAGGAAATCCCTCTAGGGTTTACCAGACTAAGCAGCCTCTTGGGTAACCCCAGTTCATTTTGAAAAAAAAAAAAAAAATGGTATTTATTTATTATAGAAGTGAGGGCACTTCTGGAGAAAGAGAATCGGCCGAGCCTAGGGCATGCTCCAGGACAGAGATCTTCAGCAAAACCTCTTGGGGAAGTCTCAATGGTTACGGCCACCATTAAGGCTTTGGCCCTCCAGAGCAGCCTGTCCCCTGAGTCTACCTGAGGCCTTGAGCCCCAGCTGGCCCAGTCCAGCCACCAAGTGCAGAGGGACACAGAGACTGTGCCTCCACCCTCAGCCTGAGCAGGAGGAGAGAGGGAGGCTGAGGGGAGGAGCTGTGTCTCCACCTTTGGGCTGAAGGCTCCAGCTGGCAAGGGCTGGTCCCTTCCCACACACTGGGGGTTTCCTGGGGGCTGGCTTGAGTCTTTTCTTCAGTGTCTCCCCCAGGATCCTGTGTGGAGATCCGCCCCAGTGTATTCCTGGGATTCGGGGCAAAACTCCTGCTTACTTAGAAAAATATCTTCCCCGAACTGGGGAAAGAACAAGGGCTAAAACTAAACCAAGAGGCAATTTGGATGTTCTCTTACTTTCCATAATCTCGGAACACATTTTTCTGGCCTGTGAGGGGGTACCTCTCGTGGCCCCCAGTGCTGGGCCTTGGGGCTGGGTTGGCAGCAGGAAGTGCCAAGGATCTGGGTCTTGACAAGATAAATCCCTCTCCCCACCGTCTTGGCCGGCAGAGCAGTGCCGAGGCAGCCCGCCCATCCCCTACAAGGCAGGATCCTCCAGGGGCCGCCAGGCCGAGGCCGTCGTAAATAGCTTAACTGTGTTTACATAGCAGCAACATGCGTGTTACCGTTCATAGTGACCGCATTCCGGAGGGCAATCACGGGTGATTTACCTCGCCCCACTCAGCCGCCAGTCCCTGTGGTGGGTGGGTGGGTGGCCTCTGGGGCCCAGCTTTGCTGTCTCCAGGGGACTGTTTTTAAAAAGCTGCTCCTACCTTGCTGTGCCCTGCCACATGTGTGTTCTGGAACTGGGGACCCCTCTGTAGACTCCCCAGGGCCTTCTGAGGAGTCTGAAGGAGTCGTCAGGGGCGAGACTTCTGCAGCCCTTGGCCCTCCCCACCCCTCTTCTCGTCTCTCCGGCAGGTGTTTGGAACTTGCCCATCACGTTCATGGAGATGGATGGACAAGGCTGCAGCCCTGTTCTCAGAACTGGCCCTGCTACCCGCAGCAGCCCCCAGCCAAGATACTATCAACAACTAACCTTTGTGGAGCCTCACTAGGTACCATTTTTCTAGGCTTATAGTTCAAAGAAAGTGCTGTCATGAACAAAACTGAGCAAGGAGAGTTTACAAAACTTGCTTGAGGATGCACAGTGGGTGAGGGGCAGAGTCGGACCCATCCAGGCAGCCTGCACTCCCAGCCACCACACTTCTCCAGCTCTCTCGTGCCGTGAGCATTGCCCTCACAGGTCTGACTGCTAGATGGGGCGGGGTGACTGAGTGGGAGATAGAGTCCAGGAAGCAGAAGATTGCCGGCTATCTGTGCACACTCCCGTGCCCTGTGCATGCAGGTGCATGCCAAGGAGGCGTGCGTCTCTCCCACAGAAACGTACACATATGCATGGGTCCCCACCCACACAAGGGACTTCCCTGGTAGCTCAGAAGGTAGAGAATCTGCCTGCATTGAAGGAGACCTGGATTTGATCCCTGGGTCAGGAAGAGTCCACTAGAGAAAGGAAAGGTGGCCCACTCCAGTTTTCTTGCCTGGAGAATTCCAAGGACGGAGGAATCTGGCAGACTACAGTTCATGGGGTCAGAAAGAGTTGGCCATGGCTGAGCGACTGACACCACCCACCCGCGTGCATATCCTATAAGTGCTTTTTATAAGCACCCTCTCACACGCATCAGGCATGCACACATATCGATACCTGCACCCTCTGTAAATGAGCCCATCCTATATGTAGACGTATACCACACGTGCAGGCTCACATGGACCCACATGAATGCAGACATGCACACCAACACACATGTGTGGGTGGGGAGTGACCCACCACTTTGCTAACCAAAATCATCCTTCCTTTCCCTCGCTTCCAACCCAAGTGTCAGCCCTAACACAAATGAGGCAGAATTGAAGCATCATTCAGCGTCTCCTGTGTTCACTCAACCAGTATTTCCTGAGTACCCACTACATGCAGGGTCTTATGGCAGGGACTGGTGGAAGACACAAACGGGGGCTCAGCCCAGCCTCTCAGGGACACCATACCCAGGGCAGAGGAGGGCCACGAGCCATGGGACACAGTCATCACTGATGCCAAGAGCCAGCCTGTGTGTGTGTGTGTGTGTGTGTGTGTGCGCGCGCGCGCATGCATATGTGCACATGAGCTCAGTCGCATTCAGCTCTTTGTGACCTCATGAACTGTAGCCTGCCAGGCTCCTCTGTTCATGGAATTCTCCAGGCAAGAATACTGGAATAAGTTGCCATTTCCTCCTCTAGGGGATCTTCCCAACCCAAGGATCAAACCCACATTTCCTGTGTCGAGAGCCAGCCTGGGGGATGCTAACTCAAAGAGGACTCTGAGATTCACTATGATTCACGTACTTGTGTACGTGCTTCTGGAGGCCAAGCTGCCTGCCCAGTTGTAGGCACCCTTAGGGCCCTAAGTGTTCCTGCAGGCTTAAGGTCTGCAGGTGGCCCATCCAGGGATTCTGGATGGCTTTGGCAGGGCCTGGGACCTCTCCCCAACATGCTTACAGTGGAAGCAGCAGCATGGCCAAGCCGAGTGAGTCACCAGGCAGGCCACACCCTGAATGCCTGCCTGCCGGCTGTCCCTCCAGTGTGCTGGCTCGGCTTTATCCACACAGCCTCCAAAGATGTTCATGGCACGAGTCTTCCTGGTGCCCCGCCCCTCCACCCGCCCTGCCATGCCCTGCGCTGTGGGTTACTTAGGCTCTGCCCCAGCAATGAGGGGCCAGGCCTTTTACACAATGCCTATTACCCAAGTGCCATGCCAAGAAGAACACTGAGCTTGGAGGCAGGCAAACAACCTGCTGCCCAGGACTGGCTGGGTGGGTGATCTGAAGGGGCCACACTTACGAGGTCCCTGAGCCTGGTTTAAGCTCTGCGTTTTGCCATCTTGAGAATTCTTAGTAGTTTTGAATAAGTTCCCTGAAGATGATATATCCAGCCCCACCACCAAGGCTTTCTGTGGATGGGTTAGCAGCCCTTTCCTGCCTGCTCCCACCTACCCCCCAGCCCCACCACCCACCCTCAGCCTTCCTGCTGCAGGAGCATGCCCCCAGCTGTCCTGCCACTGCCAGGTCGGCCTCCTGCCCTAGGCTGGCCCAGACTGCTGAGATGTGGGCGGCTGTGGTTTCCCGACACCCACAGCGCAGCCGCAGCATGTTTGAAGATGAACTTGAGCGGTGTCTTCAGACTATGTTCCCTCTGTAGCCCAGCCTGTGGTCGCACTTGCCGGCTCCCGCCCCACGGTCACTTGCCCGCCTGCTGCCACCCAGGCCATGAGAAGCTGAGGAGGGGCCCCCAGATGGTACCCAGCTTCTGGCTCTCAGCTCATGCATGGCCCACTCAGCTCCAGCCCCACCACCCTTCAGGGACACCGCTGGCTGGACGCTGTCTCCCGCTCAGTTCCCTCAGCTGTGAAGTGGAGGTTAAGCAGTCCTCCCAGTAGCCCTGGTGGTAGCACACAGGAAGCTTCTGGTGGGAGTCTGGCATAGAGTGGGTGCCTGAGAGCATGTGGCTTCAGCCGCTCATTAGTTCAGCATTTACCGAGCACTGGGCAGGTGGAGGATGGAAGGGGAGGCCCGGCCAAGGGAGCTCACAGGTGGAGTGGGGAGGGGCTGGGCTGGCTTTAGGCAGAAAGGTAAGTAGCTTAACCAGAATGTAGTCAGAATACTGCAGTGTAAACTTGAATGGTGGGGAGACCGAGGCCCCAGAAGAGGTGGTGACTTGCCTACACTAGATCTTAAGGGTCTTGTTCCTCTGCCCACCAGATACTCCCAATGACAGGCTGTACTGTCTCCCTGGTCATGCAGAAGTCACACCAGGCTTGGTACCCAGCTGCTGTGGCCATGTGGATGGGTTGTGTTCCAGCTCCATCTTCAGGGCATAAGCCCAGGTCTTCTTGATGGGATGTGGACATTACCCATGCCTCTTCCCACCCTTTTAGGTAACTGAGTATTTATTAAGCACCCCCCTGTATACCCAGCACCTGCAAAGGCTCCATGGTCATTCTGGGGCACAACACAGCAGCCCTAGATATTTAGCTTGATAGAATCTAAAAATTAAATATCTATAAAATAATCCGTACCTTATCCATCATACTAAAGGTTAGTTGTACATGGAGAAACTCCTCTGTAGTACGCAATTTAAATTAGGGAAGAAAAATGCTTACAATATAACTGAGAATATAGCATAGAACTTTGGTTTTTTTGACCAGACGATGTAAGCTCTTATCCCAACACTTGTTATCAATGTAAAATTTCTCTTTAGAGGGAAACATATCAAATGCTTCTGCATGAGAAATAAATTATCCTTTGCACTTTTGTATCCTCAATATAAATTCCTGCCCTTTGGCTTTTGGGATTAGGGGTGAGGAGGCCAGTATCCCTCTATTTCCACATCCCATAGCCCTGGGTACCATCAGCTAAATGGTAGCCAGCTGTGGGTCCTCTTGCCCATCACCCCTTCCAATTCCCAGACCCTCCTCCTGCCCAGTTCTTGGGTTCACTTGTCTTCCGGGGGCTCAGTCCACTCCCATCAGGTTTAGTGAAGACAGAAAAGCCTTGGGAATGGCTTACTGAAAGCAGAGGGTTGCAAAGGGAAGCCTTCATGACCGCTAATGGCAGCTGGGGAGAGGAAGGGGAGGGGCCAGCAGCATCTTGAGAGGCTCACTGTGCTGGGATGTGGAGAAAGGGCTGTGGGGCCACGGTGGACACAGGCGGAGCTGATCAAAGGGAAATTCAGTAGTCCAGACACCAAGGAGCTAAGGAAGCTTGCGGATGAGTAGGGAGGATTCAGAAGAGGTTTGGAGACAGAGACCCTGCCCCTCCACTGGTCGCAACCCCACAACCTGACAGAGGCACCCATCCTTTGCCTCGCTGAGCCCTTGTCCAGCCTGTGGTCCCCAGGACTTGGAATTATGCAGCCTGGGAACCAGGCAATGAGTCTCATGTCTGCCCCAGGCTACAAAATGGATATATATATTTTTTTATTAGCCGTCCCTTATTAACTCATAATTACAATCATGTAACATTTAATAGAGACACAAAGCGATCCCCATCGCTGCCCCACAGTCATTCATTAGCTAACAAGATGGAGCGGCTCATAAAAAAGGGCCGTTAAAAAAAATTCCGCAGAAATGGAAAGCAGGAGGTGATGCAAGCTGTGGTTAACAAAGGCCGGGGAGGCGTGAGCGGCTGTGAGAGGAATAACCCAACCCTGATAAGCCACAAAGCAGAGCCGGCAGCTCCCGCCTCCTTCTGCCGCCTGAGTCAGAGAAGCTGGGATGTGTTCAAAATCAAGCAATGTAATTAGCAGGTTGCATCATGCCCCTCGATTATAAATTACAATGGGCACAAAGAGGGTGGATGGAAGAGCAGGGATTATATGGGTAACTCAATCCTGGTGCTCAGGAGGGGGCTGGGAGCTGCCACCCGGCCACTCACAGACCCTAGTAGCCTCTGCCTGTTGTATCACGGGACAGTGAGAGGCTTACTCAATGCCTGCTTTGTGGAACCTGGGATAATGATTTACAAACCAGAGGAATCGGGAGGTGCGAAAAGAAGATGACCCTCTTAACCCAGCCATTGTCTGCCCCCGCGGCTGGAATGCCCAGCCCCCACGCACTCCACGCACCTGTGCACACGGTTGCCATCTGGGGATGGTCCAGGTGAGGAGCCCTCATAGGGGCTGAGCCGATAAGATCTAAAGGGGCTGAGCAGGGATTTGAAGACACCGTCAGGGATGACTGACACTCAGCAAACAGAGATAGACTGCCTGGATGCTGAGGTTTGCAGAGCAGTGGGGGTGGGAGCTCAGGTTGGATACAGGACAAGCTCTGTCCTGAGTCCAGCCCTAGGCTTTTCCATCAGCAGGTTGTGGGAGCCTGAGCACAGCCTCCTCTCTGATCCTCAGTTTCCCTGTTTCAGTCCATCAGCGGGCTGTACGACCAGGGCAAGCCATTTCCCATCTACATGCCTCAGTTTCCCTAGCAAGCCTGACCTGAGCTGGCTGTGTGACCTGAAATGAGCTCACTTTTGTGTTAGTGGGGACCTCGGTGTCCCAGGTTACCATGAGGGCAGTGACAATCATTCAAGTCCAGCTTGGATCTTCTCTGGGTCTAGAAGAAACTCTCCCCAAAGCTCACCAACTAGCCAGGTAACCCACCCCTCGGAGGCCTGGCAGCTGTGCCATCTGGCCACCTGCGTGAATCACAATCTGGTGAGGCAGAGGAGAGTCAGCACAGGCACGCGGCAGGCTCGGGCAAAGCGAGGCGCTGGTGGCACGGTTCCCCGCAGCCAGAGAGACACACCCTTCACTTCCTCCCGGTGGCAAAGGTTTGCCCTTTCCGTCTGACCTTTGAAAACAGCCTTCACTCCACAGTGTTTTCTTAGCAGCTCTATTCTTCCACACGGAAAATAGTCCCATGAACTTTATTATCTCTGCAGAGGGAGGACAAGGAGATAGCTTTGCCCTTAAAGGTCAATGAACTCTGCTTTCTGCAAAACCAGACTTGGGGCAACTGACCAATAGGAAATTTTTTGAGCAAGATCTGGCCCCAGCAGAGTTTCATTCTGAATCAGGGAGAGAGGTTGTGGCTGCCCCCTGAAGTGTGAACTCAGCCACACTGGGGCCTCAGTTTCCTCAGTTCCATACTGATGGGAGAGAAGGAGGCACCATCAACAGCAGGTGAAGGCTGAGCTGGAGTTCTGACCAGGGTTGCCTTTACTCGGACCAGCCCCCGAGTCCCTGGACTATCGTCCAGGCCGTGGGCCTCATCCTCTGGGTCCCTTTGCCTATGCAGCCATGTAGTTGGAAATTGTGGCTCTGATCACACTCTGCCCTGCTTAAAGCCCATCAAAATCCCCCCTCCCCGAAGTCCCAGGCCAGGGCCCCACCTTCCTCCCTGAGTTACCCTGAATGACCCATCCCCCCTCAGCCCACCCCCAGCCATTTCACTCCTTCACACCTTGGCACAGGCTGATCCCCCTGCCCAGATTACCCTTCCCTCCTCTTGTTCAGATTCAGCCTTTGGACCTCATTCCTGTGTCACCTGCTCCCAGAAGCCCTCCCCCAGGTGCCTCTTCTGTGCTTCCCCCAGGCCCCAGCCCTGAGCAAATCTCCATCTCAGCAAGAGCTGTGTCAGATTGCAACGCAGGCTGTGTCCTGGGTCTCCACTAGATAGTGAGCTCCCATACCCAGGGCAGTCCCTGCATGCTGTCAGTCCCCAGAAGTGCCTTCTTATTGAACTGCTGCCTTTTCCCACAATGAGGAAGAGGCAGATTTAGTCTGAGACCCTGGCCTGGGGGAGAATTATGGAAATTACTCTTTCATTCATTCACTCACTTACTCATCTGTGTAGTGAAGGGAGGTGGGGAGAATACAAGACTCACTCACTTTGAACATTTCCCGGAAGATACTTCCAGAAGCACCTGAACCTGGGGAGGAAAGTGTCTCTGAAGCTACCCCCCACCACTTCAGGCCAGGCCCCAGGTGGGCAGACCCCCAGGTGGACAGTGGCAATGGGGTCACTGCCCAGTCTGCTTAGCCCAGCAGGTCCTGCCTCTTATCAGCTGCCATCTCCCTGCTCCCTCCGTCAACAGAAGCTGGGTGTGAGGAGGTGATGAGCGGGGGAGGGGGCGGGAGGCCTCTTCCCCACCTGTCAGGAGCTCCCGGCTAGTCCTCCTGGTGGTTGCGGCAACCGTCCTTGTGTCCACATTGCCCAGGCAGGTGGCCACTCTTCTCCCGTGTCAGGATGACAGGAGATCCCTAAGTCGTGACCTTCCTCAGGCGTCTGTCCTTGGTACCCGTCTGCTCCTGAGCAGAGAGCCAAAATATGAGCAGAGATGCAGCGCCCGGATACCCTGCCCAGCAACGACAAGACCGAGAACAGGCGTTGTGCTTCCATAAGGTCAGACAGGAGACCTGGGCTCAACGTACGGACATGCCCACCCGGGGTCCCACAGCTCCTGGGAGCCCACTTCACCCTGCAGAACACCTCTTTTTCTTCTTTCCCCACCCTTGGAAGTGAGGTATGCCCCATATTTGGCCTGTACCACAACCAATGTAGGTAGAGATCTGAGTGACAATACTGACTACATACATTAGTCACAGGCTATGGGATCCCCATGGGGCTGCAAAGAGTCAGACACAACTGAACAGCTAAGCACAGCACAGGACATGGGCTTCCAGCGTGGGCTCAGCGACAAAGAGTCCGCCTGCAATGCAGGAGACACGAGAGATGCGGGTTTGATCCCTGGGTTGGGGAGATCCCCCAGACTAGGAAATGGCAACTCATTCCACTCTTTGCCTGGAGAATCCCATAGACAGAGGAGCCTGCTGGGCTACAGTCCATGGGGTCACAAAGAGTCAGACATGACTGAGCGACTAACATTTTTAACTTTCATATACCTGGCACCGTTTGAAGTACTTTATTTTCATTCATTCAATCAATAATATTTATTGAGTGTCAGGCTCTGTTCCAGGCACTGTGGGTGTGGCATTAAGCAAGGCAAACATAGTTTCTGTTCTCAGGAACTTTCTCGTGGGAGAAACAGAATAAGCCAAGAGGGACTTCCCTGGTGGTCCAGTGGCTAAGACAGCACTCGCAGAGCCGGGGGTCCGGGTTTCATCCTTGGTCAGGGAACGAGATCACAAGTACCAAAGCTAAGAGTTCACATCCTACAACTAAGACCCAGCACAACCAAACAAATAAATATAAATATTTTTAAAAAGAATAATCCAAGGACTTCCCTAGTGGTCCAGTGGTTAAAAATCTACCTACCAACGCAGGGATCTCTGGTCTGATCCCTGGTCTGGGAAGATCCCACATGTGGTGGGGCAACTAAGCTAGTGTGCCACAATAGCTTACTGAGCCTGGGTTCTAAAGCCCACACACCACAGCTACTGAACCCACATGCCCTAGAGCCCATGCTCCACAACGAGAGAAGCCACCCCAAAGGGAAGCCCAAAAAACGCAACTAGAGAGTAGCCCCCACTTGCCAAAACTAGAGAAGGCCCATGTGCAGCAACCAAGAGCTAGTGCAGCCCAAAATAAATTAATTTAAAAAATAAATAATACAAGATGTGAGTAAATAGAAAACAGATTAGGTATGAAAAGTCAATCAGGAGAAGGGGTGATCAGCAAAGGTGTTTGATTTGGTGACATTTAATCTCGCCCTTGAAGATGCTGAGGGTGGGAGCATGGGATTATCTGCAGGACAAAAATGCTAGGCAGAGAGAAGAGTGAGTACAAAGGCCCTGGGGCAGGAAATGCTTGGTGAGTTCAAAGAGCCGCTAGGAGGCTGCTGTGGTTGGAGCAGAGTAAAAGTGGATCAAAGCACAGAGAATGAGATATTGTGTGATATTAGCTGTGTGTTAACTCATTCAGTATCACAACAACGCTGAGTACCAGGTACTATGGTTATTCCCTTTAGCTGATGAGAAAACTGAGCTATGGAGAAGGAAAGTAAACTGTCCACCCAGGGAGGGACTTCCCTGGTGGTCCCGCAGCTAAGACTTCTCGTTCCCAATGCAGGGGGCCCGGGTTTGGTCTCTGACCAGAGAACTAGATCCCACATGCTACATGCCTCAACTAAGACTTGGTGCAGCCCAATAAAGAAAGTGTATTTAAAAAACACACACACATTTAAAAAAGAAAGTCACCCGGGGGGCTTGTAAAGAACCTGGTTATCAGATTTCTATTTTAACAAGCTGCCCAGGAGATTAGGACAGAATCTTCGTGATCTCAGCTTTGGTGAGCCACGGGGAGGTGGCTGTGGGCAGACTGGAGGAGAGGACAGCCCACTGGACCAGGGCCCTAACCTGGTCGCTCTGTGATCTCTGGGGCAACTAAGTGACTGCAGTCTCTGAACCTCAGTCTCTTCATGTGAAACGAGAGGGTTGAACTCCATCGGCGAATTCCCCACTTTCTAGATAGCAGGGGAATTCTCCATTTAATCAGGTCTTCAGTGGAGCTCACAATATGAAACAAGGCAATGAGTCTCTTTAGGGTGGAGGCCCTCATACACTTGGCGGTCTCTGAAGTATAAGTGACCAATTCCCTGAGCTCCAGTCTCTAGAGAGCATGGTCACCTGCTCAGCTGCTTTGAGTTCTAGATGGATACCCTCTTCAAGCAGTGGCCCCTGGAAAGACCCTCAGGCCCTGGTCCTATAAATACTGCTCCAGGGACTTCCCTGGTGGCCCAGTGGTTAAGAATCCGCCTGCCAATGCAGGGGACACGGGTTCAATCCCTAGTCCAGGAAGATCTTACATGCCAAGGAGCAACAAAACCAACATGCCACAGTTCCTGAAGCCCTTGTGCCTAGCACTCATGCTCTGCAGCAAGAGAAGCCACTGCACGGGGAAGCCCATGAACTGCAATGAAGAGTGGCCCCCGCTCGCCGCAATTAGAGAGCGCTCTCGGGCAGCAACAGGGACCAGATGCAGTCAGAGTCATCAAATGCATACATCATTTTAAAAAGATATTGCTTCGGGAGCCCTCTGAGGAGCTTGCCCCAAACCCAGGTGTGGACTCTGAGGAGGCCTGGGTGCTGATAACAGGGTAAGTTTGGGAGGTGAGGGACCTGGGGCTAGCACACAGTCTCCTTCAACTTGCCGGGTCCTTGCACCTGCTTGCCGTCCTTGTTGGGGAGGGGAAGTGGCATGTCCTTCCTGTTGATACTTGGGATGATCTTTGGGCCAGTTGTTGAGGACCTGAGTAGTGAGTGACAGCTGGTGGGGGGGGGCGCAATGTGTTTCCATGAACATGGGCCCTCTGACGACTTGGACTGACCCTCCTTCTTTGCCTTGGAATGGGAAGGACACCTCTGTCTCAGCAGGCCCCTGGAATTGGCCAGGCCCTTCCTGGCTGAGATCCCTGCCTGTGGCCATATCATAGATGAGGAAAATGAGGGCTGGAGAGGTCAAGAGACCTGTCTGGAGTCACGTGGCTTCAAAAGTGGTGAGAAAGTATGAAAGTGAAAATGTTAGTCACTCAGTCACGTCCGACTCTGTGACTCCATGGACTGTAGCCCTCCGGGCTCCTCTGTCCATGGGATTCTTCAGGCAAGAATACTGGAGTGAAGTGCCATTTCCTTCTCCAGGGGATCTTCCCGACCCAAGGATCAAACTCAGGTCTCCTGCGTTGCAGGCAGATTCTTTACCATCCGAGCTATTTCCTTAAACCTCAAGTCCGGGGCTTTACTTGCTGTTGTTAGGGTCCTCTTGGACTCAGGGGAAAATGCCCCGAAGAAGACAGACAGACAGATCCCTATCCTGACAGAGTTTGCATCCAGGGGAGGGTCACCTCAGGTTGAAGTCCTTCCATACATTCCCTCAACATCTAGCACAGTCCCCTGCCTGCAGCAGGTGCTAAACAGCTGTGATAATCATGCTCCAGGGTTAGGAGTGGAATGATTTTCCTCTCTGAGCTGCCTTAGAGTCCCTCTGGAGGGCTGGCTTCCTCACCCAGAGAGTGAGGACAATATTGTTCTCTCTCCAGCCTGGTAGAGAACAGGAAGAGGGTGTGGTGAACAGAGCAATTGGCACAGGCACCTACTATGTGCCATGCTAGGCCTCCCACTGCATGATAGAAATGACTTACTCCATTTTATGGAGAAGGAAACTGAAGTTGCAAAGCCAGACCCACGTCGATCAGCAAAGCTCTGCATCCTGCAACCTCCCTATCCTTGTCCCTGTGCCCAGCATGGCATCTGGTTTGCTCTGGTTTTTATCCTAAGATCCCAAGTCAGACAGGGCAAGATTGAAATAAAGCCCTCCCTTCTGGTTGCAAACACTCAGGGGCGGAAAGAGCTGGGTTTGTGCTCAGAGTGCAGAGCCCTTCTCTGCCCAGCATGCGGAGATGACACAGATTCCTCAGCACTTCCTTGAGGCTGGGGGGAGGTGCGGGGATCAAGCGGTCCATGGGGTCCGCTTCCCCCCAGGATGGATGCTGGCTGCTTTTGAAGGCCTCATCAGGGTCTAGAGCCTGGCTGTTGGCTCTGAAGTGTGAAAACCTTTCTCTCCCTAACACAGCCATGTGGGTGCTCGGCCACCCACATGGGGCTATGGCCTTGGACAGACAGAAGTCCTGGAGTCAAGAGGCCAGGCTTGACCGGGGCACAGCTGGCTCCTGTGGGGAGACCTTCCAGGGCCCCCAGAGTGAGTCTATGTTCAGGCTCAGTCCGGGAAGTGGCCCAAGGGGAGGCCCAAGCCTCGAGTCCCCTGAAGTCTGCAGCTGCTCCTGGGACCACCCCATGAGATGGAGGCTACTGGGTCCCGGAGAGACCTATGGGGCCGAGGAGGGGCGGTATTTTCTCAGCAGGATTTATGTGTGTGTGCGTGTGTGTGTGAGTGTTTAACAAGGAGTGGGGCCTGCCTGACTTCTGAGCCTGGAATTTATACAGCCCCTCGTTGGCGGCTGCAGTTTATCTTGAGTGAAAGAATAATAAACTGAGTTGACAAGATGATGTATTCAAAGCATCTTCCCGTCACTGCACAGAGGCCTGCCCGCTGTTAGGATGTCTGGTGTGGTGGGGACCGTGTTATCGAGTGTTTAGGCCCCGCAGATTGTCAACAATGCATTGTTTGCGGGTTTGGGGCAAGGCGGAGATGGGCCGGGCTGGGGTGGGAATAGGGGGTCTGGCTGTAAGGGCTGGCGAGAGGAGAGCCTCCGCAAAGGGATCAGAGGGGTGTCTGCCTTTGATGGAAGCTCAGAGATCAACCCCTGCTCCTTGCCCTGATGTTCCCTTGCCTGCCTCCCAGAGTCCTCCCCACTGCCCTTTACACTGTCCCAGTCCAGCCATGAGTAGAGGGACAAACTCAGGCCCCCGCTGCTCTCTGTGAGAGAGCACCCCCACCCTCCACGTCTTGTTTTTAACTTAAGCAAAGAAATCAGCATTAAACCTCAGCTGCAGGACTTCCCTGGTGGTCCGGCGGTTAAAAATCCATCTTCCAATGCAGGGGACTCAGGTTCCATCCCTGGTCAGGGAACTGAGATATCACATGCCTCAGGGCAACTAAGCACACGTGCCGCAACTGCTGAGCCGGACCTGTTGAGCCTGGGCCACAATAATAGATCCCGCGTGCCGCAACGAGGATCCGGCATGCCACAGCTAGGGCCTGAAGCAGTCAAATAAATAAATAAATACTTTTTTAAAAAAGAAAAATCCTCAGCTTCAGAAAACAATGCCAGACTTACTAAGCCCTGGAAAGGATGAGAGAAAGCCAGTAACCTGGGCTCACTCGTGCGAGAGCTCTCACTCCAGTTTCCTGACCCTCTGCCAGATGACCCTGGGCCATCCCGAGGCCTCGGGGACCTCCGCTCCCTGCGTGGGAGGGAGCCACAGTGCCTGCCCCACCTATGTTATAAATGACACTGTTGCCACATATTAAGAGCTTATTATGGGGATGAAGTAAGACGAGGATTAGGCAAACACTTTTAAAACTTGAAAGCCGAAGATAAATTCAAATTATTTTCTCAAAGCCCTCTAAGCTCTACGCAGGAGAGCCTTGGCTCCTACCTCAGCCAATGGGCTCTTTCCCTCAGCCTCCACTATTGGGAAGTCCTTTCTTATACCCTACCGCTCTTGTTTCAGTTTTAGCTGTTCCTTTAGGGTGTCTCACATACAGATTCCAGTTCCGAATCTCTCTAAGGGCACCTCTTCTTTCTGGCTCTAATTGTCCTGATTTCATCTCTGCCCTGAGGCTTAGAACTCCGCCTAAACCAGCTCCAGGACGCCACTTCCTATAGGAGGGTGTTCTTACCTCCTAAAAGGCTGCCCACTCCAGTATTCTGGCCTGGAAAATTCCATGGACTGTATAGTCCAAGGGGTCGCAAGGAGTCGGACACCACTGAGCGACCTTCCTTTTCCACTCCTAGACAGTAGGGGGCTCTCCTTGGCCCCACAGACCACAGTCCTGCTGGGGGTGGCAGTAGCAAGGACAGGGAGGGAAGAGAGGCCCCACATATGGAGTACTTGACTGAGCATCTGGGTCCATTCCAGGAGTCAAGCTGGAACCTCATTTGGTCTCTTAACAGCCAGTATTAGCCCCATTTTGCAGATAAGAAAACTGAGACTGGGGAAGACTCCAGCTTTTGCCCTCTGGCAAATAACAGAAGGAAGACTCAAGACCAGGATATTTGACTGACTCCCCACCCCAGAGCTGCACTGACCTCAAAGCAAGGTGGGGGG
>SJYA01002804.1:0-12821 GCA_006410615.1 Neotragus moschatus | reverse complement strand
CTGTAGAGCTCTAAGTCAAACAGCTAAACAGGTGGGGTCAAGGCCACAGGAAGAGCCATGGGGGCTGGGGGCAGGGGCTCAAGGCTGTGGGAGTGGGGCTGGAGTGAGGAGCTGGGTAGGAACAAAGGCCCACCTGGAGGGGCCCCTGGGGAGAAGTTGATGAGGAGCTCAGACCTGAGCACAGGACAGGTGTGTGTTCTGGGCCACCGGGGCTGGGAACAGAAACATTGAACAGCAGACAACAGCCTCCTCAGACCTCCCCCCCACCCCCCTGCCCCCAGTAGAACTCAGCTATTTACTCACTCATTCATTCACTTCTTCATCCCTTCACTTCATCCTTTATTTTACCCTGGAGTCCAGTCCCTCGCAGTCTAACAGGAAAGACAGACTAGTCAGGGCCCCAGAGGTCCCCCTTCACTTGTCCATTTCTTCCCCGTGTAATGAGTGCCTGCTCTGTGCCAGGCCCTGAGTTCTGTCTGCACCCTCATGGGCCAGAGAGGGTTTGCAAGAAACAGAAACAGATTCACGTGTTTATGTGCTCATCAAGTCAACTAAGATTTGAGCACCCTTCATGGAAGGCGACAGGGCCAAAGAGAGGACCGGGACATGTCCTGCCCACAGTGAACTCAGGCCAGTTGAGGACATGAGAAAAGAGCCCAAATGTTTCAACTCCGACAGCATGCAGCTGCAAACTATACTGAGCAAGACACAGCAGGAGAGCATGATGGTCCCCAAAGGGAAGTGAATGTGCATTCGAATTTTGGTTCATTCACCTGCTAGCGAGCATCTTTTGTGTGCTGGGCATTGCTACCAACAACAGGAGGACCTCTGGAGGAGGTCATCTCTTTGATGGGCAGGCTACTGTTTTGGGCCCCCTTTGAGGAACAGGCCAATCTTGGGCTGGAGAACTGTGGTCATGAGGAGTGGGCAGCCACAGACCCTTCCCAGCCACTAGGAAGGGGACAGTGGTTAGGACCTGGAGGGCACTTAGCAATCCAGGCAGGGAGACTGAACCTGGGCCGTTGTATGTTCTGGCCCCAGCCCCGAGTGACCGAGGGCCAGACCACAAGATGCAAGCCGAGAACAGTGGGTGGAGTGGGAGACTATGAACTCTGGTAGAGCCAGAAGACCCTAGCTCCATGCAAGGACATATGTGGGGATCCTTGGGGCCAGTTCATTAGAACAGAGAGCCTCATCCAGGACTTTCTGGAGTCCTGACTTGCACATATCCTCCCCATCTGGAGGTAGATTTGCCTGCCTATTTGCATATGTTTGCATAAAGCCTGCTCCTAACCATATTCATTTCAGGCACTTTGATTAGTGTCATTGCTGTCCTTTCCCAGCTGGCTGTCCTCATGCCTTTTGCTCCCCCTTCTGGAGGGGAAGATGGGGCAGGGACCATGCCCAGCTGCAGACATCTCAGTGATCTCAGTGCTCCTTGGCAGCCTCGCTGGGGGAAGTCTGATGTGATTTTCCTGAGAGCCAATTGGCCTGCCTGGCCATACCGTGCTCTGCCTGAAGTTGCTGTGAGCGAAGTGGTCCCTGAGGACCCGTAAGCTGAGCTGTGTGCTCCACGCTCTTGCTGGGCCTCAGGGAGAGCCAGGCCAGAGTGAGAACCACCCACGGACTTTAGAGCGCTAATGGAGTGATGAGTGAGCGTCGCCTGGAAGTCTGGGGGCCATCCCATGTGGCTTGCCTCCTCTGACCAGAGGGTCGGGGGCCTGCACAGGGCTGGGCTCGGGACCTCTTCCAGGACCTGACGCAGCCGCTGGGTCTGCAGAGCACCTCTGCACAGCATACACGCACGTGCACAGGTATACGCGTACACATAGCAGAGTGGAAATTTGACTCTGCAGCTCTCCTACAGCCCGGAGCAGAAAGGGAGCTCGCAGCTCTCAAGTACTGTGTGACTCTAGGCAAGGCCCTTGGTTTTCTTGAGTGATGGTTTCCCCTTCTGTACCTCCAGAGTCTTCCCAGTGTTGGCTTTTTGCAAATGCATGCTGGCAGTCTCGGCTCATCATCCAGGCCCAGAGGGGATCCTCCTGTGGAGAAAAGGCCCCAGCCAACTCTGCCACCCAGAGGCTCGTAGTCTTCCTCCCCGGAAGCCTCCCCCTGGCCTCAGATCTTGGGCTTCAGTGAGCACCCAATGGACATGCCTGCTGCCAGTCAGCTTGCACTCAACGTGACGTGAGGGGGTTAGGAGTCAGGGTGGCGGAGCCATGAAGCTGCTGAAAAAATGCAGGCACCCCACCTTCAGTCCCACCCCTAGCAGCAGCAGGAGCTGAAGGGTCACCTCCAAAGGGCTCTCGACCCCCAGCCCTGACCTCATGCCCACTCCTCCGCCTCCCTACCACACACATCCTGGGCCGTGCAGGGCTCGGCTTGTCACCGACAGGCTCTCCCCTAAATGAGGTGGCTTGATTGCCCCTTATCTCAAGGGCTTATCTCTGTGGTCACTCGCCTGCCAGACTCCAGAGAGCCACTCAGCAGTCTTCTCGAGCCCCAATTCTCCCTGGCCCCGAAGAGACACTGGATTCCAGTGACCCTCAGGGCTGGTCAGTCAGGTTGGGGACAGAAAGGGGATGGAGGTAGCTAAGAAGATGGCTTTTCCCCATTGCCCGTCATCCTGACAGCTTCAGACATGTTCTCACTCACTACCTTGTGATCCAGATTTGAGAGGGCTCATGCCTCCCAATATTCAGCCATCCTGCTCCCAAAGCAAAACACAGGTGGACATCAGCAGTACAGTTATCTACCTACTTCCTCAGCTCCCTGAGTGGGGCTGTGTCTCCCCTCAGGCTGGGCTCCCTGAGGCAGGGCTGTGTCTCCCCTCAGACTGGTGCTCCTTGAGGGTGAGGCTGTTCTCCCCTTTGGTGACATTCTCACTATCATCCAGCCTGAGACTGGGCCCAGCTTCAGCTTCACCTATTCCATGCATAAGTGGTCAGAACTCAGGGTCTGCATGAGGCCTTCTGTTGCTCAAGGATCATGCCTTAGAGCTGGGCCTAATGACTGGACAGCAGGGGCCAGAGGAAGGGTCATAGGGCAGCTCTGACGGAAACAGGGAATCACCTGTGGGGATGTATATGCAGTTGCAATGGGAGGCAGGGGAATGGACAGGATGACCCTTTTATTGACTCTTTGGGTCAATAAACCATTTTTAAGTGCTCAGTGTTCAGCACAGGATGACACTGGGAGGGGGAGGGGGAGCTTTAGTTCAGTTTTGTTTTGAATTGAGAGAAGGTGGTTGTTAATAAAGACAGAATGAAAAAAGGAAGGAAAGAACGAGCAGGAAGGGTGGGAGAGGAGAAAAGAAGAAGGGAGAGAAAGAGGGAGGAAGCTCACAACCTTTCCTCTTTTAAGTCTCCCGTCAGGGAGTTGATTTGTTTAAAATCCTCTTATCTCCACCACTTGCTTCTCCACTGGTTGAGAGGTCTGTGGAGCGAGGCTGGTTTTTCTCTCAGTGACAACAGAATTCCAGGCTCCACAAATGGCCTGTGGGTGTCTGGGCAGAAGAGGAAGATGGGTTTGAGCTGAAGGCCACGGGCTGCCTTTCCCCACTCTCTCCCCATCCAGCTCCACCCCAGAAGCAGCTTTGTCCAGCCCCAGAGCTCCAAGACCCAGGATGGGGAACAGGCTGGCCAGCCTCTGTGGGAGGCTTGGGTCAGCGGGGTCTCTCTCCAGCCCGTCTCCTCCCTGTCCCCTCAGGCCTGGGTGGTGGTTGGGGGAGGTCCTCTCCTCACAGCCTCCTCTAGTGCCAGCCCCGCAGAGACCTCCCAGCCTTCAAGGCTCTCCTCCCCGTTCTGTGGGCTCCTCTCCCCAACTGCTGCCTCTTCCAGGAAGGAGCCCTTGATGCCCTCCTCTCCCTTAGCCACTCGTTCACGTGCTCATCCTTTCAACACGTAGTTCTGAGCCCCTGAGATGTGCCAGGCATAGGAGATAAAGGGCCTGGGGAGCTCAGAGTCCAGTGGAGGAAACCAAATGTCAACAGTCAATTAAAGCTCTTTAGGGTGGGTTACAGCTCACTGCAATCTGTAACGATCGTATCTAACATTGACTGAGGGCTTACTATGTGCCAGGCACTAAGTGTTTTACATGAGAAACTCATCTAATTCTGGAAACAACTCCACCAGGTAGAGCTATCACCCTTGATGTTTCACAAAGGTCCCATGTGTCCAAGGCCTCATTGTGTGACGGTCAGGCCTGAATGGAAACCCAGGTAGTCAGAGAGAGAGACTGAGCTCTCAGACCCACTCCTGATGGTTTCTACACACCCTCAGGGCTGCTCCGGGCCCCTTGATGCCCACAAGAGTCCTGGGCCAATCAGCTGCGTGCCCTGCTCCTTAGCAGGGCTGAGAGGCCCGTCTTGAGTGATGTGGCTTGCATTTGGCCTTGGCTGCCCCAGCTGCCCTGAACCTTGGCCCACTGCCTATGGCCCACCTCTCTGGGGAGATGGGGGTATCTCTTTTAAGTCAGGCTGTCTGCCCCTGGCAGGCACAGCCCCAAGTCTCCTCAGTCCTGGACCCAGAATGAACCCAGGGCACGACTCTCTGAGCTAACCAGGAGGAGTGTGGTTCAGAGGGGGAGGAAAGCGGTGCTGACTGTGAAGAAAGTGCCATTCCCCTCGGAGGAA
This sequence comes from Neotragus moschatus, assembly GCA_006410615.1. NCBI lineage: Eukaryota > Metazoa > Chordata > Mammalia > Artiodactyla > Bovidae > Neotragus > Neotragus moschatus. The sequence continues at coordinate 8,188 of SJYA01002804.1, read as the reverse complement.
AATTCTTTCTGAAAATATCTGGCTGGCCACTCTCAAGGCTCAGCTGCCACAAGGCTCAGAGAGACTGGTGAAGGACAGCTGTCATCTCAGGGGTTGATGGGAGATTGGGCCCCCGACAGGGTGGCCTCTGGAAACTCAGGTTGTGAATGTCTCTCCCTGGGCTCCTTTAGCAGGCTCAGCAGTACTGGGGGATGTCCCAGGCCTGAGATGTAGGAAGGGAAAAAAAGGGAGAAAGTAAGAAAGGAATTGGGAGCAGAAAGGTGCACAGGCACACCTGTGTGCTGAGCACCTACTGTGCGCTTCCCTCCACCTGGTCCTGGGTGCCCACACAGGGACGGACCCAGCCTCCAAGAAGCTCTCGAAGTTGGCTGTAGCTGGTGGTGGCCTGTGGGCCCCCAAATCCAAGGATGGAATGAGGGCTGGGGTGGAATGACCCATCCCCACGTCAGCCAGGCTCACTGCTTCCACCCCACAGAGGCAGGACCAGATGATCAGCTCTCTGTCCAAGGCCTTAGGCCCCAGTGCCCTTGCCTCCTGGCCCAGGAAAGGGAGACTCCAGCCCCCACCCCAGAGAGGAGGGCGTCAGCTCCTGTCTCTGAAGTTAACCATGGAGGAGGCTTTGCTCGAGCGTCTGTTCAGGTCCAAGGTTAGGGTCTGACCCCACCTGCCTGGCCCATGCCCAACAAGACCAGTGCAGGCGAGAAGCATGATCCTTGGCACTGCCTTGTTCTTCGCTGTAGGGGGACAGAGCACAGAGAAGGCTCCTCACACCTCATAAGCCTCTCCCATTGGCCTGGAGGCCTCTCGAGGTCAGGTAGGAAAGCGAGAACCTACTAGAACTGATGCCAGAGCTGATGGCCTGCCTTGTCCTGGAGCCAAGGAGCCTGAGGAGGAAAGTGGGACCAGCCAGGGTGAGGCCTCCTCTTCAGACCAGGCCCTCCTAGCTCCTGGTTGCCAAAGCTGAGCCCTGAGCAAGCAAGTGTGCACGTGGGTATTTGCGTGATGCATGTGTGTCTGCCAGCCCACACGTACGTGTGTATGTGTGTGTGTGCCCGTGTAGGCTTATGAATATGGAGGTCTGGGAACCCGAGGACTTGGCCTCTCCTTACTTCCAAAACCGCAAGGCCATTGGCTGGCCTCAAGTCTCAGTTTCCTCAAGGCCCAGACAGGCTGATGAGAGGCAGACCCAACTGAGCTGCCCGTGGGCACGGGTGGCCCAGTAACCCACTGGCTTGCCTGCCCCTGGGAGCCGGGTGGCCTCAGACCACTGAGGGACCCCTCTGGGCCTTCCTCTTCACGAGGCAGAGGAGCAGCTTACGAGGCCAGGGCAGCCAGGCTGGCCCAAGATGAGGCTGGGGAGCCCCTCTGCTAGGGAAGCCGCCTGCTCACCTGCCCTCCAAGCAGGCACACACAGCCCAGGTCAGCCGGGGTGGTACAAACACAGCAAAGTCTAGTAGTTAAGATACCAGGTTTATCTCTACCTGAGTTTGGATCTCCACTTGATTTCTCCCCATCCTTAAAGTAGGTTAATAATGTGACTTTGTAGAGATAACGTCAAGTCACAGGTACTCAGAAGACAGTAGAAACAATAACAGCCAGAGTAACAGTGAGAGCAGTTGGCCTCAGCCCAGCACTGGTTGTGTGCCCAGTGCTCTCTGCCATCCACGACTCGTATACAGGAGGCTGGGGTACTGAGTGCAGGACCCCAGTCCTCTCCCCTCCCTTGTAAATGGCAAGCAGAAGCCTCCTTGTTGTGGGTACCATGTGGGGTTCACCTAGTCAGAGCTCCCAGAAGCCCCTGCTCTCCTGGGAGATGCAACCCAGAGCCCCTAGGAGCCAGACCTCTTTCCTCCAGGCTAATTGGCTAATCATTTGCTGCCTGATAGCGGAAGGTCTAGACATGACTGCTCCCGGGCTGAGCGCTCCTTCTGCCCACCTCCCTGGCCCCTCAGAGCAGCGAAGGATTAACATGCAGGCTGCGTTTGCTCACCTAATTCCTTATCGAGACCCTGTCCTCTGACAAGAGAGGCAGACGGTGTCTTTTTCAGGCAGAGGACCCTGGGAGGCCTCTGGACAAGGGGAGGAAGGGAAAGCAGGAGATGCAGGGAGAAGAGGAAGCCAGGGCAGCTCTCCCCGCATCCTCGCTGCCCAACCTCACGCATTCCCTCTCAGTGGACAGGGAGGACAGCTGCAGACCAGAGCCATCTCAGCTCCCACTTAAACTTCGACTGAGACAGGGACCCCAAACAACCGTTTTGAGAGAAGAAACCCCATTGAGGGCTGGCGACTGAGCCAACCGTTCAGTGATGTGGCACCTGCTGAACCCAGGTCTCCAGACACTCAACTGGGTGTTTATGCCGTATCTCCTGCCAGTGGGGCAGAGACAGAGAAAGCACTGCATGGGTCCCCAGATTGGGGTTCCACTGGCAGAGGAGTCAGGGGGTACAGGCTACAAAGGGTGGGCCCCACCAGGGAGAGAAGGTGGAGGGGAACAAAATAGGAAGGAGGAGTCCACTCCAATGGGGAAGGATGATTTGGGCTGCGGGAGACGTCAGAGACTCCAGCAAGTTGAGAGACATGAGGCCTCAATCCAGAGAAGAGCAGGAGTGGGTGAGGGGTGGTGCTCTGGTACCCGGCCTCTGCTTGAATCACTCCCTTCACTCCATCCCAGTCTGCTTACAACCTCTTGAGGTCCATATTATAATTCCTCTTTCCCAGATGAGAAAACGGAAGTCTAGAAAGTCTCTAGAACGTAGCCAAGTTCACACAGCTGTAGCAAGCAGAGTAGTGAACCGCCTGTCCTGGCATCCAACTTTGGAGGCGGTCCCAGGTCACCCACCACAACCAGTGCCAAAGAAAGGCAGAAGTCTCAGTCCTCATCCTTCAACCCCGCCCCTCAGTGTGCTTGATGCAGGAGTCAGCTAAGAATCCAGATGTCAGCTCCCAGCTGCCCACCAGCCCTCAGCTCCCATGCTGCCCAGCCCCGGGCTAGGAGTTGCTCAATCTCCTCCCCCTCCAGGAAGCTTCTTGACCATGCCACCCCAACTGCCTCTGCCAGGCCTCCAGAGCAGACCCTGTACTGGCCAAGATGCAGAAGATGGGGTCCTGATCTATTTGGATGGCTGCATGATGCAGGGCTTTGTGTGGGTCCAGACTCACATAGCTCTGGCTTTGAAACCTAGCTCTCAGGGACTTCCCTGTGGTCCAGTGGCTGAGACTCCACACTCTCAGTGCAGGGGGCTCGGGGTCCATCCCTGGTCACGGAACTAGATCCGAGTTTCCATGCCATAACCAAGGACTCCACATGCCGCACAAAGATCAAAGACCCTGTGTGTCACAACTAAGACCCAGGACAGCCAAATAAATAGTTTAAAAAGAAGAAGAAGAAAGAAAGGAACTTTAGCTCTTGGTTGTGTATTGTTTGGCAGTCTGTGCCTCTGTTTCCTCATCTGTAAAATAGGGCTAATAATGGCACCAACTTCAAAGTAGGTAAAGATTTAGAGATGCCACTGGGGAAGGAGTCCCCCAGAAAGGGTTAAAATAAGATTTGAAAAGTGTGTGGGCTCTCCCTGACATCCTAGAACATATTAATGGCAGTTGGAATCTGAACTTCGAAGCTAGGAGAAGAGGATGAGGCCCACGTTAGAGGTTGCCCAGGTCTATGGATTCCTGGACCAGTGCTCCTCTGCCTTGGCCGTGAAACCACAGGGTCACTGTAGTTGTGAGTGCTCAGCACCTGGCCCTCCCGGCCCCCACGCTCCCCCCTGCAGGGGCTGTCTCCACCTGCCCCCAGTGGTCTGAGGTCTGTCTCGGGTGCGAGGCTCTCTGCAACAGGCGCCTATTGTCTGCTGGCCTGAGTGCACCTGTAGCGCTCCGTCCCAGCCCGGTGAGTCAGCTCTTGGCAAGCCGTGGGACAGCCACTCCACATCTTCTTAAGCTTGAAAGAAGACCTTTCTTTTCGCTTTTCTCCCCCTTCCTCCTTCTGCTCTCCGTGAAGTGGTCATCTCCGCAGGGCAGCAGAGAACAGCATTCTCTGCCAGGATTTCTTGAGTCTTCTTGGTTAGAAGGGAGGGTGAGGCCTGGGAAACAAAGACAAGGCAGCTGAGTGCTGGCCAAAGCCCCTGAGCTGCTTGAGGGCACTGCTTATGCCTCCAGACTCCCTGCTTCCAGTAGGGGCACCTAAGTTAAGGCAAGTGCAGCCATACTTCAGTTATCCAGAGTCCCCACAATGTTCTGGGATCAGAAGACTTTCTTTTCTAGCTCAGTTCAGTTCAGTCGCTCATCATGGCTGACTCTTTGAGACCCCATGAGCTATAGCACGCCAGGCTTCCCTGTCCATCACCAACTCCTGGAGCTTGTTCAAACTTATGTCCATCGAGTCGCACTTAGTATTTATTTTTATTTATTTGGTTGCACTGAGTCTCAGTTGCATGTGGGATCTCAGCTGAGGCATGCAGAATCTTTTAGTTTGACCTGACCAGGGATGGAACCAGGGCCCTCTATATGGGGAGCCTGGAGTCTTAGCCAGTGGACCACCAGGGAAGTCCCCAGAAGGCTTCTGAAGAGACTAAGGATGCTCCCAAGAGTTGTCTGACAAGAGTCTGACAGTTAAACTTTACTGATCTACTTTTCCCCTGCCTGAATCAGAACCTATCTGCTCTTACCTTACACACTAGTCTTGCATGCTTGGTTATCTAGCTTACATATGTATTAAAGGTTTAAAGTCAGAATTGGGGAGGGGGGGAAGACATTAAGAATATTTTCTTCAACAGTAAAAGGTATCAAGTGAAGATACCAACAATAAAAAGGAGACCCAAGAACTCAGAATTCAGTGTAGGGGCAAAGAAAATGACATCCTCCACTTTCTAGGGGCATCGCTATATTTCAATAGACTGTTTCAATAGAGGATGTTTTCAATGGGAACCCTGGGTCTTCAGTGGAAAACTGGATTATGGTCAATCTCTGTTTAAAAAGATTTGAGAAAGTGTGATATATATGTTTTTGTAAGAACTTTCAAAGAACATAATTTCATATTTCTTTGTGTTTTTGACATTTAAAGAATTAAGTAAATGAGAGTTAATAAAGACAGACAAAGTGGTTTAAACCAATGCTCCCACTGAGAACAACCAGAACTGATGGACAAAATAGTTTCAAAATCTCCCTAAAGGCATCAGGAAGCTAATAAGACAGAAATGAATTTCCAGGCCACACCTGAGACCTAGAAAAGTAAACGTGGCATTTAGGACCATTTTTCCTCTAAGAGTGTCTGCCCATCTGGGAGGAGGTCAGCTGAAAGTCCAAGAAGCCAAACAATTCTTTTGACAGCCTTATGGGACTAAGAGGACAAGGATTGGAGCTCCAGGTTTATCAAGAAGTGAGACTTAGTGAACCCTATCTCTTTGGGCAAGCACCACAAGAAAGCTCTACCCTAGGAGTTAGGGGCAAGCCAGAAGAAGACAGCTCAGTTTCCAACCATTCGGCCCCTCAAATTGAAGTAGGTGATTCTGTGTTATCAGTGCCCCAAGCATCTGACAGACACAAACGTGAATCATTTCAGAAGGATGGTGATTTCATTCTGAACCTCAGATTATTTTTACAAACAAGAACGTAAATGTAATGTCTAACGCATAATCGAAAATACCCGTATACGCGAGGGGTCAGATAACAAAATTTTTAAAATTTTTAAAGTCAGAAAGGATAAGTAGAAACAGATCCAGAAAGGCTACATGTATTAGAGTTATCAGTAAAGATTTAAAGTAACTATGCTTGCTATGTTCCAGGAGATTGTTGCGGTTATATTTGCTGTTTAACAAATTATCCCCAGAACTTAGTGGTATAAACAATGATTTTTTTTGTCTTGTGATTTTGTGAGTCAGGAGTTCAGGAGGGGCTCAGCTGGGCAGTTCTTACTCAGGGTCTCTCATACAGTTGCTGTCAGATGTCAGCTAGGGCTGGACAGCCGAAGCGACTCCCTCACATGGCTGGCAGTTGGCCCTGGTCACTGGCTGTGAGCCCGGCTAGTCTTGTTGACCAGAGTCCTATGCATGGGCTCTCCAGCATGGCAGTTTCAGGGTAGTTGGATGTCTTACATGACAGTTGAATTTCTCCAGAGTGAGTGTCCCAAAAGAACTAGGCAGAAGATGCAGGGCCTTCTCTGATATTAGCCTCGCAAATTACACAAGCATCGCTTCTGGTAAATTCTACTGGGCACAAAGTAGTGACTTAGAACAGTCCAGATTCAGTCAAACAAAGAGAAAACACAGACCTCCCCCCACGACTCAATGGGAGGAATGTTGAAAATTTTGCAGTCGAGTTTTTTTTAGCTCATCTTTTTTGTTTGTTTAACTTTATTTATTTTTAATTGGAGGATAACTGCTTTACAACATTCTGCTGATTTCTGCAGTCGGATTTGAAAACTTCCACAGAGGCAAAAAAGGTAAGTTGCTCCAGTTGAGAAAATTCCAGCAGATTGATGATCTCTTGTGAGCCATGAGATAGTCTAGGCTTTATCCAAATGAACTGTGCATCACCCCCAGGAGAATCTGAACATCTTCTCAGCCCAAGGCACTGCTAGAGATGGTCAAGATATAACGGGTGTCCCAGCTTCCCATCCACATTGACAACGATATCCCCCGCCCCACACATCTCCTGAGGCCTCTGCTTTCCCCCCAAGTGGCAAGGAAACTTCTCAGAAAGCCCGAGAATCTTAAAAGCATGCAGTGGCAGAATTAGAAATTATCTCAGGTGTGGGATCTATTTACCCAGGAGCTCCCCAAACCCAGCTGATCATTTAGGGCACCTTCTAAGATGTAAGATTCTCAGACTGGGGCAAGAGACTCACAACTTCGAGATCTGCCAGGGATTAGAATCTAAAATAGTCAAGGAACTTCTTTTATCAACAAGAATAAAAACAGGAAATCCAATAGAAAAAAAAATGAGCGAAAAACTAAGAACAGACAGGCCACGAAAGAGGAAACACAATGGCCAAGGATATGGAAAGATGGGCAAGTTCATTAGTCATCAGAGAGATGCTTCAAACAATAGTATGCCTATCCACACCCAACTGAAGCACAAAGTTGAAAGGTGGATTATACCTGCTATGGGGAGATAAGACTCCTGTGCCCTGCGGGTTGGAGGATAAGCTTATATATCCATCCCGAGAGCAGCTACCTGGCTGTACTGAGTGAAACTAAGTATGCAAACACCCCACATCCCAGAATTCCACAAATGAGTATAGAGCCTGGAATAATGATTATATAGGGTGAAAAGAGGATACTTACAGGGTGCCTGGGAAAGCAAAATCTAGGGTAGTGGGGAGTTGGAGGTAGCTTAAGGGTCCATCCCAGGGTGGGTGGATAAGTAAGACGTGTCTCCCTTCCACATGGTGGGCAGAAACAAGCCAGATGTACATACCAAGCTGCATGGAGCTCTCTTTAAATATTTGTTTATTTACCTGGCTGTGCCAGGTCTTAGTTGCGGATGTAAGACCTTTGATCTTTGTTGCAGCATGCAGGATCTTTTCAGCGGCAGCCTGCAAGATATTATAGCTGCGGCATGCAAACTCTCAGTTGCAGCATGTGGGATCTAGTTCCCTGACCAGGAACGGAACCTGGGCCCCCTGCATTGGGAGTGCAGAGTGGTAGCCACTGGACCACCAGGGACGTCCCACAGATCTTAACAGAAGTGTTCAATGAGAAAGAGACATAGAGGAGCATTATAGCATAAAACAATTTATGTAAATGATAAAACATACAGAAAACAACACGACCCAGCATACGAAGATGTATATTTCAAGATATACACTATCAGGCACACAGAATGAGGGTATGGAGGCAGGCGTTGGGACTGGTGGGAAATGGGAGTGGAGACTGGATGAAAGAGGAAAACAAAATGAAAAATAGCATTAAAGGAGGCTTTGAACAGAACAACGATGGTAGTGTAATTAGTTCACTTGTCTTCGTCTGGGATAAAGATAAATAAGTAAAGCAGATTTCTAGACTGAGCTTCAGATGACTTGCTGTGAGTCCAAAATTATGGGTCCTAGCGATTCTGCTAATGCCCTCTGGAACATCCGAGACAGGTGTCATCAGTGGCTACCTGAGTACATCCGGTGATGCAGAGTTCCTTCCTGTACTAAGTATTAGAAAGTACTTCTTATTATATTATATTGTTCAATTATATAGTACAA
>SJYA01002803.1:1493460-1522931 GCA_006410615.1 Neotragus moschatus | reverse complement strand
AAATAAAGATTTTTAATTCAGAGGTTTAGGAAGAATGATCAAGATATTTAAAAATAAGCAAACAATACTTTTTCAATAAGCGCAAGTACAAATATACTGTTTATATCTACATAACATACAGCATACTTTGGAAATGGCCAAAAGATAGGGATATGGCCAATTGTTTCTTAGCAATCAAACAGAATCAAGCTGAACACAATGTTTTAGGAAATTGTGGCTTTGTGGAGACAGGCCAAACCCAGTTGTCATTAAGTCATAGCTAGTAAGGTATGTAGCATGCTTATACCAGTGGGAGAATGCCACCTTCAGAAAAGCAAGTTGTATATTATAAGGCCACTCCTTAAGGGACAGAATACAAGGCAATGAGGAGCCACAAGGACAAGGTTAGACCTACCTCACCCTGCAACCATGGGCTAGTCATTCTGCTGTGCTTAGTGTAAAAGGAGACACAAGACAAAGATGGGGTGGAGGTGGCGGGAGAGATCACCATGATAGACATAGNTAAGGGACAGAATACAAGGCAATGAGGAGCCACAAGGACAAGGTTAGACCTACCTCACCCTGCAACCATGGGCTAGTCATTCTGCTGTGCTTAGTGTAAAAGGAGACACAAGACAAAGATGGGGTGGAGGTGGCGGGAGAGATCACCATGATAGACATAGGGGGGAAAGCTGTGAAGACCAAAGAGAGTCTTTATGAGACCAAGTCATGATAACCGTCATCATCGTAACGAGGAGGGAGGAGAAACAGGAAGTAAGAGAGAGAAACACACAGAAAATATCGGAGGTGGTTCTACCATGGGCAAGGGCAGGAACAGTCTCAAATTAAGGCCCATGCAGAAGAGCCTAGAGAGGAACACAAGAGAGCCATCAGGACACCTTCCGCAGGACCACACAGAGTCGCTCAGTCGTCTCCGACCTTTGTGATGCTATGGATTGTAGCCCGCCAGGCTCCTCTGTCCATGAAAGTTTCCAGGCAAGGAGACTGGAGTGGGCAGCCATTCCTTTCTCATTTGGCCCAGAGATTAACTATGCGTTTGACTTGAGCTCAGACTTCTCCAGAAATTAAGTGTCGATTTTAAAAGAAATTATGCCATCTGGAGAATAAAGACAGTATGGAGCAGCCATAATCTCCAAATTTAAGGCCTGCCTACTAGGAGAGTATTTGGACCAAAGGCACTGATGACAAACCAGGAGTGGCTGAATGTTGCTTGAATCTTGCAGTTCAACACTGTGCCAGAGAAATAAAATGCAACCCATAAATATGAGTACATATGGAATTAAAAATTTTTACTAGCCACATTGTTTAACTGGAATGAAACAGGTGAAATTAAATTTAATAATATATTTTAGCACAATATATTTGACATTTTATCCCTTTACTGTGTAGTTAACACGAAAAGAATTATTGAGCTTTTTTATATTCTTTATTTCTTAGTAATCTTTCAAAAACCCTTGATAGGTCTCATCCTCACAGCATGTCTCAATTCAGACCAGCTCCATGTCAAGTGCTTAAGAGCCATACGCGCAAGTGGCTGGTACAACAGACAGTACAGGTTCAGAGCGTACACACACACATGTGAGGTCACTATACCTTTTAGGCTATTATGAAAGCTCACCTATTCAGCATACAGATTATTCCTTAAGNAAAACCCTTGATAGGTCTCATCCTCACAGCATGTCTCAATTCAGACCAGCTCCATGTCAAGTGCTTAAGAGCCATACGGGCAAGTGGCTGGTACAACAGACAGTACAGGTTCAGAGCGTACACACACACATGTGAGGTCACTATACCTTTTAGGCTATTATGAAAGCTCACCTATTCAGCATACAGATTATTCCTTAAGTTGTCACCTTTAATAAATTTTAGTCATGCACTAAACGGCCTGTAAGTGGGCCAAGAAGGAAAAAGATAACACTTGATAAACAGAGGTAATTTTTTAAAAAGGGGGTAGGATCTTAGGATATCCTGTTGGATACAGAAATATACCTTTTTTTAAATTCTGGGCACAGCAGTGAAAAGACAACTTGAATTCTATTTACCAGATAAGACAGAGAACTGTACTACATTCTCCCCAAGAAATGATACCAATGATTTCACAGTGGATATTAAAGCAGGACAAGAGTTACTTCAATAGTAAAATAGAACTGAAGATGAAAAAAGGAAAGCTTACTTAAATCTGTAGCTTTCTCGCTTATTATTCACAAATCCATCTGCCAAATCACGTGGTAAGATGATTTCCAAGCTAGGTGTTAATTTTTCATCTTCATCTATGGAATAAATCTGCAAATATGAAGACAACAAATGAATATAAAATGATAAAATTACGACTTGAACAATGACTGTGTTATTATGACATGCATTGTAATAGTATTTTAAAAACTGTACTTTTCAGATAAAAAGTCATAACATAGCACAACTTGGATAATTTTCCTGTTTAAACTGTGTGCACAGTCAAACAAATATATGGAACTGAACAAAAAGTAAAACCTAAATCAATGCCTGATCGAAGCTCAGATCCTCTTTGAATGATCCAGTACTCAAATTTGAGTATTTGAGTGTCTGTCTCCATTGCTGAGAAAATAATAGCCCTGACAACAACATATTATCTAAGTATTGCTTTGGAATTATGGACCAGAAATTAACATTTTACTACAACCAATAAGCATTTCTCAGCATTTACAAAATGCTAGACACAGAGATGAAAGGCCTGGGTCTGAGCCTTCTCAGAGAGCTCACAAGAATGCCCTAATTCAAATTATGTTCAAAGAAGCCCGAGTTTCCATGAGACACTTAAGCATTTGATAAAAGACATGTGGTTTCAAAAGACACATGTAATTCACGTCTTTGATGTCATTTTTTAGGTTCTCCTCCCAGCTCAGCCACTAATTAGAAAATGACTTGAGAGAAATCACTTAACCTCTTTAAGCAGATAGGGAAATGAAGGGTCTTAACCAAGCCCCTTTACAACTGTAATATTCTGATTCTCTTCTTGGTTATCTACCCCTTTACTTATTGGCCAGGAAAAGCAAGAGTCCAGCCTATAAACAGATCATAGGGAATAGACGGAAGTCTACAATTTGATGTCCAAGACATCTAACACTGATCTCAGCTTACCAGCTGTGTGACCAGTCACCACTTTTAGCATCTCAGGACATACGTAAGATGAAGAAAACAGAATCGCCTCCATTACAAGACTGCTGTGGGCATCCAATGATGTTATGGAAATGGAATCGTTTTGTAATGCACCATAAAAAATGTTAGTCATTAGGTTTAGAAGTTTTTAAAAAAGACTTCTTGTCTTTCACCAAGAAATAAAATTCTTTCTAACAAGCAATACTTCCCGTTTAAGACCCATTCAGATGCTTGATTATGGGGGGAAAGTCATATTCTGAAACAAGCAAAAAGCTTACTTAAATCTCCAGAAAGTCTGAATAATTTTCCTAAGCAGATTTTTATTGAGGTCTCTCATTTAAAATGTGAGGAATTCATGTAAGAAAAGTCATGCTGTAAAATAAAATTATTCATAGAAAGTTATGGCATCAGGTCCAAGGCTTTCGGGTTAGATTTTCTCAAGAGACATTTAAAAATTATATTCTATAGGGCACTATGTTGTTATTCAAAAAAAAGGTTAATGGTTAGACAGGTGAGTGAAAAGGGTGAGTAGACAAAAAAAGCATACAGGAGTGAGGGATGCCATACATTTTTTAAAAACCTGTAACAGTACTCAGAAGACAAAAAGGGCCAATAACTATTAACAGAGTAGGAACAGTGACTTTCCACTCCTCTCATTAAGCCATTCTTTGAGGCATTAAGAAAAGCCCACAACAAGAAAACTTGTTTAGTCTAATAGATTGGCTTTCTACCATTAGTCATAAAAATATTTGAGATGGAGCCGTTCTTTAATAGGTGACAATTAGACCAATGCAAGGATGACTATGAAGATATTTCAAAATATGCAAAGCACTATGCAAATGAAAAGCATTGTTACTGTTAAAATTATCACAGAGGATCATCTGATGTATCTTTTAATATATTAATCTATAATTATCATCATTTAATTTATAGTGTCTCAGGGGGCATGATTAAGGAAGTAACAGAGCCACAAAATGAAGAAAAACAAAAAAAACCTTTGAGTCACTCTTAGTTTAATGCTACAAGGAGTATATCTAATGAGAGAAACCACCACACAATCTTTGGGAGCAAAAGTACAGGGTGCTAACCGCGAGATTTCTAAGGAAAGGTAGAGATACACTAATTCAAAACTTGTTCATCTGTGTTCTCTGATTTTTCTGTAAATGGCATGATGTTGTAAACTCAGTAAGAATTTGGCGTTATTAAAGTACAATATGATACCTAAAAATATTTCCTAGAGTAGCAAACAAGACACTCCATAGAATTTCACAGAAGAAATGCAAAAGAAAGCGCATTTAAAAATTACAAACATTGCACTTTAAGGAAAGTTCAAGTTAAATCCAACGTTCTCTATCAATCCACCACCCTCCAAGCCCCACCTCCATCCATCCTGTCACATGACCACATCCAAGCACCTGTTTCTGACTGCTGAGTCAATATAGACAGGTTCAGTATTTTTAGCTAAGAATCTCTGGGTGGGTGTGGGGGAAAATGTGGATGTGGGGGCAATTTTTATATGTGATGTACTTTAAAAACCTTGTAAGTGAATGTAAGAGGAGAAAAAAATGGGAAGATACTCAATGGTTGCTTTCCATATTCTATATTCCTTAAATTTTTAAATGCCACACTTAGAGTGTTTTCACGCATTTTTCCTAACTGTATTCCATGAATGAAAAGACTGAAGATGAAAACAATGACAAGACACTATATTTTCCTTGTTTTAAATATATAAATTTACATGAGGCAAATCTAAGTTATGAGGTGCTATGATGTTACATGGACTTTCCTTGTGGCTCAGCTGATAAAAAATCCACCTGCAATGTGGGAGATGATTCCTGGGTTCAGTCCCTGGGTTGGGATGATCTCCTGGAGAAAGGAAAAGCTACCCGTTTCAGTATTCTTTCCTGGAGAATCCCATGGACTCTATAGTCCATGGGGTTGCAGAGAGTCAGACATGACTGAGCGACTTTCACTTTACATGATGTTACATGGGCTCCCCAGGTGGCTCAGTGGTAAAGAATCCACCTGCCAATGCAGGAGACAGAGATACTAGTTTGATCCCTGGGTCAGGAAGATCCCCTAGAGAAGGAAATAGCCACTCACTCCAGTATTTGTGTCTGGGCAATCCCATGGAGAGAAGAGCCTGGTGGGATACAGTCCATGGGGTCGCAAAAGAGTCAGACACGACTTAATGACTAGGCAACAGCAAATGTTGTTACATATATACATACACTCTTTGTAGATATGGAGTAGAGATAAAATATTATTTAAAATATACCCATTCCAGAGACTCATGAATATGACTCAGATGGCCCTTGCCTATATCTTTATTTTCTGAGGCAGAAAGGTTTTATCCCAAAAGCTTTGGAATTAAAAAATCCTTAATTAAAATCAGGATTCTGCCACTCACCAGGTGGCTGGCTGAGCCAAATTATTTAACCTGTCTGAGACTCAGCTTCCTCATATATAAAATGAGGAAAACATCAGCCTTGCAGGGTTTTTATGAGACTCAGGGATAATGCAGACAAAGGATCTAAGTCCTTCCCAAGGAAAGAAAACAATGTTTTGAGACATCTGAGGAGCATTCAAAGTATTTCTGCTCAGAGTAGGATCATGCCTTAGCACTTTGTACACTTCTGAGCTTAACATCCTGGAGGAAACGCCTAGTAAATGCTCAGTTAATGTTTCCAGAATGAAAGGTATGTATATTCTTTGTGTAAGTTGCATAAATACCTGTTTAAATCTGCAAGGAGTGTATGTCAACGTTCATGTTCAGAATGACAATATAATCAAAAAACTCTAAGGGCCCACTGCATAAGAACCACCGTGTAGGTTTTGTGTGTCTTTATCTGTATCTATCATCCGTATCATCTTAGAGTGTGTAGACACGTATCTCTGGCTTGCACGTTTTGCCCGAGGGTGAAACAGAAGTTTGAATGCACCTGGGTGGGCAGAGCTGCATGACTGTTTTCGAGAAAAGTGCAATAAGGGCGTACAGCCGAGGCTAGTCTATGAGCACGCATACACGCAGATGTACATGTGCGTGCACAGGTCCGCAGCTGCGTGAACACGTGTGTCCCAGAGTACACAGGTGGTTCTGTGCAGGTTACTCGGGGCCCGCAGGTCTGTGTCGGGTGAAAACGGACTGGGTGTCTGTCTGTCGGCGCGCCCTGACAGCAATGTGTTGGCGTCTGTGGGCTGCTCGGGTGCCAGAACCGGGTGTGCTGGACGCCTGGCCGCATCCCGCGCCGGGCGCCGAACCCCTCACCCGGGCCGGGGACCCTCGCGTGCAGTCCCTCCCCCGGCCTGAGAGGCCCCGTCGCGCCGGGGCCCGTGCTGCCCCGACCCGTACCCCTTGTTGCTGCTTCCGGACAGTGGGCTTCACCCTGGCGAAAATTTGGATCGTCTGCTTCACCATCTCCTCCTCGGCTCTTGCACTGACCCTTGACCTCTCTCAGGCACTGGCTCCCAAAACTTCTGATTCCTGCCGCCTTAGGCAAGCCGTAGCCTTGGCAACAGTAACTAGGGACACTACCCGTGGAGCACCGCGTCAACTAGGACCGCCTCCTCTCCCTAATTGGTTGCTGACAAGTGGGAAGGCCCGGAGGGAGGGATTGGGGGAGGGACGGGGCCGAGGACGGGGCGGGGCCACGCGGAGAGAGCTACGCGTGCGCGATCAGGTCTGGCACCTGGCTTAGAGCCAAAGCTGGCCTGGAGAGTGGTTAATGGGGTGACAGTCGTTATGCCTTGCCCTTTCTTTAATCCATTCTTTCTCGCTGCCAACACCTCTTTTTAGCACTGAAGTCGTTCTGGTTTTTATTATTCATTCATTGAAAAGATGGCACTTGGTTTGTGACAGCAATGTACTGCCTGGGGATTCTGAGCTAAGCAAAAACTCCCTGTGCCCCCTTGGGAGATTAGGGTCTGATGAAGGAGACAGAGTTTTAATGGGAAATCACAAGTTAAGACGGGGTAAGACCGAGTCCTGCGGAAGGGCATCTTATCTAGTCCTATTTTGGAAGAGGCCAAAGAGTCGGACACGACTGAGCGACTGTACTGAACTGAACTAAAAACTGGAGGAAGGGGGACTATTTTTCACGCAATAGCCCTGTCATGAAAGGATGGGCTCTGGTGTGCACTATTGGTGGGAATGTGAGTTGGTACAGTCACTATGGAAAACAGTGTGTATGGGCCTTAAGAAATTAAAAATAGAAGTGCCGTGTGATTCAGCAATTCCACTCCTGGGTATATACACAAAAGAATTGAAATCAGAGAGATAGTTGCACTCCCAAATGCACCAGAAATATTAACCAAGATATGGAACCATCTAAATGCCCACTAATGGATGAATGGAAAAAAGAAAATGTGATGTATATTTATGAATATTATTTTCTATATTATGTTTTCTATCTATAATGGGGGTATATATATTATTCTGCCAAAAAAATAAGGACATCCTGCCATTTTAACAACATGGATGGAACTGGAGGGTATTATGCTTGGTGAAATATGTCAGAAAAGACAAATACTGTATGGTCTCACTTACGTGTAGAATCTAGAAGAGTTGAACTCATAGAAACGGAGAGTAGAATGGTGGTTTCCAGAGGCCAGGAAGTGGGGGGAATAGGGAAATACTGGCCAAAGGGTAAAAAGCTCCAGTTGTAAGTTCTGGGGACTTAGCATACAGCATGGCAACTTTAGTTATATATTTGCTAAGAGAGTAAATCTTAAATGTTCTTATCAGGAAAAAAAGGAATTGTGTGAGGTGATAGAGTTACTGACTGGCTTTATTGTGAAAATCATTTCATAATATATGCATGATCAAATGATCACATCATATACTTTAAGCTTATATGTCAATTGTATCTCAGTAANTGTAAGTTCTGGGGACTTAGCATACAGCATGGCAACTTTAGTTATATATTTGCTAAGAGAGTAAATCTTAAATGTTCTTATCAGGAAAAAAAGGAATTGTGTGAGGTGATAGAGTTACTGACTGGCTTTATTGTGAAAATCATTTCATAATATATGCATGATCAAATGATCACATCATATACTTTAAGCTTATATGTCAATTGTATCTCAGTAAATATGGTTTTTCCAGTGGTCATGTATGGATGTGAGAGTTGGACTGTGAAGAAAGCTGAGCGCCGAAGAATTGATACTTTTGAACTTTGGTGTTGGAGAAGACTCTTGAGAATCCCTTGGACTGCAAAGAGATCCAACGAGTCCATTCTTAAGGAGATCAGCCCTGGGTGTTCTTTCAAAGGAAAGATGCTAAAGCTGAAACTCCAGTACTTTGGCCACCTCATGCGAAGTTTGCCAAGGTTGCCAACATGCCAATGTTGACTCAATGGAAAAGACTCTGATGCTGGGAGGGATTGGGGGCAAGAGGAAAAGGGGACGACAGAGGAAGAGATGGTTGGATGGCATCACCGACTTGATGGACGTGAGTTTGAGTGAACTCTGGGAGGTGGTGATGGACAAGGATGCCTGGCATGCTGCAATTCATGGGGTCACAGTTGGACACGACTGAGCGACTGAACTGAACTGAACTGAAATCTGGAAAATAATACAAAGACACGGTTAACCCATGAAAAGTTGTTCCTCATGTATCCACCAAGGTGATACATGTTGAAAAACCACAATGAGATATTGCTACATGCTTATCAGAATGACTAAAATTTAAAAATAGCCACAAAATAGATGCTGACGAAGATATAGAAAAACTGAATCACTTATGTATTACTGGTAGGAATGTAAAGTGTAAAACATATTGTAGATAATTGTACAACCAATCTAGAAAACCGTTGAGTAGTTTCATACAAAACTAAGCGGCTATTATAAAAAACAGCATTAATCCCAAAGAAATGAAAACATGTTCCCACAAAAATCTATACATGAGCATATGTATGGCTAAGTCCCTTTGCTGTCCAACTGAAACTGTCACAGTATTGTTAATCGGCTATACTCCAATATAAAATTAAATGTTAAAAAAATTCAGGAGACCCAGGTTCGATCCTTGGGTGGGAAGATCCCCTGGAGAAGGGAATGCAATCCACTCCAGTATTCTTGCCTGGAGAATCCCATGGATAGAGGAGCCTGGCGGGCTACAGTCCATGGGATCTCAAAGAGTCAGACACAACTGAGTGACTGATACTTTCACTTTCTTTCATAAAGGAAAAAAAAAACAGAAACTATTACATGAGTGTTCATAGCAGCTTCATCCATAGTAGCTCCAAGTTAGAAAGAACCCGTATGTCCTTCAACCACTGAACAGCCAAACAAACTGTGGAATACTATTCAGCAATTGAAATGAAGAAATTGCTGATACATATAACTACTTGGATGAATTTCCAGGGAATTATGCTGAGTGAAAGGCATGAGACTCAAAAGTCACATATTGTATGATTCCATTTATATAACATTCTTGAAATGACAAAATTATAGAGATGGTGAGCAGATTTGTGGTTGCCAGGGGTTAGACAGGCAGAGTGGGGGGAGGTGGCTGGGGCGGTAAAAGGAGTATTCAAAAGACACGGATTCAAAATCCATCTTTGTGATGGATTGTTCTTTATCTTGACTGCGGTGGTCACAGAAATCTACATATGTGATAGCACCACACAGGAGGAGACAGACAGACAGACACACACACACACACACACACACACACACACACACACCCATATAAACAGCTGAAAGTTTAATAACATTGGATGAGATGGATGGATTGTATCAACGTTTATTCCTCAGTTATAACATTGTACCATAGTTATGCAAGATGTTACCAGTGGGAGAAACTGGGGGAAGAGGATGCCAGATCTTTCTGCATTATTTCTTACAATTGTATGTGAATCTACAATTATCTCAAAATAAAAAGGTTTAAAAAGAAACTATTAGAGAATGAAAAGGCAAACCACAAACTGGGAGAACAGTCTTGCAAAACACATACCTGATAAAGGACTTGCATCCAGAATACTTTGAAACTCTTAAAACCTAATAATAAATAGGAAAACAAACTACCCTGTTTATTTTTTATAAAGATTTAAAGACACTTTCCACTATATGGGTGGCAGATACATGAAAAGATGGTCAACATGATTATAATGAAATAAAAATTTTAAAACACAGTCAGATACCATTACGCACCTTTAACAATGACTAAAAGGGAGAAAACAAGTTAGCATTAACAAGAACTGGCATGGATGCAGAGCAGCTGGAACTTTCAAACATAGCAGGAGAGGATGCAAGATGGACCAGCCACTTTGCAAAACAGCTTTTGAGTTTCTTGAATATAAAATTGCATATATACTTACCATGTAACCCAGCAGTCCTACACCTCAGCATTTACCTAAGTGAATTGAAAACTGATGTTCACACAGAAAGGTAAACAGGAATGATTATTGTGGTTTTATTCACAATTTCCAAAAGCTGGAAACAAAGCGAATGTTCTTCAGCTGCTGAGTGGATAAACAAACTGGTACGTCCACACAATAAAAAGGAATGGACTGCTGATGACTGTAACAACGTAACTGAACCTCAAATTTATAATGCTGAGTGAAAGATGCCAGACTCAAAGTTACACACTTTAAAATTCCATTTTTATGACACTCTGGAAAAAGCAAGACTATAGGGATAGAATCACTGACCAGATTAGTGGTTACCAAGGGCTGGGGGTAGGGAAAGAGACTGACTACAAATGAGCATGGTAGTTTTTGGAGGGTGATGGAATCATTTCACATCTTGATTTTAGTTTTGATTACAAGTACAGTAACATGTTAAGTAGTCATAATCGGATGTGCGAGTTGGACCATAAAGAAGGCTGAGTGCCAAAGAATTGATGCTTTTGGACTGTGGTGCTAGAGAAGACTCTTAAGAATCCCTTGGACTACAAGGACATCAAACCAATCAATCCTAAAGGAAATCAATGCTGAATATTCACTGGAAGGGCTGATGCTGAAGCTGAATCTCCAATGCTTTGGGTACCTGATGTAAAGAACCAACTCACTGGAAAAGACCCTAATGCTGGGAAATATTGAAGGCAAAAGGAGAAGGGGACAGTGCTGAAGATGAGATGATTAAATAGCATCACTGACTCAGTGGACATGAGTTTGAGCAAACTCTGGGAGATAGTGAGGGAGAGGGAAGCCTGGAGTGCTGCAGTCCGTGGTGTCACAAAGAGTTAGACATAACTTAGTGACTGAACAACAACATTACTGTGTACATTTGTCAAAAGTCATAAAACTATCTATATATTTAAAAGGATAAATTTTACTGTATGTAAACTAGTTTAACAAAAGAAAAAAAATGAAAAATAGAGAATGAGGAATGAACAGGTGGGGCAGTAGCAAGGCTGGAAAAGAGGAGAGAACCAACTATAAAACAGATTTTAAGAGTTTTTTTCACCTAGTGCTAAGTGGAAAGGAAGAAATGACTCAATATTGGGCTGTTACATTGTTTTTATATGTTGGTTCTTGTGAATCATGCTGCTGGTTACGTGTGGATGCAGATGTCTCTTCAAGATACTGGTCTCATTTCCTTCAGACTTGTTCCCAGAAGTGGATCAACTGTTGTCCACGCAGAAAAAAATGGTCAAAGGAGTTGTATATACAATGGAGTATTATTCAGCCATAAAAAGATGGAAGTCGTGATTTTTAATAACATAGATGAAGGTAAGTGAAATAAGCCAGACAGAGAAGGACAAATACTGTACAGTATCATTTATATATAGTTTTTTTTTTAAAGTCAAACTTATAGAAACACGGAGTAGAATGGTGGTTACCCAGGACTGGGGTGGGGTGGGGGATGGGGAGATTCTGGTAAAAGTTTCAGTTATAGGATAAGTAAGTTCTGAGGACCTAATGGTACAGCATGGTGACTGTAGCTAATAACACTCTATTGCATACTTGGAATTTTTCTAAGAGGGTAAATCTTAAGTGATCTCACCACAAAAATATTTAAAAATAGCTATGTGAAGGGATGAATGTGTTAACTTGACTGTGGTAAATATTCCACGATGTATACCTGTATTAAATTATCCCATCGTACACTTTAACTTTGTATAATTTAATTTTTCAATTATACCTAAATAAAGCTGGAGTTGGGGGAAGATTGGGCAGTTGGGTGCAGGTACTTACCTGGACAGGTAACATAGATTAGAGCAGGAAAGAGGAGCATGAGGAGTCAAGGACATGCTTAATTTCAAGTACCTGTGGGACATCTGTCCCTACCTGGATAAATTTTAGGAAGAAGCTATGGCTGAAAATATGGACTGGGGAGTCATCCCAGGGAGTTTTTTTTCTTTTTTTTTTCCAGAAAATGAGCTCGTTATTACAAGGAAGAAGGCTGCAGACCTTACAGTTGGGGATTGGCGGTGTAAGCAGGGCTGCACAGGAGACCGGAGGAGCAGCTGGAGTGATACTCTGAACGAGAAAGGCAGATGCTGTACCATGCAAACCGGGAGGCGAGGGCACTGAAGAAGAAGGAAGTGTCCAATGGTGTTGGGTACTAAAGAGGATGCCCTGAAAAATGTCCTTGCAGTTTAGCAATGAGAAGGTCACTGGTAACCTCGACAACAGCTTCAGTAGAGTGATGAAGTCAGATTGCAGGAGGCTGAGAAGTAAAGGGGAGGCTAGGAAGTGGAGGCCGCTGAGAGGCTACCTTTCCAGAAGCCAGCAAAGGGTTGCAAAGAAGGGTGAAAGCTGGAGGAACAGAGGGGGAGGGAAGGGTCTTTTGTTCGTATGTGAGGGGGTGAAACCAATAAGGAAGGAGAGGTTGAAGGTATAGGACAGAGAGAAGATAATATGTGTTTGCCCCAGGTGAGTAATGGGCATTATACCAAGATGGTGTGATGCAAGAGGCCGGGAAACCAAAGGCATTCAGAAAAGCTCATTTTAAGTGTTGAATCACGGACTTTAGGTTGGTTAGAGAGGTAAGAGACCTTTGACGTGGAGGAATGTCGTGAGTTTCAGAGAGAGAGCTATGGGTGCCACATAAAGAAAATGGCCACATCTTGTCTGGAGCACCCGGCCACATGATCAACTGCGTTGATGGGGAGGAGGTGTGTGTTCAGATCCATGCCTCTCTCATACCTAAGGGTGTGACACGGGGCGGATTATTTACGGTTTTAAGTTTCGTTTACCTCATCCAATACATGAGGATGGATTGGGTAATAAATAGCTATGTCACTGAGTTGGAAAAATCACATCTGGACATGAATGTAAAAACGCTATTCTAGGGTGAATAGAGGATGCTCAGGACCCAAAAGATTCTGACTTCTGAACTGAATTCTTTTTTTTTTTTTAGTTTTTATTTATACATTATTATTTATTTTTCGCTCTGCTGGGTCTTTGTTGCTTTGCACAAATGTTCCCTAGTTGCGGCAGTCGGGGGTTACTCTCTAGTTACGGTGCCCAGGCTTCTCATCGTCGTGGCTTCCTCTGTTGTGGAGCATGGGCTCCAGATGCTTGGGCTTCAGTCATTGTGGTGCATGGGTTAGCTGCCCTGAGGCATGGGGGCTCTTCCTGGACCAGGGATGGAACCCATGTCCCCTTGCACTGTCAGGCAGATTCTTAAACAATGGACCACCATTAAGTCCCTGGTCTGTATTCTTTCGATTGTAAACATCTCCTCAAGAGTTGAAACTTCAGCGTATATATGTATAGGAGATACCTCAGGGATTACAAACTTGTATCTCCTGGGCCCAGACTGATGGAGTAAGCGTGTCACGCAGATAGATATATGACAATAAACTGCAGTCATGTGAACTGGAGACTAAGTGCCCCCAACTAAAATCATTCACATTTAAAATGGCTAAAGCACAAGGCTTCCTAGATAAAGCACAACTCTGAGTCCCCAGCTTGCATCCTCTGTTTCTTTTCCTGGTATAACCGTCATCTGTAACTGGCAGGCCCAGCGCCTCTGACAGGTTTACTTCAATCTCAAACAGATGGTTCTAATGAGTATTAAATAAGTTTGGCGATTAAATCCCCAAGTTGCAATGTCTTTCCCACAACCAGAATGATACTTGGTATTATTATTTGCACCTTATCCATTTGCTTAAATGTGGGAATTAAGATCCCTTCAAATTGTTCAAAAGATTCTTGAGTTCTGCAGTTGTCAAAACAACGTATAATTGCAGAGGCAAATTAGCCAAGGTTTAGAAGCCTCGAATCTGAAAGAAATTAAGGCTGTGCCTGAAATGAATTAGTCTGTAAGCAAGTTAGTTGGGTTTTGTATGTTTGATTGTATGTTTTTTAAGGAAAATTGTAACTGTGACCTAGGACTAATTTTCAACTAGCTCTTTAGCTGTTGATACCACAACTATAAAATGCATTAATCGTCTTTGTCGGTCTGAAGAGGGACCCGTAAAAATTTTAGGGCTGGTAATTTTGATATTATTGAATACATACATAAAATTACCTAGCTGAAGTAAACTTCCCCTTCTGTTTTATTCAGTGACTTTGTGGGATTTATGATGGTTTGTTCAAAAATCTTTCACTGACACAGCCATCCTCTTTTGTATCAGATGAGCAAGCATGTTCAGACAGAGGTGGGAGGGTCCCCACAAATGAGACAGAAAACATTTGGTTGAGATCTTCTCCCATTAACTTACTCCAAGGAGCAAGACGAGGAACCAGAATTTTGCTGCTTACTAGTTGTTGTTGTTTAGTTGCTAAGTTGTGATTGATTCTCTGCAACACCAAGGACTGTAGCTCACCAGGCTCCTCTGTCCATGGAGTTTCCCAGGCAAGAATAGTGGAATGGGTTGCTTATTGGTAAATAGCAGTGTTAATAGAATAAAAAGTCAACCAATGTAAACTCTGTCTCTGCTCTCTTGAAAGCTGCTCTTATCCATAATAAGAACTAAAGAATGTGTTTGGGATGATGGAGAGGATATCGGGCATGATTCCTTCACAACTCCTGAGTGTCCCTCACTGAAGATTCCATGGGAAGGAACTGAAAGCCAAAGAAGAAAGCATGTTTTCGATAATGGATGCTTTTCTTCCTTAGAAATCCCTTTGTCAGTTGAGCTCTTGTTCATCAGTATTGCGAGTGGCCATCATGGTCATTATCAGAGAGACCCACTCATACCTGGCAGAATAAAAAAAAAAAAATCATTTATTCCCTTGTTTCTGAATCAAGTGGAGAATACATGGAGCATTCTCTGGTACTCATTAAGTGCAGAATAATAACAACATGCCATTAAATTGCAGAGTAAGTATACCACAAAATCTGTAATATATAATTTCAGCAAGGAATTTTCTTTTGAGAAGATGTTCAGCTAATTTAAAGCATAACTTCATTAACATAACCATCTCTGCCTACGGAGCAGAGTGGAATTCATAAAACTTTACCAGCACTTGGGTTTATAAGATCACAGTGGGAATCCCCGGGGCTGGTAAACTTGCAAGGCCTCTCTTTCCCTATCAGAGAGTGGATGCAGATTTGCATCGTTATACTGGGACCTCTCTCTCTCTCAGGTTCATCTCCCTCTGGCTCAGAGGCAGAGGCCCCTTTCCTCCTGCTTTGTCTGATCCTCTTCCTGCAGCTCTCCTGGGGCTTTCCCTGAGCAGCAACATCAAAGTCATTTATGGCTGGAAGCTGGTGGCCAGCCATATGGAATTACAGCCCCGGCTCTCGCCGGATTACAGAGTGTAGCATATGAACCAAATGACAGTGCCGTGGCACAGAGGAAAGGCTGGTGAAGCCTCCAGTTTTGAATGGAAAATATGACTGTTTGTGTATTTATATACAGGCTCCTCATAAACAACCTGAATGTTTCACCAACATCCCAATGAAGCGAAGGATGGGCTGAGTTAAAAATAGCTCCAGAATGCCTCTCTTCTAAGTGAATTACCCACCCTGTCCTATCTCCTCCGGGTGTTTACTGTAACCTGGTTCCCTGCATATTTCAGAATTCAAGAAATGCTTAACAACACATAGCATAACTTAAGACTTAAGGAAAGAAAATGGCTCTCATAGCAGAGTTTCTTTATCTAATGCGTTTTTTATTTATTTGACTGCGTTGGGTCTTATTTGCAGGACATGAGATCTCTCAGTGCAGCACACAGACTCTAGCTGTGGAGCAAGGGTTCAGTGTCTGTGGTGTGCTGGCTTAGTTGCCCCAGGGCATGTTGGAGCTTAGTTCCCCAACCAGGGATCGAACCCACATACCCTGCATTGCAAGGAGGATTCTTAACCACTGAACCCCCTAGGGAAGTCTCTCATGTGTTATTATTGCCACAGAGTCCAACAATCCAACTTACCCATCCTGTATCTAGCTATTAAGCCATCTCATGTACCTGAATATCTACTTCTTCATCTCTTATTTGCTTCTCAACCCCTGCAGTGTGGCTTTCATCCCCCAACACTCCACAGAACCTGTTTAGGCTTTGCAGCTCCAGAGTGATACCTTTTTGTATATACATCCTAGAATTATAACGTGATAGACCAGTTGTCCAGGCTTGATCTTAGCGTTGTTCCCTGCTGCTTTCTCCCTTTGAGATAGCCAGGCTCCAAGTCCCACTGATCCTGTCTCCTAAACCACTTTTGTCTCCTTCTGGTCAACTCCATATGTGCTTCTTATTGCCTTACTGTGCCTCTCCATTCTTTGTGACAGTTAGCAAAGGTCTCCCAACTGCTCTTCTTGCCTGTAATCTTGTTCCCCCTTTATTTCATAGTCTACACCTGCTACTGGATTATCTGTATGAGGTGCAAATCAGTTCATGTCACTCCTTGCTTGAAAACCACCAATCCTCTCTGTTACGAATAGAAGAGAGTCCAAAGAGCCTTCTTAACCTGATCCCAAACTGTCTTTACATCAACTTCGTATCCCTTATCATGTTCCCCACCGCTACTCCCCTGTCCTTCTACTCCAATCGCTGATTTCCTGCAGTTCCCAAACATGCTATGTTTTTGCATGTGTCTGCGCCTTTTTCTGTGTTGTCCCTACTGTTTCCAGTGCCCTTTCCACCTTGCTCCTTGAGAATCCTCAACCCTCCTTTCAAAGACCCAGCTCAAATGCCACCTGCTCTGTAAAGGCCGTCACCCTCATCTCCCCTTAGCAAAGTTAGTGACCCTTTTCTGTGCAGCTACATTTTATGTGTCCCTTGGTAATAGCATTTATTGTCCTGTCAACATTGCCTGTACAAATCTGTCCTCCATTCGTGCCAGGGATTATTTAAAACTTCAACTGTTTCCTGCTTCTGCCTCTGTATTCCCAGTGACTAATAACGTTTTACACACATACCAGAGATTTCTACATGCCTCCTGAATGAATGAGCGCTGGCATAACTCATTGCAAGGAATCAATAAAATAAAACCCCTACAACTGAACATTTTTATCTGAGGTTCATATTTCCATGGCAAAATCCTCCTCCTTCTCCTCTCTCAGCCCAGGGAACAAAGGTAGCCTGTAGACTGAGTAGACACTGAACGGGAGGAAGAGAAGCAAATACAGCATCACCGTTTCCATTTCTGAACCCTCTTTCTTCAGGCACAAAAAGATGGTTCCCAATTTCCCAGGGCGATAAAGAGAGTGCTTTCACTTCAGTGTCATCGGAAGAGAACAGAGACNGAACAAAGGTAGCCTGTAGACTGAGTAGACACTGAACGGGAGGAAGAGAAGCAAATACAGCATCACCGTTTCCATTTCTGAACCCTCTTTCTTCAGGCACAAAAAGATGGTTCCCAATTTCCCAGGGCGATAAAGAGAGTGCTTTCACTTCAGTGTCATCGGAAGAGAACAGAGACAGCGATAAGTCACAGAAGCAAAGGAGCCCCATTGTTGAGTCAGTGAGTTTCATCCAGGATGCCTGGGAAGCATTTAACGAATCTGGGAGTAAACTTGTTTTCCATTTTAAAAAGAATGCACTATTTACAAACGGCCAATTAAATGTTTCTTCACCTTCTTCTGTTTCACTTTGAAAAGGGTTTGTTTGACAGTTTGACAAAGGCAGTCTCTGGCAGTTCAGTAAAGGGCTCTCCCAGGAGCTTTAGTCCCCAGACAGTAAAGGAATGTTTCCTAAAGTACACAGCCTCCTGCCGCTTTCCCTCGCCTCTTTTCCCAGCCCTTGCTCAGTATTCAGGCCCAGGTGAAACCTCACTTTCTCTGAGCAACCTCTCCTTGTTACTGAATCCAAGCTCACTCTGCTCTTCGCATGACTGGCCGATGGCTGGGAGATGAGGTGTAGAGGCAAGGAATAACAACTTTTTGCAGAAAGCCAGATATCCAAAAAGATGGCAGGCTAGTGCCATAGAGTACCATCTTATCAGGGGCAGGATGCCATTTTCTTTCATAGAACAGAGAAGGGGAGGAGGTAAGTGAAGTAAAAAGGCCATTAGTCTTGCGAAGTATCTCCTGGCTGAGCCAGTATCAAGAAGGGATGTGTTAATTTCTTCTTTTCTGTAGCCATTCATAGGTGGGCAGGGTCAGAATGTCTCTCTGTGAGCTGAACAAAGGCACTTCAGTTTAACATTCAGGCAGGGGGGCAAGGTTCCAAGATACAGGCCTTTATGTATACTTTTAGCTACAGACAGCATCCTTTTAGTGATTATAATAACAAAAGCAACAAAAGGCAAAGCTTGAAGTAAAAGGAACGGATCCAGGATGGGGTCAAGTATGGCTCTTCCCTGTTACACACTGATCCTCTCAGACTCCTTACCGCACTCTAGCTCTGCGAACCCTTAGCTCCCGGAACACCCTATTGCACCCTTATCCACACTATCGTTACTACTTATAACACTGCGTACTCACCGTGGTTGAGACCCCGCGGTTTCTTTTGTGGGCATCAGTGGTCTGTTCTTTTCATTTGCTGAGCAGTGGGCCGTGAGTTCCATGTGCTGCAATGTGTGTATTCATTCACCCAGGGTAGGACAAAAGTCTTCATTTTTCAAAATTAATGCCTAGTGGTGTGATTGTTGGTTCATGTGGTTAGCATATGATTACATTTATAATAACCCCTAAACACTGTTTTCCAAAGTGACTCTACCATTTTGTCCTCTAAGTGGCAATATTTAAGAATTCTTTTTTCTATCTTCATCGACGCTTGGTATTCACATTCTTAAAATGCTTTCTAGACGTTTAATAAATACTGGTATCTCACATGGTTACAATGTTCATTCTCCTAGTGGTAAATGACAGTGAGCCTCTCTTTATGGACTTATTTGTCATCTACATATCTTTGATAAAGTAAAAACCTTTGGGCCGCTTTCTAATTGAGTTACTTGCTTTTTGTTGACTCTCTACATATCATAGGGCTCCCCCCATGGCTCAGCAATAAAGAATCCTCCTGCAGTGCAGGAGCTGCAGGTGACATGGGTTCAGTCCTTAGGTGAGGAAGATCCCCTGGAGGAGGGCATGGCAATCCACTCCAGTATTCTTGCCTGGAGAATCCACATGGACAGAGGAGCCTGGTGAGTTACAGTCCACAGTGTCGCAAAGAGTCAGACACAACTGAAGCGACTTAACACACACAAAAACACACACATATCATATATACATATGGTTATATATGATCTATGAATATTTTCTCCAAGTCTGTAGTTTATCTTTTCATTATCTGAACAGCATCTTTCATAGATTAAAAGTTTTAAAAGTGCTAATGAAGTCTAATTTATCATGGTTTTCTATTATACTTCATGCTTTTGATGTCATATCTAAGAATTCTAATTCACAGTCATAAAGATTTCCCTCCTGTTTTTTTCTAAAAGTTTTATAATTTGACATCAATTTCTACATTTAGGCTTATGATACATTCTGATACATTTAAAATTGATTTTTAGAAGATGGGAGGTACATGGAATTGAATGTCTTGGGAGACATTCTGCCTTTACCTTGGAATACCTTGTTTCCAGTTCAGCCATTGCAAGATGGTTTATTTTTTATGTCATGGTTATCACTAGGGAGAATCTTTGAGACTGGGCAAATTTGATTTGAGGAAAGGCTTAATTTTAACCAGACAAGCTGACAGCAATGAATATTCATAAAGAATAAAAAATGCAGACACCAAAATATCTAGTCCTTGCTTTGATAAGCATTAGTTGGCAAAATCAACATACAGTATATGTGAGGTTATTTGTATGTATGCTTCTGTTCATTTATTCACACATACACACACATCTATAGACTCTTAAATATTTCTGAGTTTATTGCTTCTCCCTAGAGCTTTAAGCCACAGTTTTACTTGTTCAGAAATTCCAGCTACCCTTTTCCCAGAGGCAGGAGATTTTGGTTAGTGGCTTTAGAAGTTTGTCACAAACTGTCACATTCTTCAGTTTATAAAATGGACTTGATTTGGGAAGACCGAAGATGGATTTTCCATTACATCATTTAGAAATGGATAGGCCTTTCCATAAATACACTTAGACACTTTATCCCAACTTTTACTTTTTTTCTATTTCGTTTTCATGTTTTAATGGCCCTCTTGCCGGCATATCCCTTTTGGCATTGTTGGCAAAGTCAAGAAGCTTGAGTACACTTGCCTTACCTTGAATCCACCACAATGGCAGAGGGGCTTCTTTGCCAAGCCCACTGAGCTTGAGGCCTGAGGCATCCCCATTACCACTTAGCGCCATGAGACCTTCACATGGAGCTGGGAGTCTTCTAAATTTCTTGGATTTAGGATTAACGACTTTCTCTGTTGTCAATTCTTCAGTGTTTCTGGATTCACTTAATATAACACTGTCAGGCTTTAGTCTAAAATATATTCTTTGAATTAAATAAAAAAGCAGTTATCTAGGCCAGACTTTACCAAAAAAACACAGGATACTTGCTGTGAAAGATGGATCGTTTGTTTCAGCTCTTCTCTCCCCTGCAATAGGGTTGTACATCCACACCCTTCCCTCTGCAGCTGGCGCTTGTATCCCCACAGGACAACGGGACAGTGGGAAGAGTTTGCTTCCCCCCGGACTCCACTCTGTTGGCAGTTGGCTTGGCCAGTGGAGTGCTGTGGAACTGGCGTGAGCATAGGCTTTGTGTCTGTGTGTATGTTTCAGCTGGCCCTCTTGCATCCCTGTGTTCATCATCATAAGAACACAGCACTGCTCTGGCTTCCCTCTCTTCAATATGGGCCCAGAATGAAGCACAGAGAACTAACCCAAACCTGATCTGCAGCTTGGACCTAAACTAGCCAAACTGCAGCGTGAAGCAGAGCTACCCTAACCAGTCCACAGACCAGTGAGTAACAAAGGTACCATTCTTGTTTGTTTGTTTGTTGAGTTTTGCTACTTAGCATTATTCCAGCAATAGATGGCTAACACACCGACCTCTCTCTCAGTCATGTTTCCCACAGGCAGTGAAGTCCATATGAAACCTAGAACAAACATTTGCTAGGAGAAACCAGTGAATATTGTAGCCATGAATCAGAATGGTTACCATTTTCTCATGGGTTTTTCTCCAGTCTACCCTAGTCTTCAAGAATCCACTCTGAGCAGATTTTCTGAGCATCCTTTTAGTCAGATTAGGCTGTGTAGAATTGCAGAATGTGAAGGCTGTCATTTCCTAGTGGTCCTCACAAGTGCTGGATCCCAACAACGGAAGCCTCTATCAAGTTGTTATGTTATGATTTATACATGGGCAACAGTACAGGTTCCAAGCTATAGCAGCCAGATTTCTTGGCAATAGAAAGCACTATTAAAATTCAGCCTTTACCCAAGAATATTAACAAGCTCTGATCACTAGCAGTTGTGGTCCATTGCAATGTTCCGTGAGTGTCAGCGTGAAATGACAGGCTGTCCTTTGTCTTCCCGAGATCCCCAAATCCCCAAACGAACACATTTCCTTACATTCCTCGCTCCAGGAACATAGGTATATTTTTGCAGTTAACATTACCGGGGTTGGCCAGACCTCAGGAGTCTTATTTCCTTACACCTAGATTTTTAGCTAGATAATTTTAATTGGAATCTTTTATTATAGTGCGCTCTTTCAAAATCTAAGGATATAGCTGGATATTTTGTTTACCAAGCCCATCTCAGAATTAGATGCCATCATCTTACGGGCAGAAAGTTCCTAGGCCACCTTGAGCCTCAGATTTGTATCTTTACAACAGGATCAAAGAGTCTTCCTACTTTTAATGCATCACATGAGCCCTAAATATTTAAAAATAATCACCAAGTACATAAAAGTCATGCTTAATCTTATAAAACATGTGTCGGCTCTGTTTATTTTCTCAAAGTTCACCTCCCCTTCTGTGCTTTAACTTTTTCTGCTTCTCACCCGGCCATTCCTTTCTTCCTTGAATCCGATGGTTCCTCTTCTGACTAGCCCAACACAGGCAGATTGAGCAAGGTTTTGTTACAAGAGAGATGTTTAGCCAGAGAGAGGAAACACTAAAGGGAGACATTATAAACATCTTTTCAATTTCATTTATTTTTATTTTTTTGGCAGCATTGCATGGCATGCAGGGTTAGTTCCTCAAGTAGAGATCAAACCCATGGCCCCTGCAATGGAAGCAAGAAATCTTAACCACAGGGAAGTCCCTATGGTCCCCTTTTAACATGTGATGGTCTGTTATATAAAAAAGGGAGTATGCTAGAGAAAAAAAGAAAGAAAGAAAGAGGGAAGAAGCTTGTCCTCTGTTGCTATGGAGAGGATGTAGCTAAACAAGTTAGAACAAGTCATAGAAAAGAGTTGCCAGGGAAACTCTCCTATAGAAAAGAAATTGAGCTCAATTAAACGTTTTTCAATCAACTGGTAATGTCCAGTCATAGAATAAAAAGCAGTGAGTCCTTGTCAGTAAATGGATTCAAACTTTTCTGGCATAATAAACACGTAATTCTTACATCTCTGAGTACCTTCCGACTTTAAAATATTATGATTTGATCTATTTGATTCTCTACAGTTTATCTGAGTGTGCAGTGCAGGATGACATCAGCCATAGCAGTTTCATGATTCCGTGATTAAATGAAGAAGTCAAACAGGATTTGTAGTCTTGAGTCTAGTAGGTCCTTCTGAATACTCCTGACCTCTGTGGAATCCAAATTGAAGTATCTTACATAGTAAGATAGAGAGCATTCTACTTTTTCGTATTGTGCTGGTTAGTTTTTTTTATTATACCTACAGCTTGATCACCACTGTTTACAAGCATAAATATGCATATAGCTTTATGACTGGGATCATGTTAATTTACTACTTCCTGTTGTCATTCTGAAAGGAGCTTGTTACTCTGTTTTCTAGTTTCTAACCACAACAATTTTAAAAACAACATTAAAAAGCAGAGACATTACTTTGCTAACAAAGGTCCATCTAGTCAAGGCTATGGTTTTTCTAGTAATCATGTATGGATGTGAGAACTGGACTAGAAAGAAAGCTGAGCGCCAAAGAATTGATGCTCTTGAACTGTGGTGTTGGAGAAGACTCTTGAGAGTCCCTTGGACTGCAAGGAGATCCAGCCAGTCCATCCTAAAGGAGATCAGTCCTGATGCTCATTGGAAGGACTGTTGTTGAAGCTGAGACTCCGATACTTTGGCCCCCTGATGCGAAGAGCTGACTCATTGGAAAAGACCCTGATGCTGGGACCGATTGAAGGTGGGAGGAGAAGGGGATGACAGAGGATGAGATAGTTGGATGGCATCACCAACTTGATGGACATGAGTTTGAGTAAACTCTGGGAGTTAGTGATGGACAGGGAGGCCTGGTGTGCTGCAGTCCATGGAGTCGCAGAGAGTCAGACACTTTTGAGCGACAGAACTGAACAGAACTGAACCACAACCACTTTGGGATTAACTTTCTTTTAGTCTAGCTATATTAACATACAGAGTGTACTAAGAGAAACACTTTCTATGTTGACTTTTAAAATCATGAATACAATTCCAAGAAACAAAAATAGTAGTGAAAATTCTTCCTTCTTAACAAAATCACAAGTCAGATTTAAAGACTATATTTAAGACTTAAAGACTATCTAGATGCTTTAGTATGAGATTTGGGATTATTTTCTTCTACGTACATGTACCTTTTAGAAAATCCTTTGCTGTGATTGATTAGTGGCAAACTAAGTGTTTGAAAGAAACTGTCATTCCTAAGGACATTTTTCCTGGTGCAGAATTCTAGCAGTGATCATTTATTTATTGCTTTCAGCACACCAAAGACTGGTTTCTGGCTTCCATCAATGTTGTTGAGAAATCAGCTGTCAGTCTATTTACAGCTCATTTGAAGGCTTTCCTTTTTCTTTCTGGCTGATTTTACAATTTTCTTTTTGTCTTTGGTTTTCTAAAGGTGCCCTCTAATGCACCCAGGTATGAATTTCCTTTATTCATCCAGTTTTTGACTCATTATGCTCCTTGACTTGGTGGTGTTCATCAGTTCTAGCAAATTCTCATCCCATCATTCTTCAAATATTGCTCCGTTGTCTTTTACTTTTTCTTCTTGAATCCAATTAAGCATCTTAGAATTCTGTTACATACTCTATACCTTTTATCTTCACTTGGGCATTTTCGAAGGATTTGTTCATTTCTCCAGGATTCATTTTTAATATTTTTTTTAAGTGCATGAGTTGCAACTCTATTTTTTACACTTAAAGGCTGACAAGAAACCTTTACTAATCCTATTAAAGAAAATCCAACATGACAGCTCAATTGAAAAGTATGGTAAGCATATTTACTCATTAAATACTATTTTTCTAGAACACAACAGGAAACATCTAGCATGCATGTTTAATCTCAGTACAATAGATTCAAAACCAAGTATACATGTTTACATGCTTCAAGGCTAGATTACAAATTATCATAGTCACCATCATCATCATCTTCACATTTTCTTTTCAGTGCATTTGATGCTTCACTGGCAGTATTTTGTGATGACACCGTGTTAGTGGTAATAAGAATATTTTGGGACCCAGTTAATGACAGATTAATTAGAACATTCTGAACTGCTGATGTTGCAGGAATTGACGCTTTTACAGCTGGGGATTGTGAAGTGGGCATCTGTACTGTGAAGATTTGCCCTGTGAGGGACACTGGAGTCCCTACTTTAGTTGAAATGGACATGGCTTGTGGGGTTGGTGTGCCAAGCATGGGAGTACTTGGTCTGCTAGTAACTGAACCAACACTTAACTATGGAACTCTCATTCTTCCTGTAGAAGTAGACACCTTTTTTTTGGGTAAAGATTTAAGTCTATAATTTGGAGCAGTCAAGCAATACCTATCAGGTGGCAATCTAGGACCTGAGAATGGCTTGATCAATGGGAAAGGGGTTTGATTTCTTTGGCTTGCAATATCTAATAAAAAAAAACCTCTTGGGGGAGGAGAGGTAAAAGACTGGTCAGCAGGACACTGGATTGCCAATTGTACATCATCTGCGTCAACAGTAGCTTTCCTAGCATGACTTGAATAAATTTTGCATCATCTAGAATTGTGGTCACATACCAGAAAGCAAGCTCCAACACCTGATTTATAACTCTCGGTTCATATTCTGTAATCCCCATACCCTTCAGGATTTGTGCTATCATCTGTGCATCTTTGGGCATGCTCTTGGGAGAACCCATCTTGCCAGGCTCCTTGATCCTTGGTGGTCAGACTTCCAACCTAAATCACACACATTAATGTATTTCAGTCCTGAGCATGATGCAAATTCTTCGCCTAATGTAGTTTTTCCAACCCCTGGTGTACCAGTGAGTAGGATGTTTGGAAGCAACATGGTCCTTGCCCCGCTGGCTCTGGACACCTCTGCACACGTGCTCTACACCTGACTCATTTTTAATATTTTTGACCCATCTTCCAATTCCCCAAGTCTCTCTTTAGGTGATACTAAACTTCCCTGCTGAGATCTTATTTTTATTATTATATTTTTCAATTCTGCAACTGTTTATTCAGTTTCTTTCAAAACATCCAGGTCACTTTTTTTATGGTTTCCACTTCCAAGCTATAATTTTCAGATTGTCTTTTTCGCTTACTGAATATACTACACATAGTTTTTCTTGGTAGTCTGTCTCTAGTAATTTTCATATCTGCAGCCCTAAAGGCTACTTTTTTTCACTTCACATTATATTGTTCACATAATGTTACTCAGTTTCCTGTCTTATAATTTTGGTATCTGAATAATATTCTGTTGATCAAATGAGTGGTAGTTTCCTCATTTATAAGACAGGAATATTCCTGCCTCTTGGGGTAGCTCCCTGGCTCAAAATAATTAATCTCACAGAGTATACTCTAAGTAATTACTTCTGTCCTTCTGTATCGTTGCAATGATTATGACTTTAAAAACTATGTTTATGAGTAGATGGGGTCTTAAAGAAAACATGGAGAAATGAAATAAGTGTCTTGGGTATTTGGATTCTGTATGTTAAAATTTTCCATTATTTATATTTAAATATGTCTATGTACTAAACATAAATCATAAAAGTAAAATAAAGTTCCTGAAAGGTAAAAAGGTAATATTTTATATTTTAATGAATACTGCCTGTGTACCAAGCCCTATTCTAAGTTCTTCACATGGATTAGCTCTTTTGACCATCTTCTCCCAGCAACCCTCTTTAAGAGGTATAATTATTAGTCCTACTTTACAGATAATAAAGTTGAGGCCCAAGAGGCTTAAATAACTTTCTNATGAATACTGCCTGTGTACCAAGCCCTATTCTAAGTTCTTCACATGGATTAGCTCTTTTGACCATCTTCTCCCAGCAACCCTCTTTAAGAGGTATAATTATTAGTCCTACTTTACAGATAATAAAGTTGAGGCCCAAGAGGCTTAAATAACTTTCTGTGGTCATACAATGAATAAAGGGCAAGGCCAGGATTCTAATACAAAAACAGTGTGGCTCCAGAAATTGGTTTGTTAAATATTGGTATATGAAAAAAAAAAATGGAGAGGAAACGGGAAAGATAAAACAAGAGTATCGAGCGTACCTCCACCAGTAAACATCATTATCACATCTTCTTTGACATCCCCAGCTCCATTCTGTCCTAATCTTAGAGAACCAGGAAAAGACGTGAAGAGAAAAAAAGACAGTGTTCCAGGCACTATGGATGTGTAACAAGTCACCCTTCGCGGCAGAGAGTAGCCATTTGTTTCACCCATGGATTTCATGGGTCAGAAATTCAGAAGGGATAGAGTGAGCAAGATTTGGTCTCTGCCTCACAATGTCTAAAGCAGCCTTTTTTTTTTTTAAGTTAAAAAAAAAAATCTTTATTTCAGATACAGTTATTTCCGTAACTAAGGCTAAAGTAAATGCACTTCCCTGAGTCCATTATTTCAGGTGACTGAGTCTTCAGATGGAAGACTTGAAGCTGGGGATAGAAATTAGGCAGTCATCCCAAGGCTCCTTCACTCACTTGTCTGGCTGTTAAGGACGATCCCTGGGTGGGAGTCTCAGAGACTCTTTGTGAGGACCTCTCCAGGGGGACTTCCCTCAGAGACTAGATTGAGCTTCCTCATAGCCCAGGGTGGGCATCATCCAGAGTTAGCACTTTTAGGGAAAGAGAAAAACAGATGGAGAGAGGGCGAGGGTGGGAGAACAAGAATAAGGCTGGAATTTTTATCATCTATCTGGGAACTTACATAGTATCTCTCCTACATTTGTCGGTGCAGGAGGCGCAAAAGATGCATGTTCAATCCCTGGGCTGGGAAGATTCCCTGCAGGAGGCAATGGCAACCCACTCAAGTATTCTTGCCTGGAAAACTCCATGAACAGACGACTTGGTGGGCTACAGTCCATGGGTTCCCAAAGAGCTGGGCATGACTTAGCACACAGCGTGATTTCCTGCCATAGTCTGTTGGATGATGTAGTCACGACCTCCCCAGTCTGAC
The DNA here is from genome assembly GCA_006410615.1 of Neotragus moschatus. Classification (NCBI taxonomy): domain Eukaryota; kingdom Metazoa; phylum Chordata; class Mammalia; order Artiodactyla; family Bovidae; genus Neotragus; species Neotragus moschatus. The sequence goes on along the minus strand of SJYA01002803.1, from coordinate 1,495,054 downwards.
TTAAAAGAGGGACAGCCACATTATAAGAAAACTACATGAGGTGGGATGTGAAAGTGAAAGTCGCTCAGTCCCATCCAGCTCTTTGGGACCCCATGGACCATACAATCTGTGGAATTCTTCAGACTAGAGTACTGGAGTAGGTAGCCTATCCCTTCTCCAGGGGATCTTCCCAACCCAGGGATAGAACCCAGGTCCCCCACGTTGGAGGTGAGTTCTTTATCAGCTGAGCCACAAGGAAAGCTCAAGAATACTGGAGTGGGTAGCCTATCCCTTCTCCAGGGGATTTTCCCAACCCAGGAGTTGAACTGGGGTCTCCTGCACTGCAGGCAGATTCTTTACCAACTGAGCTATGAGGAAAGCCCATGAGATGGGATATATATATGCCAATATATATGTGAGGCCGGATATATATTGGCAAATATATTATGCCTGAGAAGGGATATACAAAAGTTCATTTCTGTGTTGTATTGAAGCCAACAGAAAGAAGAGTGGTGATTTAGGTAGTCTTTTTTAAGTTAAAAATAACAGCTAACAGAAAAATATGCATCTTCACCCAGAGTAATGGTGAATGAACAGATATATGAATTTACATAAATACAAATGACTTTAAAACTAACAATCTTTATAAGTCTGCCCTGATTGATTTATAAACTACCTCCGATATTTTACAGTAGGACACATTCTGGAGGAAGAAAAAGTCTGATTTCACGTATCATGACTGGTCTTTATATCCGAGGACCACACTGAGAGTACAAGGCTTCCCATTAAGCAGACAGATTATTTAATAGCAAGAGCTTATATAATGTGGCAATTTGGTTCTTACGTGTAAATTATTACACAAATAGACACTTCATAGGACAGAAAATGCATCTTTTGTGTCACTGATCAACAATGACAGCAAAAGATTAATTTTGAGAAATATAAATATGCTCTTTCAACAAACATGATCAATGAGACCAGACTGAACATTCAATTTATGAGATAATGCTGATGCCTATAACAAACCAACAGATTATGATATAACAGGCTCTCTTGAATATCAAAAAGCCTGAAATATTAAAGAATGTTCTGCATTCACTGGTTTTGCCTAAAACTCTGGGAATAAGGTCAGAGGCAAAGCCTGAATGGTTAGAAGGAGCTGACCGTGCATTTTCACTGTATCAAGGAAGACATAACCAGTTCTCAAGCATCCCTCCTCCAGTATGCGTCAGATGAAGTGGGGGTGAATTTCAAATCAGAGGCTCAATAAAATCCTACTTAGGAACAAGTCAATATGTATTAAAATTAAATCCAAGTTCTCAGCCTGTGCAAAAACATTTTTAAGTTACTAGCAAGATTTTTCTTTTTCTTAAAAAAAAAAAAGTTTGCTTATTTATTTGTTTACCTGGGTCTTAATTGTGGCATGTGGGATCTTTTTTAGTTGTGGCATGCGAACTCTTACTTGCCGCATGAGGGGTCTAGTTCCCTGACCAGGGATCAAACCCAGACCCCCTTCAGTAGGAGCCCAAAGTCTTAGCCACTGGACCACTAGGGAAGTCCTGCAAGATTTTTCTTAAGGAAAATGATCATAATTACAAAATTCAGAGGCATCAAA
>SJYA01002803.1:1461687-1493360 GCA_006410615.1 Neotragus moschatus | reverse complement strand
TTCTTTATCAGCTGAGCCACAAGGAAAGCTCAAGAATACTGGAGTGGGTAGCCTATCCCTTCTCCAGGGGATTTTCCCAACCCAGGAGTTGAACTGGGGTCTCCTGCACTGCAGGCAGATTCTTTACCAACTGAGCTATGAGGAAAGCCCATGAGATGGGATATATATATGCCAATATATATGTGAGGCCGGATATATATTGGCAAATATATTATGCCTGAGAAGGGATATACAAAAGTTCATTTCTGTGTTGTATTGAAGCCAACAGAAAGAAGAGTGGTGATTTAGGTAGTCTTTTTTAAGTTAAAAATAACAGCTAACAGAAAAATATGCATCTTCACCCAGAGTAATGGTGAATGAACAGATATATGAATTTACATAAATACAAATGACTTTAAAACTAACAATCTTTATAAGTCTGCCCTGATTGATTTATAAACTACCTCCGATATTTTACAGTAGGACACATTCTGGAGGAAGAAAAAGTCTGATTTCACGTATCATGACTGGTCTTTATATCCGAGGACCACACTGAGAGTACAAGGCTTCCCATTAAGCAGACAGATTATTTAATAGCAAGAGCTTATATAATGTGGCAATTTGGTTCTTACGTGTAAATTATTACACAAATAGACACTTCATAGGACAGAAAATGCATCTTTTGTGTCACTGATCAACAATGACAGCAAAAGATTAATTTTGAGAAATATAAATATGCTCTTTCAACAAACATGATCAATGAGACCAGACTGAACATTCAATTTATGAGATAATGCTGATGCCTATAACAAACCAACAGATTATGATATAACAGGCTCTCTTGAATATCAAAAAGCCTGAAATATTAAAGAATGTTCTGCATTCACTGGTTTTGCCTAAAACTCTGGGAATAAGGTCAGAGGCAAAGCCTGAATGGTTAGAAGGAGCTGACCGTGCATTTTCACTGTATCAAGGAAGACATAACCAGTTCTCAAGCATCCCTCCTCCAGTATGCGTCAGATGAAGTGGGGGTGAATTTCAAATCAGAGGCTCAATAAAATCCTACTTAGGAACAAGTCAATATGTATTAAAATTAAATCCAAGTTCTCAGCCTGTGCAAAAACATTTTTAAGTTACTAGCAAGATTTTTCTTTTTCTTAAAAAAAAAAAAGTTTGCTTATTTATTTGTTTACCTGGGTCTTAATTGTGGCATGTGGGATCTTTTTTAGTTGTGGCATGCGAACTCTTACTTGCCGCATGAGGGGTCTAGTTCCCTGACCAGGGATCAAACCCAGACCCCCTTCAGTAGGAGCCCAAAGTCTTAGCCACTGGACCACTAGGGAAGTCCTGCAAGATTTTTCTTAAGGAAAATGATCATAATTACAAAATTCAGAGGCATCAAAGCTAGACACGGACACAAAACACAATCCTATCCAAGGCAGATGGATATGTGGGTTGGACCAAATGTTTTATGGGAGCTTCAGTAGATGTGAGGCTAAGATGGTTGGAGAGAGGACCAGGAAGAACTGGAACTTCTTTTCTGGACCATTTCTCATGCCTGCCCAAGCCCTCTGGATCATGTGAGCTCCTTCTCCTCATGCCAAGCTTTTTGGCCCCTTCCATTCTGGTAGCAATACAACAACAACAAAGACAGTTCTGAAGCAAGATGTAATGATTATAATAACTACCTAAGAATCTCCTTGTGTGTACATTATTTATCCTCACCATTGGCAATTGACAAGTTATACACAGATCACCTGCTTGTGTTTTTTTTAAGTCACAAACATTTTCTTTTATGGTGGTGGGAGTCTGTTGAAGTAAGCAGTAAAGGAATACTGGGGATATAATTTAATAGAGTTTGTATAAATCAGAAATGAGTCCAAATTTCATGTAAAAAAAACTAAGGGATGACTATATAAAAATTTTCCTCTTGAAGTAAATGATTTTTAAATAATTTAAAAATATGCTCTTGAGCTGAAAAAACATGGATGTTGGGAAAACTCATTTTGCATGCAAAAGGAAAAAGAGAGGTCCGGAGAATGTATTTTGCTGTCTTGCAGTGGTCCTCAGTTGCTGGACAGTTCTGAAAGTGTGTCTGTAGAGACACATTCAGCTTAGTGGCACATAGAGTCTGAGGCTGCAGTGCTGTGGATGGTGACAGGTGGCACCTGCCTTCCTCTAGGCCAGGGGTCCCCAACCCTGGGACATGAACTGGTACCTGTTGGGAGCCAGGCTGCACAGCAAGAGGTGAATGGCAGGTGGAATAAAAGCATCACCCCTTCTCTCTGCCTCCCCATCTAAGGGAAAATTGTCTTCCACAAAACAAGCCCCTGGTACCAAAAAGGTGGGGGACCGCTGCTCTAGGTCATCCTGGAGTTCTTGGCTGACTCTTTACTGGAGGACAGAAGCAGCTTGCTATCCTTTGTGGAGCAAACTTGAAAAATGACATTATATGACCAGCTCACTCATAGTTAACATGGATGGAACACATTAGGTGGGTCCCTTCCCTTGTCTGATGGTGGAACTGGTGGCCCACTCCAATTCTCTCTCCCTTAGCCATATTATGTCCTTTGGAGCATGACTGCAGTTGTTGACACACTGGTGTCCTTACCACACTGCAGGGGGATGCCACTCCCTGCCCGGGATCATCAGAATATGTTGTCTCTCTGTGTTCCTACTTCTTGATGGCTGCTACTTTTACTCCTCCTCAGTGGCTTTCAAAGGCCTCATTATCCATTTGCCAATCTCAGCCAATAATTTCCTTCTCTCCGGCCACAGAGTTTATAGAGCTGCCTTTATCACTTGAATCACTTGTCAGACCCACCTCCAGTTCCTGCATCTGTTTTTCCATGTAGGGAGGTTGTTTACAAAAGGCCAAGGGACCTGTTTCATTTCTCCATTGTCTGGAGCACACCCATCATTGCATGGAATTATGCAACATATTCATGGCTTCTGAAAACAATGCTTACCGTGTCTCTTGGAAAATCAGGATAAAATTCACTTCAAATAAGATGACCAATGTGAACTTAAAAAAGAAACCCACAAGAACTCACTTTTTGAAACAAAACAGAAGCTTTCTTGGCCTGAGCAATGTCCTCAAGTTTATTTCCAGTAAAGGATCATTACAGAGACAAATAGCCCGACAGTTACTGTTACCGGATGCAAGATGGTGTGCCCAATGTACAGAGGGACCAAACAAAATGAAAGATTGGATTCTGGAGTAGAGAAAAGTTTATTGCAGGATGTGCAAGCAGAAAGGGTGACTTGTGACCCCTCAGCCCCAAACTTCTTGAAGTGTTTCAACACAGCATTTTTTATTGGCAAAGAATTCATTTTTTAAAAAATTATGTTTAACTGGAGGATAATTGCTTTACAATTTTGTGTTGATTTCTGCTGCACAAAAACATGAATCAACCAAAAGTATACATATATCCCCTCCATCTTGAGCCTCCCTCAAGAGCACAAAGCTGAGTTCCCTGAGTTTTATAGTACCTGCAAAGCATTTTTAAAGGTAAGGTGAAGGAGGGGTGTGGTTAGTTGTTAAAGACTTCTCTGGTCGAAATCTTTTATTTCTGCTGCCATCAGCTTCCAGTGTTCTATAAACCTCTAACAAGACAAATGTTATTCTCTTTTCAGCAACTTTTAATCTCTGTAAGAATGGAAAAGTTTTACCCCCTTCAAAGAATGGACTATCCTAAATATTTCAGGCTATGGGCTACAGTCTTTTTTTTAACATGTATTTTTGTTTGTGTGGCTGTGCCAGGTATTAGTTGCCACCATTTTCTGCCCACTCCAGAATCCATATGCTGAAAAGGTATAGCATCTGTAGGACCAGACTGCAAACTTCTTGAAATCAGCTCCTAAAACTTAAATTCCCTTGCAATCTCAAGAATGCTTAACACATCATCATGTGTAGGGTAGGTCCTCAGATATTGTTCACTTGGCCATGGGTCAGCTTCCAGTTACGTGACGTAAGATAAACACTGGATAATACAGGCTGGGTTAAATTACCTCTCCATATTAGCTCTGACATTTATAAGCGGAATTTCTAAGGTCTTGAGCTACTGGAAAAATATACAAAGTATAGGGCAATTCCTTCCTATCATCACGCAAATAGTGAAATACTCTCTAGGGAAGTTGACCTTCATTAGGTCGCTCACATTAGTTGAAAATGTATTTCAACTGAGCTTGAACCCTCACTTGAACATTCTTCTTAGAGGATTTCAGCCACTCTTAGAGTTTCAGCTACCTCCTTAAAAGTGGATGATTCTCGAACACTTTCCACCTCCTATCCCTTTCAGGATCTCTAGACTACTCATTCCAACTCTTCATTGGAAATCTCCTCCGGGCATTCAAAAGCCAGCTAAAAATTAACATGTGCAAAGCTAAACTCTAAATCTGCTTTTCCTATTTCAAATATTATTTTATAACATTATCCTCCCTAATGGACCCTCGCTAGAAACCTAGGCATCATCCTCGACTTTTTCTTCAACCTTGCTCTCCAGAGATACAGTGAGTTGCCATATCCCATCTTGTTTGCCTTCTTAGCCCATTTTATTTTTCACAGCATTTTGAGATTTAATTTACATGTCATAAAATTCACTCACTTTAAATAGGTTCTTCAATGTGTCTCAATAAATGTATATAGTTGGGCAACTGTCATCACAATTTGGTTTTAAAACACTCCGGTTATGCTGAAAAGTTCTCTGTACCTCTCGGTACTCCCACCCTGGCCTCAAACAACCGCCTGTCTCTTTCTACAGTTGTGCCTTTTCTAAAAATCCCATATCAATGGGATTACATGATATGAAGTCTTTGTATCAGGCTTATTTCACTTTCCATGATGTTTTTGAGATCCACTGGTGTTGCATGTGGCAGTAGCTTGTTCCTTTGGTGGTGCTGTTGTTCAGTTGCTCATTTATGTCCAACTCTCCGCAACCTCACGGATTGTATTACACCAGGCTTCTTCTCTGTCCTTCACAGTCTGTGGAGTTTGCTCAAATTCATGTCCCTTGAATCAGTGATGTCATCCAATCATCTCATCCTCTGTTGATCCCTTCTCCTTCTGCCTTTAATCTTTCCCAACATCAGGAACTTTTCCAATGAGTCAGGTCTTCTCATCAGGTAGCCAAAGTATTGGGCTTCAGCAGTTCCTTGTATAGTTAATAGTATTCCATTTTATGAGTATACCATAGTTTGCTTACTTATGGACATTTGATTGCCTTTCCAGTGTTTGGCTATTGTGACTAATATCGCTAAGAACATGCTCATACAAGTCTTAGTGTGGATACAGGTCTTTATTTCTCTTGGTTAGAGATCTAGAACTGGAATTGCTGGTTTATACGGTGAGTATATGCTTAACTTTTAAAGGAACTGCTGTAGTTTTACAAACTGGATGCTCTATTTTACGAACCACCATCGGTGTGTTTCGGAGAAGGCAATGGCACCCTACTCCAGTACTCTTGCCTGGGAAATCCTATGGATGGAGGAGCCTGGTAGGCTACAGTCCATGGGGTCGCGAAGTGTCGGACACGACTGAGCCATTTCACTTTCACTTTTCACTTTCATGCACTGGAGAAGGAAATGGCACCCCACTCCAGTGTTCTTGCCTGGAGAATCCCAGGGACAGGGGAGCCTGGTGGGCTGCCGTCTATGGGGTCACATAGAGTCGGACACGACTGACGTGACTTAGCAGCATCAGCCTATTTATGTTCCAGTTTTTCTGTATCCTTATCAACTTGGAATTATCCATCTTTTAATAGTTGGTGTTTTGTTCAGTCACTAAGTCATTTCCAACTCTTTGTGACCCCATGGTGTCCACCAGGCTCCTCTGTCCATGGGTTTCTCCAGGCAAGAAGACTGAAGTGGATTGCCATTTCCTTCCAGATCAGGGATCAATCAAACCCATGTCTCCTGCATCGGCAGGTGGGTTCTTTACCGCTGAGCCACCGGAGAAGCCATCTTTTAATAGTAGCCATTCTAATAGGATTAGCAGCGCATTTCATTATCATTTATTTTATATTTTCCCAAGGTCTAACGATGCTCAGGATCTTCTCATGAAATTTGCATCCATTTATCTTCTTTGGTAAGGTATCAATATCATTTGCTTTTCTTTATTGAGTTGTTTGTCTCTTATTATAGAGTCATACAAGTTCTTTGTATTTCCTGGATGTGAATCTTTTATTGGATATATGTTTTGCCAATATTTTCACAGAGTCTGTGACTTGCCTTTTCATTTTCTTCATGGTGTCTTTTGAAGAGCCAACATTTAGGTTCTTAACTTTTGAATGTGGCTCATGCCTCTCTGCCCACAGCCACTTCTTTGAGCTCCGCTCTTTTCTCTTCATGGCTGAATTTTTGTAGTAGCCTACTGACTAGTCTCTTTATCTCCCCATTGCATTTTCTAAAATGACCTTTGCTTTCAGGACTAAATAGAAGTTCTGTAGCCACACATATGTGACAACTATAGAGGGATGCCCCTCACATCGCTTCCCAAACAACCTGCTGCAGAGAGCATGGTGACTGTCAGGGTCCAGCCACCAGAGCTGTGGATCCTCCACAGCACTCACTCCAGGGCCGCTCTTGCTCCAAACTGCGCAAGACAGTGACCAAACTCAATGCAAGACTCTGCTAACAGGCGACCCCTGCTGAGGAACTCCTAATCAGCTTTGCCAAGACTTTCTCAGGGTTTTGCTGCAGTCTCTGGAGCTTTTCCAACCCAATTTCTTCATTCCTCATTAAAAAAAAAAATTCTAAGTTTCATTGTGAGTTGCTCCTTTTTTTTTTTGAGTCTATATTGAATTTGTTGGACTTCCCAGGAGGTGCAGTGGTAAAGAGTCCGCCTGCCAATGCAGAAGATGCAAGAGATGGGATTTCGACCCCTGAGTAGGGAAGATGCCCCTGGAATAGGAAATGGCAACCCACTTCAGTATTCTTGCCTGGAAAATTCCATGTGTAGAGGAGCCTGGAGGGCTACAGTCCATGGGGTCACAAAGAATCAGACATGGCTAAGCACACACACTGAATTTGTTACCACGTCCCTTCTGTCTTATGTTTTACGTTTTTTGGCCATGAGGCATGTGGGATCTTAGTTCCCTGACCAGGGATCAAACCCACAACCCCTGCCTTGGAAGCTGAAGTATTAGCCACTGGACTGCAAGGAAGTCCTCTTCCTTCCTTCTTTCCTTTCACAGGTGTCAAACCTACATCACAATCTGAAGGCTCTTCTAGCCTTCTCCTGTTTCCTCTCCCTTGATCCTTCTTGGTGTTTTTCTCAATAAACCTCTCACATGTCTAGTCCTATCTTGGCACCTGCTTCTCAGAGAACCCACCTGCCACAACAAGCAAGGCCATTCCTGATCCAGTCCCCACTGTAGTCTTGCTGACTCCTCAGTTGTCAGTGAGCTTGTGTCTTCTTCCAGTTCATGATGACTGTAGAAGGAACCAGGGCTGCTTCTGCCAGTTTGCTCTCTTTTGTTCAGACTTCTGAAGCAGCAGAAGAAAAATCCACCTGCCATAGTAGAAAGGCTATGATAATGTGCTGAGGAAGACTTATTCGAGTAATGTTAGGCAGGAAGTTAGCCACGAGCAACAAGAGGTGGCCCCACCAACTGAATGTGGAATAGCCCCTAATCTCAAGCTATTTGGCAACCCCTTCCCAAACACATACCCCATCAGTAGTCCAAAATGGTCAAGGGACTGGAAACACCCCCGCAGGCTGACTGGAGGGATTTTCCCCACTCTGGCACATGGGCACACCTCATGCTATCATGTCCTTAGATAACCTTTGGTGGCCATAGGGCTCATTAAGTGTTCACAAATATCCTACAAATGCACACATATAATCATAACAAACTGAATTACGGGAAGGACATGTGCAGTAGAGCGTCTTCTTAAACAAACTGCAGCTGTCAGTTAAGACTGTCAATCAACAGCCTCCTGGATTATACAAAAGAACTTTGTCTTAAAAAACCTACACCCCAGCTCTCCCCAAGGCCATTGNATAGGGCTCATTAAGTGTTCACAAATATCCTACAAATGCACACATGTAATCATAACAAACTGAATTACGGGAAGGACATGTGCAGTAGAGCGTCTTCTTAAACAAACTGCAGCTGTCAGTTAAGACTGTCAATCAACAGCCTCCTGGATTATACAAAAGAACTTTGTCTTAAAAAACCTACACCCCAGCTCTCCCCAAGGCCATTGGCTTCCTTGGCCTGGCCCACCTCTCTCTTGAGGCGTTCTCTCTATTCTCTCTTTACCTTCAATAAACTCTCCTGCAACAGGTAAAACCTCAGCTTCTGTTTTGCATTCTTACCAAGAACTGAGGCCCACAGGAGGAGGGGTCTCCAGACTCTCTTCCACTAACAGTAAGAAGAGCAGGAACTCCAAAGAAAATTCAACCCTTCTAAAGAACGTGTACCCTCAACACCTTTTGAGCTGTGGATGTTGGAGGAAGAAAAAAAANAAGATGGGGCCGGAAAAGCGCAGTCAGCTGCATAACCTTGTCCTGGCTGCAGTCTGACTTCCTCATCACAGTTCTGGAGGCTTCACATGAAATAGCCAGTGTTCTTATTGAGGAGAAGGTAGTGCTCTCCTAGCGAGTGCTTGTAGATGTGGTCATCCTAAAGACCTTTGCTGGTGGGAGTGCTCCTGGTGTTGGGTGGATAAGAGCCAGGGAGGCTAAATATGCAAACATCCCGCACACTTGCAGGGAATTATTGCAGCCCAAATCCATTGGCACCCTGACTGAGGAACACAAGCTAGACAATTGGGGTGATATTGAGTATTTGGGTGGAAATATGGAATTTGGAGGATGCAGGGGCTGCGAGATCCCATAATAGGCTGCTGTCTTCTAGTTAAGTCCAGTAAGTCACTGCTAAACTGTAGGAAGCATGGTGCCTATAGAAAATACAGTCTTTAGATCATGTACCCCGAAAAAGGCCACCTTTGAAAGCATGCATTTCCTCACTTGTCTCAACTATTCTGGAACGATAGCTGGAGAATAAAAAAATGTTATAATATTTCTACAGAAATAAGGTTGTACCATAACCTTGTGAAAAGAAGGATTGGCTTATCTCCATCTGTGGAAATAACTGCGTCCTACTTTTATCGTTCTCATTCAGAATAAAATATGTTCATTTTTGCTGTGAAGAGATGTTTCTGCTAACATGTGTAGAATCCTATTTATTCTCTCCCAATCCAACTGATTTTCTCCTACCTGCCAATCCACCAGGTTTACCTGGTCCAGTCCAGTCTCTGATGGCAGGAGAACCTGACACGGAGAACCTTAAATGGGGTCCAACGCNATGTTCATTTTTGCTGTGAAGAGATGTTTCTGCTAACATGTGTAGAATCCTATTTATTCTCTCCCAATCCAACTGATTTTCTCCTACCTGCCAATCCACCAGGTTTACCTGGTCCAGTCCAGTCTCTGATGGCAGGAGAACCTGACACGGAGAACCTTAAATGGGGTCCAACGCATTGCTCTTCCTCCAGAATAAACTTCACCTCGTGTAGCAGAAACATACTCTGCAGGCTTTCTCTTGCAGAGATACATTTTAGAAGTGAGCTTGAATTTGGGAGTCCTCATCAGTCTGGCCATGAAATCGCTCCTCCCATTGTCAACCTTGTTCTTCTAGTCCTCCTTTGTTTCTTTTATGCTTTTACTCATTTGTGTAGCTGTGACTAATGCAGAGATTTTCCTGGAGGAAAGAAAGCATTCCATGTGAAGCTTAGTACTGTCCATTCCAAGCTCTGGAAATGACCTAGGTGTTTGCTGCTGTGTGGTCAGCAGATGGCTATGCCTCACCCACTCCTAAGCTCAGAAAGTTTTCAATTTTAAAAGCTTTTTAATGACCTCTAATTTGTCAATGGATAATACAAATTCAGCACAAGCAAGCAGTGATTTAACTGGGTACGCTGACATCTGCTTTCACGGCCATGTGCTTTTGAAAATCGTGCACAAGTATTTTGGTTGAGTCTACACTGACTGTGAAGAAAATCATTGAGTGGGGGCAAGCTGTAACAGATATAGTGTAGGTTTCATTATCCATACAGTGAATCACCTGTGGCAAATTTGAAATCCTTACATTATTTCTTCTTCTATCTAGCACTTATCTGGACTCCTTCCCTCTGTGGTTGGTTGATGTGTGCTCTGGGAATGCAAAATCATTTTAGTGTGTTCCCTTTGATGACTTGGAAGCATCTGAGACCACGCAGAGCCCCAGGGTCATGGTTATGAACAACAATTATTGTACTGGAGACTTACAGATGTGCCGGTTACTAGAGGGTTGTGGTTAATAGAATGTTAAACAACAAAGAGTTTATTGTAGAACTAAGGAGGAAAAAAGCTCCCCAACAGCAAAATACATAATCTCAGAAAGTCAGGGGATCTGGAAGAAAACACACAAAGTTAAGTTTTCCCTTTATAAAAAGTTGTTCCCCCAAATTAAATGGTCTGAGTTTTAGAAACTTACCCTGTGGGAAATACGTTGCTTCAAAGGACAAAGAGATTAAACGGAGATGCAGCGAGCAGTGTCTCCCACACATAGACTCTCTTCCACAACGTGGTTAGGCATTTGGTGAGATCTGATTAACTCCAGTCACTAGAGAACTGTTCATGGCACTGAGTCTGGCCCCGTGCACCAACTCATGTCCTCCTGCTGCACATGGAACATCAGACCTGATCTTCCCATGGCAAATTCAAACGCAGTTCAGGCACTATCATGATCCTTTACAATGAGTGCAATGAACTGGCACTGCCTTTTAACGCCATCACCTGCCTTGGCCTGTAGTAACCAGACACATAAACTGGGTCTAAGAAGTTCATACTTTGGCCACCTCATTCGAAGAGCTGACTCATTGGAAAAGACTCTGATGCTGGAAGGGACTGGGGGCAGGAGGAGAAGGGGACGACAGAGGATGAGATGGCTGGATGGCATCACCGACTCGATGGACATGAGTTTGGGTGAACTCTGGGAGTTGGTGATGGACAGGGAGGCCTGGCACGCTGCGATTCATGGGGTCGAAAAGAGTCGGACGCAACTGAGCAACTGAATGGACTGAACTGAACTGAACTGAAGAAGTTCACTCCAGTATTCTTGCCTGGAGAATGCCATGGACAGAGGAGCCTGGCGAGGTACAATCCATAGGATCACAAAAGCTCTGACACAACTGAAGTGACTTAGCAAACACACACACACACACACACACACACACACACACACAGACAGGACGTTCACCAGCGCTTGCTTGGTGGTCCAGTGGTTAAGAATCCTCCTGCCAGAGCAGGGGACATGGGTTCAATCCCTGATCCAGGAAAAGCCCACATTTCCCAAAGCACCTAAACCCATTTACCTCAACTACTGAGCCCATGGGCCTGAGCCTGTGCTCTGCAACAAGAGAAGCGTCTGCAATGAGCAGCTCACACATCACAACTAGAGTGTAGCCCCTGCTCACCACAACCAGAGAAAACCTGCTTGCAGCAGCGAAGACCTAGCACAACCTAAACTAATAAATAAAAAATTTATAAACATCAGTATGGCAAAAACCACTACAGTATTGTAATGAGCCTCCAATTAAAGTAAATACATAACATTTTTCTTAAACAAAGAAAAAGCAGAGGTGAGAATCCAGACGATAAAATATTATAAATTAAAGAGACTAACAAAATTATAGACAAATGCCACTCAGTAAATTTTTTGTTTTGGAAAAAAAAAGTACATGTTAGCAAGTAATTCTCATTTTTATTAATTTGAGCATTATTTATCCTGGAATGGTAAGAGATACATTACCTATAAATGGAAAAACTGTTTACTCACAGTGTAAATCTTTTTATATCCAATAAATTTCTCAAAAAAAAAAAAAGTGTAAAGTTCACCAAAAGCGAAGAAAACTCCCATGGTGTTGATGCTCATCAGATCACAGTGGTTGGCCTTGTTTCTGACCCATTGAGCTGGCCAGAAAGTTCATACGTATGAAAAAACCTGAACAAAATTTTTGGCCAACTCAATANTTTCTAAAAAAAAAAAAAAAAAAAAGTGTAAAGTTCACCAAAAGGGAAGAAAACTCCCATGGTGTTGATGCTCATCATATCACAGTGGTTGGCCTTGTTTCTGACCTATTGAGCTGGCCAGAAAGTTCATACTTATGAAAAAACCTGAACAAAATTTTTGGCCAAGTCAATATTTCCCAAGATCAATGGGGTGAGCTGTGTAACAGACCGAACCCCACTGGGTTTACCTAATACATTAGGTAGACAGGCTACATAGGGCCAGACAGTTGGTGGTAGAATGTATTTCTGCCTAGTGACTGCTCTGAAGGTCTTTGGCTTGTACCTCCAGATTCATTCCCTACCCCCTTCCATCCTTCCCTGTGTTCAGGGAGGCTGATCTTGGGTTTGCCGGACAGGGAGGAAGAATATAGCATCGGGAGACTCAAAGAAAGCAGAGCACAAGATATACTGCTCCCACTCGTGGTTCCTAAGCTACTTGGTAGCCACTTCCCTCTATCTTCAGTTTCTACTTAAGTCCCTGGCTCCTTTGGGGCAGTCCACTCTGCCTCTGGGTTCTGGTTACCACTCTTTCCTTTCATCCNACACACACACACACACACACACACACACACACACAGACAGGACGTTCACCAGCGCTTGCTTGGTGGTCCAGTGGTTAAGAATCCTCCTGCCAGAGCAGGGGACATGGGTTCAATCCCTGATCCAGGAAAAGCCCACATTTCCCAAAGCACCTAAACCCATTTACCTCAACTACTGAGCCCATGGGCCTGAGCCTGTGCTCTGCAACAAGAGAAGCGTCTGCAATGAGCAGCTCACACATCACAACTAGAGTGTAGCCCCTGCTCACCACAACCAGAGAAAACCTGCTTGCAGCAGCGAAGACCCAGCACAACCTAAACTAATAAATAAAACATTTAAAAACATCAGTATGGCAAAAACCACTACAGTATTGTAATGAGCCTCCAATTAAAGTAAATACGTAACATTTTTTTTAAACAAAGAAAAAGCAGAGGTGAGAATCCAGACTATAAAATATTATAAATTAAAGAGACTAACAAAATTATAGACAAATGCCACTCAGTAAATTTTTTTGTTTTGGAAAAAAAAAGTACATGTTAGCAAGTAATTCTCATTTTTATTAATTTGAGCATTATTTATCCTGGAATGGTAAGAGATACATTACCTATAAATGGAAAAACTNAGCAGAGGTGAGAATCCAGACTATAAAATATTATAAATTAAAGAGACTAACAAAATTATAGACAAATGCCACTCAGTAAATTTTTTTGTTTTGGAAAAAAAAAGTACATGTTAGCAAGTAATTCTCATTTTTATTAATTTGAGCATTATTTATCCTGGAATGGTAAGAGATACATTACCTATAAATGGAAAAACTGTTTACTCACAGTGTAAATCTTTTTATATCCAATAAATTTCTCAAAAAAAAAAAAAGTGTAAAGTTCACCAAAAGCGAAGAAAACTCCCATGGTGTTGATGCTCATCAGATCACAGTGGTTGGCCTTGTTTCTGACCCATTGAGCTGGCCAGAAAGTTCATACGTATGAAAAAACCTGAACAAAATTTTTGGCCAACTCAATATTTCCCAAGATCAATGGGGTGAGCTGTGTAACAGACCGAACCCCACTGGGTTTACCTAATATATTAGGTAGACAGGCTACATAGGGCCAGACAGTTGGTGGTCGAATGTATTTCTGCCTAGTGACTGCTCTGAAGGTCTTTGGCTTGTACCTCCAGATTCATTCTCTACCCCCTTCCATCCTTCTCTGTGTTCAGGGAGGCTGATCTTGGGTTTGCCGGACAGGGAGGAAGAATATAGCATCGGGAGACTCAAANGTGACTGCTCTGAAGGTCTTTGGCTTGTACCTCCAGATTCATTCCCTACCCCCTTCCATCCTTCCCTGTGTTCAGGGAGGCTGATCTTGGGTTTGCCGGACAGGGAGGAAGAATATAGCATCGGGAGACTCAAAGAAAGCAGAGCACAAGATATACTGCTCCCACTCGTGGTTCCTAAGCTACTTGGTAGCCACTTCCCTCTATCTTCAGTTTCTACTTAAGTCCCTGGCTCCTTTGGGGCAGTCCACTCTGCCTCTGGGTTCTGGTTACCACTCTTTCCTTTCATCCTTTCAGGCCTAGGATTGTGATAGCTCCTGCCCTGTCTAGCCCCAGCTTGCTGTCATACTCTTTCTAGATTCTTTCCCACCCAGATCTTTGGAAGGGCCCCTTTGTTGGCCTTTCCAGGTGGGTCAGCAGTAAAGAATCCACCTGCCAATGCAGAAGGTGCTGGAGGTGCAGTTTCCATCCCTGGGCTGGGAAGATCCCCTGGAGGAGGAAAAGGCAACCCACTCCAGTACTCCTGCCTGGAGAATCCCATGGACAGAGGAACCCGATGGACTATAGTTTATGCAGTCACAGAGTCAGACATGATTGAGTGGCTGAGCATGCATGCAGCCCCTTTGTTAGGCTGGCCTTAAGTTACCCAGTGAGCAGGAGCGCCTGTCCTCTGCTGGAACCTTGCTGACCACATAGACTTAGTTCACCCCTCTTTGTATGTGACTCCATGTGTCCCAGGCTGCAGGGAGGAGGGCAATAATAGTAACAGACACAAAGGAGTGTTTCTCTTGGTCCTTTGCCCCCATGCTTCCTGCAGAAATTTCAGTTTCTTGGTGCCCTAACAATAGGTCTGCTTGATTTGACCCTTTGGAGGCACAGCCTTCCTCTATTCCTGCCCCAGTTTGCTATGTGGACAACTCTAACCTTTTCAAAAGGCAGCAGAGCCAGTTCTGCCCGTTAGCTCCTCTAGGTTAGCTGCTGCAGTGTCTGGGCCAAGGTCCCTGGTGGGGACCCTGAAAGTGCCTCTCTAGCTGATACTGTGGCTTTCCTCTTGCAGCTGCCATCACCAGTCCTGGATGCCACCGTCACAGTCCGCTCCTCCATTCTCAGCGTTCCATGGAAATGATACTCTTTATCTTCGCTTGCTTTTTATCAGAACCCACTCGGCCAAAGACTTGGTTTTAAGCCCAGTGGAATGGGTCAGAGTTTAGTCTCCGTGACAGATCATGCACTGAGCTCAGAATCAGGCATCCGCCGTCCTTAAACCAACTTCCCCACCTCTGTTATCCTTCTCTTGGGAAGGGTTCTTTCTCAGGAGTCAGATTTCTCATGTAAACAGTGCCCTGTGGGGGCTGTCCTGTTATTTATTTCTCCAGACCAGCCTAGAAATGTCTGAATCCTCTGGGGAATTCAGCCTAGATTCACTTGATACCCTCAGTCTTCTGGCCATTCTACTTGTGCCCCTAGAACCCTACCCTCTACCCTTATCTGCATCAATCTGTGCTCGGAAATGCCAGATTCTATGGATTCCATCACTGAGGCACCCCCTGCCCTCTCGGTGCCATTTGGGCTCAGGCAGTAGAAGGCAGTGGCAGGACATGAGCGTACGGACAGAGAGAGATCTCAGAGGGTGCGGCTGGGGTTCAGCTGGTAGTGGTTGCTTATATACAGTCACAGTGCCTACCAGGTCACTCTCTCCAGGGCCACAGCTTTGCTGCATTCTTGTAAAAGTACCCCCCGACCCAGCCCTTTGTCCTTTTAGTCCTAGGGGGTGTGGTGGGCATAACTGCCCCCCAAAGATGACCACAGCCTAATTCCTAGAACTTGTAAGTAGGCGACATTACCTGACAAAAGGGACTTTGCACGTGTGGTTAGAATGCTTAGCTGCTCAGTCATGTCTGACTCTTCGTGATCCACCAGGTTCTTCTGTCCGTGGAATTCTCCAGGCTGGAGTGGGTAACCATTTCCTTCTCCAGGGGATCTTTCTGACTCAGGGTCTCCTGCATTGGCAGGCAGATTCTTTACCGTCTGAGCCACCAGGGAAGCTGCCGTGGTTAAGGTAACAGTCCTTTTAAGACAGGGAGAGTAGGGACTTGCCAGGTGGTTCCAGTGGTTAAGAATCCGCCTTGCAGTGTAGGGGACATGGGTTCACTCCCTGGCTGGGGATTAAGATCCCACATGCTGTGGAGCAACTAAGCCCACGTGCCCAACTAGAGAGATTAAGTGCCACGACAGAGATTTGTGTGTTGTGATTGAGAACGAACACAGCCAAATAAATTTTTGAAAAGAGAAAAAAAAAAAAAAGATAGAGTAGCCTGGATTATCTAGGCAGGCCCAATCTAATCATGCAAGCCCTAAAACACAGAACTCTCTCCAGCTGGAATAAGATAGATGCTGAGTAGGATAAACCAGAGACATTCCAAATGTGAGAAGGATTCCTTGTTGGTTCTGAGATGGAGGAGCCAGAGAGGAGGCTCTGACTCCCATCTGCCAGTCAGTAAGGAAACAGCTCTCAGCCCCCCACCTGCAAGGGGCCGGATCCCGCCAATAACCTGCATGAGCTTCAGTTCACTTCAATTCAGTNATAAGACTCTCCAAGTCTATCTATCTTTTTGTTGTTGTTCAGTTACTCAGTCGTGTCCGACTCTTTGCAACTCCATGAATTACAGCACTCAGGGCTTCCCTGTCCTTCACCACCTCCCAGAATTTTCTTAAAATCATGTCCATTGAGTCGGTGGTGCCATCCAAACATCTTGTCCCCTGTCATCCCCTTCTCCTGCCCTCAGTCTTTCCCAGCATCATGTTGTTACAAATGGCAAAATTTTCTTTTTAATGACTGAATAGTATTCAATTTATATAAGTATCACATATTTCTCTGTCCGTTCATCTGTTGATGGACACTTAGGTTACTTCCATATCTTGGCTATTGTAAATAACGCTTCTAAGAACATTGGGGCTCATGTATCTTTTTGAATTAGTGTTTTCATTTTTTTCAGATATATACCCAGGAGTAGAATTCCTGGGTCATATGATAGTTCTATTTTTAGCTTTTTGAGAAATCTTCATACTGTTTTCCACAGTGGCCACACCAATTTATATTCCCACTAGCAGTATACAAGGGTTCCCTTTTCTCTACATCCTCCTCAACATTTATTTGTGGCCTATTTGATATTAGCCATTCTGACAGGTGCGAGGTGACATCTCATTGTGGTTTTAATTTACATTTCTCTGATGACTAACACTGTTGAGCATCTTTTCATGTGCCTGTTAGCCATCTGCATGTCTTTGGAAAAATATCTATTCAGGTCTTCTGACCATTTTTAATCAAGTTACTTTTTTTTTTTTTGATGTTGTATTGTGTGAGCTGCTTATATATTTTGTATATTAACCGTGTTCATGACATGTTCTTGACATACAAAGCATAATAGGCTTCATCAGTGTGTATAAGCCATGTGTCTCTCATAGCCCAGCGCCTATTAGCTGATGGGGGTGTTTTTAACACCAAGTGGAGATATTCTGTGTGGGGTCTGTGGCCTAAGAGAATTTTGTTGCTCTTATCCCTGGGATTTCTGAGGTCCTTCTGGAATAGGATGAGACCAGAAATAGAAAGGCATGACACTTGGTGCTTCAAAGTGTTCCCAAGAGCTCAACTACTCGGAGACTAGTAGCTGTACCAACGTCGGCCAGGCAAGTCACTGCACGGAGCGTGACACTGAAGGATCTGACCCCCGTGTAGTCAGCTCATTTCCATTTCTCATGGACATGAAGGCCGCCCAGTCCTGCCAGCTGTCTCACACGCAGGCTTCTCCAGAGGGTACAGATGAGATGGGCTCCATGGATCCCCACCGCCAGTGAAGGGCTTGCAGGGGGTGGGTCTTTTTCATTTGCCAAATACTGTTAATCATGAGAAGCTTTCCCGCTGTCCTTGCTCCTCTGAGTTCACAAGCACAACATAGCATCATTGCCTTGGCTCTTGAGAGTCTCCCAACCTAAGAGACTTTTAAAAATCAGCTTCTGGCTCAAGGAAGGAATAAGGCTGAGCTTCAGAAAAGCCGTATGGTTAGCACGAGAGACATGATGAAAAGACAAAGGATTGGCTTTCATGTTGCTTTGAAGTGATANACAAGCACAACATAGCATCATTGCCTTGGCTCTTGAGAGTCTCCCAACCTAAGAGACTTTTAAAAATCAGCTTCTGGCTCAAGGAAGGAATAAGGCTGAGCTTCAGAGAAGCCGTATGGTTAGCACGAGAGACATGATGAAAAGACAAAGGATTGGCTTTCATGTTGCTTTGAAGTGATATCTCCTCTCATTTACATTCCCCAGGGGTTCTTTGGGCATTGGGTATTTTCAAAGGGACCTGGACCATGCTTCCACGACAATCTGCCATGGAGGCGGGTATTATAACAGCTTTGCAGCTTAAACCAGAGCACTAGACACTTCACAGAGCCCTTGTTTCCCTTACCAGCCACAGCCAGTCCTAGACAGAATGGGTAATATGTCACTAATTATAAACAAGCAGACAATGGAGTTTGTTTTTTGCCCCGGGAATCTGCTCTCGCTCCCAGTCAGATCTGAATGCATTTTCAACTATAATAGAAACCAGAGCTAAGCGCTTTGCGACTTTATTATGGGCACAGAAAAACAGAAGGAAGGGAAAAAAAGACCCAATCCAAGTTTTTAAAAATTGAGTCCCCACTATGTGTGGGTTGTTTTACATATATTTTCTCTAGTAGGTAAAAACAACCCTGCATGTTTATTACAACCCCTGCTGTCCCTAGATTATCTATGAGAAAACCAAGCCTCGATGTGGTTCTTTTCACTTGGGCAAGGTCACCGTGTTAACAAGTATTGAAGTTGGAATAAAACATTATGTCTGTCTGACTCCAGAGCCTAGGCATCATACATTTCATCACACTTCCACACCAACTAATTTTTCTCCAGAATTGAGGGGTATTTGGCCTTCTTCTCGGGTGTGCCTTACTGGACCTGGAAACTTTTGCCTCATCCACTCTTTTGCCTTCCAGTAAAACTACATCCAGATAGCCTCAGATAAATACTATTTCTAGGACTTTCTCCTAATGGTTCTCACTGCCTGGAAGTTCTTTCTTATGACTGACCCAAATATTTCTTGCTGTACTTTGAAGACTTCTCTCTTGCTTCTCTCTGCAGAGGGTGAGCAGCACACTGTAAAACCACCTCGAAGACCTGCAGATTGTAGCTGCTCTGTGGAGGGGGAGAATTCATCCCCTTAGGCCAGACAACAGAGCAGCCAGAGAAAATCTCATCTGTAGGAACTCAGTGCAGGTTTTAACCTTTCCTGGCCTCTCCCAACTAAAAGTCCAACTTGGAATAAATCTTCAGTACTTTTAACCATCTTTTCCACACCTCTACTCTCCCCACGCCTCCTCCACGATCATCTTCTTCCCCACCATCCTTGAGTTAAAAGATGGGGAAAGGGAAGTAGGAGGTTAAGGGGAACTGAGTTAGTTACACACAGCAACTGCTGTATTAAACTCCTTTGCCAAAAGATGTCCTTGAGGAGATCCAGTTGACAGGAGCACAAAAAGGCCAGGAGAGGTAGGGAGGCCACCGCTCCTGCCCAGCACTCCCCAGGCCATTAAACGCAGCTGGCTGAGCATGTGAGCAGCCTGCTGGAGCCCCTCGTGTGGTTCGAAGATGAAAGCAGAGTGTCCCCCGTGTCTGGTCTCTTCTGAAGGAGCCTCAGGCTCATCTGGGAAAGGGAACCCAGAGGAGGGAGGCTACCTGCTGTGGCCAGAGATCAGAGGGAGGGCTGGGCAGCCTGGTCAGTGGTTGGCAACAGAATTCCCAACCGGAACTTGCAGGGCTTTGAAAGGGAGCCAAGGCCCTAGATGGCAGGCCCAGGGCTTGGTTCTGGGAAAACCACAGAGGGTACCAGAATGCTGTGAAGATCTGGGAACTGGTTGGCTTACCGGTGTTGGCATCTGGCACTCCAGGCATGCTGGGGGAGGCGAAGAGCCGTGCAAGCTGGGTTCTCACTACTCTCTCTTCTCGTGCTCAGTGAGGCCTCCCTGAGCTGCTTCATCCCTTCCCAGGACTTCAGTCTTCACCTGCATCGAATCGAGCTTCCCTCCACCTGTATTTCTGTGCTCAGCTTGGACTGTTCTCCTAAGTGACTGACTCCTGTTTTGACAATCCCTGAGCATATCCCCTCAAAGACCCCATGAGTACCTTGTTTACTATCCCAAACTGAGAAGACTACTTTCTCCTCTTTAAAACTGCTTCTCCTGGAACGTCCCTGGTGGTCCAGTGGTTGAGACTTAGCTCCCAATGCAGGGGACCCAGCTTCAACCCCTGGTCAGGGAACTGGATCCCACATGCGGCAACTAAGAGTTTGCATGCCGCAACTGAGACCTGGCACAGCCAAAATAAATAAATACTTTTTAAACATCCTTCTCCTTCTTTGCCAGGATTCAAATTCCAGCAAGCTGGTTTCAGAGCCTTGGGGGCAGGGCGTGAGGAGGGTTGCTGGACTGAGGTCACTGGGGTGACTCTTCCTGATTCTCCTAAGCAGGAGAATTCTAAATCCTCTGCCTCTGAACCCTCTGATCCCCAGACCCTGCCCTCAACCACTGTCTTAGCTCAGGTCTCCCTCCTCTCCATAGAGGGTGGTAACAGCCTCCCTTGGCTTCCCTGCCACAGCCCTGTCCGTCATTCACTCCACCCTGTCCTAAACCCTCTAGATCCAGCCACAGCCCTGCTCTGTAGCTCTAGAGGCTTCCATGCTGTCTGCAGGACACAAGCAAGGCTCTCTGGCCCCTCATACTTCCATCTACAATTAAACTTCCTGAACTCAGTCNTGCTGCTGGAGATGTAGAAATGCCAAGAAGTTTGATAAAACCTGCAGAATTCCAGACTTGCTAGTTCAGGGAGAAAGTAAGAAGGCACCCAAGGGATGCTTAAAAATAAGAATAAAGTGAACAGAGGATCTTTCCTGACTGTCCAGAGGTTGAGACACCACAGTTCCACTCTAGGGGGCGTGGGGTCAATCCCTGATTGGGGAACAAAGATCCCACACGCCATGTGGTGTGACCAAAAAAATAGTTTAAAAAATATTTTAAAAATATGCCAGAAGACCTTGTGTCTGTTGAGGGGCTTAGAAAAAAAAAAAATAAAGAAGACAGAGCCCTAACCCTCTGAGCAACTCTGATCTGGTCTCATCATAAGGCTGATGACAGTTCCAAGTACCCAACTTTCCCAGAAGCATAGCCCGCCAAACAACTGATGAAACTCCATGAGCAGATAAATATGCTCCTAGTTTAGCTTCTCCTCATATTGCCATTTATTCTCACCTGATTCTGTCCAATATGTATGCATTTTTTTCTTAGCTTCAGAGGGAACTTGGAAAACAAATGAGAGGAATAAAGAGAACAGGGAAGCCCGCTGACCGTGACTTTGCACTCACACACACACTCTGAGTGCACACTTAAGTGAGACCCGTAAGAATTCTTGGCCTGACCTCTCTGCACATGAGATCATGGCGTTTGTACAATTTGGCCTTCTGCTTATAAACAAAAGACACGGCCTGGAGATAGATGGAGATGACACTCTGGGAAAAAGGGAAGAACACTTCATGAAGTTCAGGTTTTATATCTTAAAGCAGCGACACAGGAAGATAATCTGACTCGTTCGTAAGGCTTATTTTTTAATCTAAAAATAACGACTTTCTACTAAAAAGGGAGACTTGGGGGAAATAAGGAGAAACCGTTTTCTGTGGGTGATTTATAAAGCAAGCTATTTCTGGGGATTAAGGCTGTCTACCTGGGTTTGAGTTATTTGATTACCTAAAAACTTGAATGAGCATGAGTCAGTTAATTTGCCGGCTTTCTGGTTGACCTCGGTGTCATCATGTCCTCTCCAGATGCGCGGGCGAGATTTATCTGGGGTGGCCCCTCGGCCGGCTTGGGCCTGCAATAGCACTTAGTCCCGCTTCCTCCCACGGGCCCCTCCCCGGCCTCTCTCACAATGGTTGCCTTTGAGTCCGGAGAACCTTGGTCTTGCGGGNACCTCGGTGTCATCATGTCCTCTCCAGATGCGCGGGCGAGATTTATCTGGGGTGGCCCCTCGGCCGGCTTGGGCCTGCAATAGCACTTAGTCCCGCTTCCTCCCACGGGCCCCTCCCTGGCCTCTCTCACAATGGTTGCCTTTGAGTCCGGAGAACCTTGGTCTTGCGGGCCCCTGGTCTAATGTCTCCGAGGAAAACACTGGAATCCCTCGGAACGGAGCAGAACTGGACGGGGAGACGTCATTATCCCCAGTCAGACGGGCTGACTGTAAATTGTGCTGTTTAGTCTATGAAGCAACTAGGTCTGGGGAGGGTAACGCGATGCTAGAGGCTGGCTGGCCTCTGTGCCCTTCTCTGTCTGGTCTGTTAGTTCTCCGTGGGCATCAGCACCCAGCTTTGGGGGCCAATATCCTGCTCCCCTTAACCCCAAAGCATGTGCTGAAACACATCAGTTTCAACTTATGTGTTGAGTATCTGTGTATGCAAAGGCCCTGGATCCTGACAACCTGAGTGTAAACTGCAGCTTTGCTTCCTTCTTGCTGTTTAATGAAGTCGGGCCAGTCGCTGAACTGTCCCGAGAGCATCTTGGCTGCATTAAATGGGCCTCATCGTCTCTGCCACATAGGTTTAACCAAACTGGGCAAGGCTAGAGCCTGGCAAGTGGTTAGAGGCCCCAGTGTTCTCCTGAGTCTATCTGGGTCTCTTTGTAGGGTGACTGGTGACTACTTGGTTGACATCAGCCATGTTCAAAAGATCTGCCATTGTTTCTATCTGCTTCTTGTGGACCCTGGCTGGCCTGATGACCTTCTCCATGGATGTCTCTCCCTTACCACTTCCACAACCTTCTAGCTGTGCCATGTACCACCCTGAGTTAAGGCAATCTCCCCTGCTATTCTCTCTCACACGGTCCTGGCTGTTTCCTAGGTACAGCTTAGCCACAGAGTTCATTTTTCTATTGAAGTCTTCTTATGGGTCTTCTCCACTTGACTGGGAACGTCACAGAGTGTGGTTGTAGTTGCCTTAGTCACTTTATTGACCTGGCGCCTGATGTAGTCCCTGGCACATAGTGATTTCTCAGTAAATACTGGGTTGGCCACAAAGTTTGTTCAGGTTTTTCTTATGGCAAAACCTGAATGAACTTATTGGCTAAGCCAGTATCTCGTGGGATGAATGAGTGAAAAATAATACATACGTGCCCAACGGGCACACAATAGGCAGGTTGGGGCCAATACTCGCCTCCTTGCTGGCCAGATACAATCTCAAGGTCAGAGTCACATTCTTGGAAGGTCTTGCAGAGCAGCCTCATTCCTTGGTTATCCCTGGGTACCTCCCTCATCCTCTATACCATACACAGTCTTGGATTTCCTACCTCTGGGGTTCTTTTGCGTGAATAGAAGAAATAAACTTCTATTTCATTTATGCCACTGCTATCTTGGATTTTCTGCCATATGTAGCCCAAACTTATTTGGTTTATATGCTGGGAAATTTCTCTTCAAGGGCAGCTCCCCTGGGCTAGACACTGCTTTGGAACAGCAAAGTCATGAGAGTCCTATGTGTGTTTGTGTGTGGGGAGGCAGGGGAGGTTTCAGCAGAATCCTGGGTGTGTTTGGCGCAGGAAGGAACCCCTTTTTCCTAGTGAAAGATCAAGCCCTAGGAAGACTCTCGCCACACTGTGTATTAAGCCAAGCCTGCTCTCCTCCGCACGGACTCCAGTGCACATTTGTTTTAAATTATTCTTTAATTGCTTAAGTGTTTGTGGTGTCTTTGCTCTTAACTTGGGGGCTTGAAGAATGAAAGGAGGGAATCTTGCTGTCCCTGCCCCTCCACCCCCAGGATGGAGACCCTCCCAGAAGCTCCCCCTTACTTGTCCCAGGGAGAGACCAGTTGGTCAAAAGACAAGACCCCCCCGGGTATGAAAAACGGAAAGACCACCAGATTTCCCTTGTAATCCTCCAAATTCCAAGCCCCAACTTGGTGTCGTGTTGGGAAATCTGACTGTTTTGCTTTTGTGGCAATGCTAACATATACCTAATTAGTCTGTTTGTCTTAAAATCCACCCACTCTTCAAAAGGAAAAGAAAATAGCTGGGGCTGAAAATAGTTCAGTTGTAGACGTGGGAGCCATTGTCAGAGCTTTAATAAATACCCCAAACCTCTGATTGGTCTTTGCCAGACCTGCTCTTAGAGCAAAGAGCTGCAGGGACCTGGCCAAAGCACTGTCTGCTGGGATCATGGGTGGGATCTCATGGCTGCAGCAAGGGAAGGTCCCACCTCTCACGAGAGGTGGGAGTCATCATACCATAGACTGTCAGGGATGGGAAAGAAAGTGAAGTTGCTCAGTCGTGTCTGACTCTTGGCGACCCCATGGACTATAGCCTGCCAGGCTCCTCCATTCATGGGATTTTCCAGGCAAGAATACTGGAATGAGTTGCCATTTCCTTCTTTAGGGGATCTTCCTGACCCAGGGATTGAACCCAGGTCTCTTGGACTGCAGGCAGACTCTTGACTATCTGAGCCTCCAGGGAAGCTCCCATCAGGAAAGGGGGAGACCAGGAAATCAAGAGGATCAGTGTTCAGTTCAGTTCAGTCGCTCAGTCATGTCTGACTCTTTGTGACCCCATGGACTGCAGCATGCCAGGCTTCCCTGTCCATCACCAACTCCTAGAGCTTCCTTGAACTCATGTCCATCAAGCTGATGATGCTATCCAACCATCTCATCCTCTGTTGTCCCCTTCTCCTCCTGCCTTTAATCTTTCCCAGCATCAGTGTCTTTTCCAATGAGTCAGTTCTTCGCATCAGGTGGCCGAAGTATTGCAGTTTCAGCTTCAGCATCAGTCCTTCCAATGAATATTCAGGACTGATTTCCTTTAGGATTGACTGGATTGATCTCTTTGCAGTCCAAAAGATTCTCAAGAGTCTTCTCCAACACCACAGTTCAATAGCATCCATTCTCTGGCGCTCAGCTTTCTTTATAGTCCATCATGATCATGAAGATCAGCCCTGTTGTTTTATGCCTGAAATAACTGAGATGCAAAGATGGAGAGGACTTGCCACCGTTTCACTCTTTAGAAAGCATGATGGTAACCTGAACACATTCTCAGTTCCCCTCTCTCCCTTTACATTTCAAGCAGAGGCATATAGAGTCTTCTGTGTTTAAGGGGCTACATGAGCCACACCTCTGGCTTTTTCCTACCCCAATCTAGTGACTTCTATATTTTGCTCATCTCTAAGAAAAGCTTTCTCAAGAAAATTTGTTGAGTCTTCACTCTGTGCCTTTGCCCTGGTGGCTCAGATTGTAAAGAACTCGCCTGCAATGTGGGACAGCCAGAAGGCTACAGTCCATGGGGTCACAAAGAGTTGGACACAACTGAGGGCCTAAGCACAGCTCAGCACATGTGATCATTGTAACAAGCTTACAAGATGGATATAACTCTTCAGTTCAGTTCAATCGCTCAGTCATGTCCGACCCTTTGTGACCCCATGAATCACAGCACACCAGGCCTCCCTGTCCATCACCAACTCCCAGAGTTCACTCAAACTCACGTCCATTGAGTCAGTGATGCCACCCAGCCATCTCATCCTCTGTCGTCCCCTTCTCCTCCTGCCCCCAATAACTCTTGGTAACTATTAAAACTGTTGACAAGTANATTTCACTCTTTAGAAAGCATGATGGTAACCTGAACACATTCTCAGTTCCCCTCTCTCCCTTTACATTTCAAGCAGAGGCATATAGAGTCTTCTGTGTTTAAGGGGCTACATGAGCCACACCTCTGGCTTTTTCCTACCCCAATCTAGTGACTTCTATATTTTGCTCATCTCTAAGAAAAGCTTTCTCAAGAAAATTTGTTGAGTCTTCACTCTGTGCCTTTGCCCTGGTGGCTCAGATTGTAAAGAACTCGCCTGCAATGTGGGACAGCCAGAAGGCTACAGTCCATGGGGTCACAAAGAGTTGGCTACAACTGAGGGCCTAAGCACAGCTCAGCACATGTGATCATTGTAACAAGCTTACAAGATGGATATAACTCTTCAGTTCAGTTCAATCGCTCAGCCGTGTCCGACCCTTTGTGACCCCATGAATCACAGCACACCAGGCCTCCCTGTCCATCACCAACTCCCAGAGTTCACTCAAACTCACGTCCATTGAGTCAGTGATGCCACCCAGCCATCTCATCCTCTGTCATCCCCTTCTCCTCCTGCCCCCAATAACTCTTGGTAACTATTAAAACTGTTGACAAGTATAAGTGATAGATAACCATTATTATCCCTTCTGAGTCTCGGAGAGGTTATCAATGACTTGCCCAAACTCACGTGGGCTTCCCTTGTAGCTCAGACAGTGAAGAATCTGCTTGCAATGTGGGAGACCTGGGTTCAATCCCTGGATCCAGAAGATTCCCTGGAGAAGGAAATGGCAACCACTCTAGTATTCTTGCCTGGAGAATCCCATGGACAGAGGAGCCTGGTGGGCTATAGTCCATGGGGTTGCAAAGAGTCGGACACTACTGAATGACTAATACTTTCTTTTCCTAAACTCACACAGCTTGAAAGTGATGGGACTTAGGTTTAGGCTCTGGGGAGTCTGACTCCAGAGTCCTCAGCCTTAACCAGTGTGCCATATGGCTTTCTAAATTTTGAAGATTTTAGTTTTTGTGTTCAAGGAATCTAGTATTGCTCACCAAACATCAGTAGACCATATCCTTGGAGTGATTTTTTCCTTTGGTGATGATGGAGTCACATAGACCTAGTCACAGTTTCTGGTATGCTGTGCTTTATGGCCATGTTTATGGCCTGTGTTTAATGGGTAGAGCTTGGATAAATTCTCAACTCTTGCTTGCATAGTTTTGAATGGGACCTAGGACAGGAGAGGGCGCTTCAGTAGATCCAGACTAAGGTGCAAGGGGCTTTGCCTCTTGGACTATGTGATCCAGCACATTCAGTGATACTCGAAGGGTCTGAGGCACATTGGGAAGCGTCTGTAAAGCCTCTGGCAAGCCTTCACAGGTGAGTCACAGCATAAACCAGCAGAATTTTGAGCAGATGTGCCATCCTATGTGGATAACTATTCTTCTTTGAGAAATAGCTCTGTTTTGCTCCCAGGTCCTAGTAGGGGCTGAAAACCACCTGACCTTGGGCCAAGTTACCATAAGACTCAGGGGACACATCACGAATTGGGTGTCAATATCTGACACATTAAAACATACAGCTGGGCATACAGGGACCCCTCCACAATCAAATGGAAGTGACGGGACTTCCCTAATGGTCCAGTGGTTAAGAATCTGCCCACTAATGCAGGGGACACAGTTTCAATCCCTGGTCCAGGAAGGTTCCACATGCCGTGCAGCAACTAGGCCCACATACCACAGCTGCCTGGAGCCGTGCTCCACAGCAAGAGAAGTCACTGCAAAGGGGAGCCCCCACACCACAACTGGAGAGTAGCCCCCACTTGCTGAAAAAAGAGAAAGTCCGTGCACAGCAAGGAAGACCCAGAACAGCCAAAAATAAATAATAGGTTAACTGATTTTTAAAAAGAAGATATTTTTGGATAATTGCAATATACAATGTTGACTTTTTTGAATTAAAAATGTTATTTTGTCTAAAGAAAATAAATAAATAAAAAATAAAAAGAAGATAACCTCCTTAAAAAAAATGAAAGTGGTATACATGAAACAGCTCAAACCAATCCTAACAAGTAACATGCACAAACCAGCAGTCCAGGAACCTAGGCCCATACTCCTGCTGAGGGTCCTGGGCACGCTCACAGGGCCCGTGCTCACATTTGGTTTAATGCTCTACTCTCACCGTGTTGAAATTCGTAATTTGGGGGGAAGGGGTCCTTCATTTTCATTTTGCTCCGGGCTCCATAAATGATGTAGCTAGCTTTGTTCCTGCACCCTGCTTCTTCCCTCTCGACCTGTCCCTATGGCTACATGGGGGTTTTCTATGATTTGTTGACTTAAGAAGAAAAATTTGGACTTGGTTTACGTATGATTCACTGCAAGATACTGACACTATGTGAAGACAGCAGAGTACAGAAACCACAGTCCCACCCCCGGGTGTCCCCGAAGGACAAGGCTGAATAAGTAACCCTTCCAGTGGGCAGGGCTGTTCATCCTGCCTGGGAGAAGAGATAACCAAAGGTTGGGAGCTATACTGGTTCGTGCATAGTGGATACTGGTTTGGCTGGAAAATCAATGACAAGGAGGCCTGGGGATGAAGTATATGGTTAAATTTTCTGAATGAGCGCACAATGTAAAGAACTTTGTGTCTTTGTGCTCGCCAAAGAATGCCCTCAACAGAGGAAGAGTTTAAGAATTTGGTAGACAAGATGACTCACTCTGCAGGTCAGACAGCTTCTCCCCAGTCACCTTTCCTTGACCAGTTAGCTTGTGAACAAAGTAGCCTTGATAGCAGAAATGGAGGCTGAGTGATAGATTTCTACTCAACAAGGCTGATTTGGCTACTGCCGCTGCTGAGTCTCCAATATGCCAAAGAACAGAGACCAACAGTGAGCCCCTGGTAGTACACTACTTCCTGGGGGGAAGGGAGGAGGAATCAGCCAACCGTGCGGCAGTAGGTGGATGACAGTGGACTGCTTCCATCGTGGAAGGGGCAGCACTTTGTTCTTACCGGAGCAGATTCTTTCTTTGGANGGCTACTGCCGCTGCTGAGTCTCCAATATGCCAAAGAACAGAGACCAACAGTGAGCCCCTGGTAGTACACTACTTCCTGGGGGGAAGGGAGGAGGAATCAGCCAACCGTGCGGCAGTAGGTGGATGACAGTGGACTGCTTCCATCGTGGAAGGGGCAGCACTTTGTTCTTACCGGAGCAGATTCTTTCTTTGGATATAGACTGACCTCTCCTGCTCACAGTGCCTTTGTCAAAACTGGTATCTGTGGGCTTAAACAGAATACTGTGTCCCCTGTCATGGTATTCAAAGCAGTGCTGCTGCTCAAGGAACTCGTTTCACAGCCAGTGAAGTACAGCAGCGGACTCTTGCCCATGGATTTTTCTGATCTTACCTTGTTCCCCATCACCGTGAAGCAGCTGACTGATAGAACTGTAGAATGACCTTTTGCGGATATAGTTATGGCCCCAGCTGGGTGTCAACACCTTGCAAAGTTGAGGCAATGTCCTACCATTCACAGAATTCTCCAGGCAAGCCATTCTGGAATGGGTTGCCATTTCCTACTTTAGGGGATCTTCCCCATGCAGGGATTGAATCTGGGTTTCCCAGACTGTGGGCAGATTCTTTACCATCTAAGCCACCAGAGAAGCCCACTATCCTTCAGCATAAGCCATATGCTCTAAACTAGTGACCAAGGGATGGTACTCTTTCTCTCACAGCTGGGATTCATGGGATCTTAAAGAGTGAGAAAGGGATTAATATCTCTATTACCTCTACTTAAACTTCTGCTTTTTGTTTCTGCATCTTTGGGCCCTTCTTGTTGAGAGGACTTAGTTTCTTTCCAAAGGGGAAATCTGTCCATCACAGCAATGATTCATTAAACTGGAAGCTGGGACTGCCTCTTGACCTGTTTAGGTTCTGCATGCTGGAGAATCAACAGAAAAAGAAGGTGGACTACTGTGCAAGCCTCGGTGATTGATCTTGCCAAGAGGAAATTGATAACTACTGTACAATGGGGACTTCCCAGGTGGTGGAAGAGCCACTGGAAGAGGGCATGGCAATCTACTCTATTATTCTTGCCTGGGGAATCCCATGGACAGGGTAGCCTGATGGACTCTAATCCATAGAATCACAAAGAGTCAGATACAGCTGAAGCACATGTGTACAATGAGGGAAGACTGAACTCACTAGTATGTCTGGATACAGATCTCCCAGAGCATCTCTTGGTTCTCCAATGGTAGGACTTCCCTGGTGACCCAGTGGTTAAGATTCCATGCTTCCAATGCAGAGGGCATGGGTTTGATCCCTGGTCAGGGAACTAAGATCCCACATATCATGTAGCACTGTCAAAATACTAAAAACAAAAACAAAACACTGATGAACGGTAAATGACAGCAGCCTAGTCCAGGCTGGACTGTTAGTGTTCCATAGCCTTTAGGAATAAAGATGGAGTCACTCCATCCGGCAGGGAATTTTGACCACCTGAAGATGTTTACTGAAAGCAAAAGTTATATTGAATGGAGAGCAGAAGAAGGTAAACTCCAGCTATGACCACATAACCAGTTGTAGAAATGAAGACTATAACAGTGTTTCTTCCTCATTTTACTATGAATATATTAATATTTTTTCTTTCTCTCTCCCATTTCTTCACCATCTAATATAAGATGTGTTAATAGTAAACTTGATTGATATCTTAGAATTTAAGTTACCAAATAGCTCCAGATGAGTATGACTCAGCTGGAAGAGGAATGAACATCTGGCAGTGATGGATAAAAGAACTTTGTATCCTCTGCAGCGGTCCCCAACCTCTTTGGCACCAGGGACCAGTTTCGTGGAAGACTGTTTTTCCATGGAACCGGGGAGGGGGTGGAGTGGAAGTGGTGGTTTCAGGATGATTCAAGCACGTTACATTTGTTGGGCACTTTATTTCTATTATTATTACATCAGCTCCACCCCAGATCATCAGGTTTTAGATCCTGGAGATTGGGGGCCCCCTGTTTTACAGAGAAGGTTGTTGTGTTTTGGGTGGTACACGAGGGAGTTGCATCATTTAAGGCCAAGTAACAGCTTGCTATCGTCTTTATCTGGACGTTAAATATGATGAAAGAAACAGGTATGGGTGTCAAGTTGTCATGGCCTGGAGTATGGTGACATTGTATTCTGTCAGTTTAGTAAAGCTGAAACTGTATTTCCCAGAATTCGCTTCTCTGCATGGTTCTAGGTTAAGCCTGGCCACAAGAGAAACTTGTGTAAGAGCTGAAAGGTTGAAGGGATGCTATGGTCCTTTTAGTATACTCTGAAGGTGGCTGGAGGGCAGGCACTAGTGCGACTCAAGAATCTTGTGATTCATCTGCTGGCCTGGTGGCGAGGGGCAGCAATTGGGCACACAGCTCTACCAGCTGCCCCCTTCCCCAATATCCTCCTCCCATCTCTGAATCCTGGACCAGGTACTTGTGAAGCTTTTCCTGCAGGCCACTTGGGTCATCTGGAGTAGAGGCAGTGAGGCACCGAGACAGTTCCAGTCTGCCCCTCCAAGTTCTAACTAAATCTTAATCTCCCTAGTTCACAGACATCTTCCCTTCACAACTGCCAGCTCTGCTGACTTTGGGCCCAATATGGGATGCAGAAGTGATAGCTTTAAATAGGCTGCCATACCATGCCCATGCTTGGTCTCATCCCTATAATAAATCGTTATTCTGTGTCGTTATCCTATAGCCTTCACAGCAGTTCATCTTCTCTGAGAGAACCCTGACTGATATACCTAGACTGCTAAGTAAGTCCTCTCTCAAAATTCTCTTATATACATTACACCACCTAATTCTTATAAGAAGCCCTTGAGGTCGATATTATTATCAATCTGAGGATAAGCAATTTGAAATCAGAGAGGCTAAGTGACATTTCCCATATCAGTTCAGTTCAGTTCAGTCACTCTGGCGTGTCTGACTCTTTGCGACCCCATGAATCGCAGCATGCCAGGCCATCCTGCCCATCACCAACTCCCAGAGTTCACTCAAATTCATGTGCATTGAGTCAGTGATGCCATCCAGCCATCTCATCCTCTGTCGTCCCCTTCTCCTCCTGCCCCCAAGCCCTCCCAGCATTAGGATCTTTTCCAATGAGTCAACTCTTCGCATGAGGTGGCCAAAGTACTGGAG
>SJYA01002803.1:1442613-1457442 GCA_006410615.1 Neotragus moschatus | reverse complement strand
CGTTGGAAAAGACTCTGATGCTGGGAGGGACTGGAGGCAGGAGGAGAAGGGGATGACAGAGGATGAGATGGCTGGATGGCATCACTGACTCGATGGGCATGAATCTGAGTGAACTCCAGGAGTTGGTGATGGACAGAGAGGCCTGGCGTGCTGGGATTCATGGGGTCGCAAAGAGTCAGACATGACTGAGCGACTGAACGGAACTGAACTGTTTAATTTTCAAATATTTGGGGATTCCCAAGTTTCCTTTTGTTGATTTTTTTTTATAATTTACTTTAGATGATCTGTGATCAGATGCCATATTTCGTATGATTTCAATCCTTTAAAATTTATTAAAACTTGTTTCATGGCCATGGTATTTTCTAGAGAAGGTTCCAGGTGTGCTACACTAGGAATAGAATTTTAGACAAGGAAAATATTTCCTAATGATAAAATAATCATCCAGCGGCTGCAGGTTATCAAGCATGCTTGAGACATTCTCTAGCAAAGACCATAAATCAGGCCATAAAACAAGTCTCAAACAATTTTAAAACACTGAAGTCATACAAAGTATGATGTTTGGTCAAAAGGAAATTAAATTATAGTATCAGACAAAATAGACTTTAAGACACACATACATACAAAGTGTTTGTTACATCAAGTTGGTTGACAGAGTTGTTCAACTCTTCTATATCCTTTCTGGTTTACTGTCTAGTGATTTTATCAGTTCTTAAAGGTGGAATAGTGAAGTCCCCGATTGTTATTATTGAGTTTTCAATTTCCCCTTTCTGTCACTTCTTACTTTATGTATTTTGAGGTTCTGTTGTTATTTATTGTATCTTTCTGATGATTTGATCATTTAATAATTATGAAATATGCTTCTTTGCCTCCTGCTATTTCTGCTTTTGAGGTCTATGTTATCTGATATTAATAGCCACTCTAGATTTTTTGTGAATGCAGTTTGCACCATGAATTTTTTTTTTTTTTCCCAAACTTTTGTTTTCAACCTGTTTGTGCAGTGTCATCAGTTTTGTTTTGATATCCTTACTTTCAGTTATAAGCTTGGCTTCCTAAAGATCACACTTGTATCTTCTTGGTATAGTGGTAAGTCAATGATTTCACACAGCCTCAAGTCAGAACATTAAAGAATTTCAAAATTCTTACCCAAAGTTCATCAGTTTGTAAAGTATTATGTAAAGCATATGAACACTTCTCAGATTGTCTTTTGCATTTGATTGACTTCCATAGTGTCAAAATGGTTGTTTTTGTTAATTTAATCCCAGTTTGTGCCATATGAGCCAACAATCCCACTGCTGGGCATACACACTGAGGAAACCAGAATTGAAAGAGACACATGTACCCCAATGTTCATAGCAGCACTGTTTATAATAGCCAGGACGTGGAAACAACCTAGATATCCATCAACAGATGAATGGATAAGAAAGCTGTGGTACATATATACAATGGAGTATTACTCAGCCATTAAAAAGAATACATTTGAATCAGTTCTAATGAGATGGATGAAACTGGAGCCAATTATACAGAGTGAAGTAAGCCAGAAAGAAAAGCACCAATACAGTATACTAACTCATATATATGGAATCTAGAAACATGGTGGTGATAACCCATGTACTTTTGGACTTTGAGGGAGGAGAGGGGGAAAGTTTGGGAGAATGGCACTGAAACATGTGCTGTCGTGTGGGGAACGAATCGTCGGTCTATATTCGGTTCAGGATACAGGATGCTTGGGACTGGTGCACGGGGATGATCCAGAGAGTTGATGTGGAGTGGGAGGTGGGGGAGGGGGTTCAAGATTGGGAACTCATGTACACCTGAGATGAAAAAAAAAAAAAAAATTAAATTAAAAAAAAAAAATTTAATCCCAGTTTGTAGTTGCTTTGTTGGGGGATAAATTTTGCTGATCTCCTTACTCAGCCATAGGTGTAAGTCCCCTATTCTGCAGAGAATTTTTTGGCATGGTTGCAAAATGGTTTGCATATATCAGACTCTTTTCCCTGTGAGCCTTTGGTGGGTTCTTCAAAGACTATTCAGTTGGATCTCTCCAACTGCAACTCCTGTGATACGGGCTATGCATTTTCTTCCTTCAGCTAATTTTCTCCCATTTAGTTGGTTTGTCAGTGGCCCACTCTTTACCAACCCTTGATATCGTGGGTCCACAGTTCTTCCAGGTAATTCTCTTTGATAAAGTCTAAATATGTCTCCTGGCTCACTTTCTCACCCATGTGGCCCACATATGGTTGTCAGGACACATGTATTAACCCTTGTCCTTGCAAACGTAGAGTGCCAGCCTTCCCAATAAAGCAACTTTTCTCCTTTGATCCACCACCAAATCAATTTACCATCTGTGTCTTGCCTTCTGTATTTCCAGGCTGGAGTCTGACACTGTCCACAATTCCCAACTTCAGGAAGCACTTAGGTCCTTGAGTCATCC
The DNA here is from genome assembly GCA_006410615.1 of Neotragus moschatus. NCBI lineage: Eukaryota > Metazoa > Chordata > Mammalia > Artiodactyla > Bovidae > Neotragus > Neotragus moschatus. The sequence goes on along the minus strand of SJYA01002803.1, from coordinate 1,455,011 downwards.
CTCTCAAGCTGTTCTCACTGAGGGGGGTGAAGGGAAGGAATTTTGGTGCAGGCCTCTCAGAGAAATCTTCCTCACTATATTTTTTCTCAAATTCCATGCTTCTGATTCTTCTTATCGGAAGGAGTTTTTGGAGGCATGAAAGCACTTCCCAGATATTTCCTTTTGAAAATCTGCTTCTCACTATGAAACATTATTTGAGAATTTCTTATCTATTGCATCTTGCTGCCTCATTAAAAATTCCAATTCAGCATCCCATTACACTTCTGTTTATTTTTAGAGACTTCTTCTGGTCCCCTTCAGACTAAACAATGTTTCTGAAAGTTACGGGATGTTCATAGATGTTATGTGAAAAACAGGTCCTGTGAGGAAAGAACTTTGGGGAACACTGTGCCGAGCTAAGTTTCTGGAGATCTCTTTTGCTGTGGACCTTCTAGAACTTTCCATATGCTAACAGGCACTGTGAAGTTTCAAGGTGTGTGTGTGTGGAGGTGGGTAGAATATATACAGTTTTTCTCAAGCTTATTTGATCATGAAAAACACTCCCTCTGCCTTGTTTGGCAAGCCATTTAAAGGAATTAGCATTCTACAGAATGCATTTTGGAAAATGCATTTTGGCCTGGAATCACAATTGGCCTGGAAGTTACCAATGGAAAAGAAGGGTATTTTCTTCTTCATACAAAGGCAGGCAATCTACTACTGACCTTCACTGCATCTGATCCACCATGATTCTGAAAATTTCATGTGTTTTCATTTATTTTTTAACCTGCATGAGGTTGAGCTTTCTTTCCCACTAGATTGATGGAAACCCCATCCAATGGAACTTTGCATCTCCAAGGCTTATCACAGTGCCTGAGACTTAGCAGGATGGGTGAATAAACAGCATTAGTGAAGGAGTGTTTTGCTGCTGCTTCTGCTTCTGCTCCTGCTTCTTTCTTTTAAAGAAAGTAAGAAAAAGTCCCTACATTAGAGTCCAAAACCACATATATGCATCCATCAAATATGCCTATTTTGTGTTTATGAAACTCCTCCAAAATATCTAAAAATCTGTGCTCATGACTATCTGCAGGAGGATTCATTAGATGTCCTTGCTTTTTCCAAAGGCAACCAGGGTGGGTTTTCTCTTTCTTTATTTCTGCATATGATTGTGTACACACAGCTGAAGAGATGAGTTGCTGAGAACTTTCCAAAAGAAATGAATGGGATAAAACAGATTGCCAAGTTACTGAGTGGTAATTAAGAACAGATTCCTAACATCATCACTTTGCCATGTTTAAGGTCTTTCCTTTAAAAGACAAAACCACTGAATAATGAAACGTGTTAAGCTTCTTCTGATGTCCCTGGGCCTCCCCCAGGTCCCTGCTCAGTTGCATACACACACATGTGCCAGCCCAAAGTCACACAGACCTGACGATTCCAAGCAGCCTCCATTTATTCTTCAATGGAGAAAAATGAGTGTGTGTGTGTTTTCCCCATCTCCATTCCCAGTATAGATCAGGCGGGAAGATTTCTTTCTCTCAAACATTTCAAAAGACAGTTTCACCTTGAACTTGATTGCAGCATTCAGCCCTGAGCGTGATTGTTCAGAGTCTTGAGCTACCAAAGGTGAGACCATCATGGGAGTTTGTATGCAGCCCTGACTGCAAGGACTCCGTCTCCAGAAATAACATAAGCTGCTGTGGCTACCCGTGGGCATGGCCTTTCCCCAGGCTGGGGACCCTAGACTCAGATCACACATTGTCTAGGGGGATCAGGAAGGAATTCCACCCCCTTTCTCAGCCGCTGAAGTACTCTGCACACTGGGCCATATCCCATCCCACATCTGGCCAGGTGTGGAGCCTGTCTGGCCTCTGCTGGGGATGGGAGTAGGGGCACATACCGGATTAGACGCACGCACGGCCTGCCTTGCTGTGGGGGTGGACGGCTGCCGCCACGATGTCCCAGGATTGTGTGTCTTGTGGTTAAACACTTAGGGTTCTGACGTAGGCAAGGCAGCAGAGCCGACCCTCAAAGCCGCTGCAAACAACCTGAGCAGGCTTCTCAAAAATGCTGTCCTGAGTCTCGGAAGGAGACGGCTTTTATGGGCCCAATTTTCCAATCGCTGCCTATTTGGTGTGGTCATGTCCGAGCCAGGGGAAGTTTCTTAACTCCAGGCAAAGATATTTGCAGAGAGCTAGATGCCAGGAACCTGGTGAATTGTACATTAATGTTAAGTGCATTCTTGGTATTAACTAACAGGGATGGGGGATGGAGATGGAAAAGGGCAAAGAGAGGAAAAGGCCTGTAAGAAAAATGGCCATCTGTAATTACAAACATTCTGCAATTCAATCCTCATTCCGGCACCATGGGCTTGACCCTCCTATTATTTCATATTTTTCCAGAGAAACTAAATGATGCTCTTAATTAGCTGTAAGATCTTGAGCTGGGGTTAGAAACCAGGCTTTTACTGATGCCATACTCTGAGGCCATTCTACAACCCCACACCACGANCTCCTATTATTTCATATTTTTCCAGAGAAACTAAATGATGCTCTTAATTAGCTGTAAGATCTTGAGCTGGGGTTAGAAACCAGGCTTTTACTGATGCCATACTCTGAGGCCATTCTACAACCCCACACCACGAAGAGAACCTAAAACATCTTTCAAGCAGTTCACATCCTAATTTCATGTCCTTTCCAGGAAGAAATTTTGGAACCTGACCTTCCTTCTTTAGTTGTAGTCTTAAAAGTTACTGTTGGCTAAGTGCTAAATTTAAAATGGATGTCCAAAAAATAAAAAAATTAAAAAAATAAAATGGATGACCAGCAAGGACCTACTGTATAGCATGTGAAACTCTGCTCAGTGTTATATGGCAGCCTGGATGGGAGAGGAGTTTAGGGGAGAATGGGTACATGTATATGCATGGCTGAGCCCCTTTGCAGTTCACCTGAAACTATCAAAACAACTGTTTGTTAATCAGCTATACCCCAATACAAAATAAAAAGTTTGGGGAAAAAAAGATGTTACTGTTGGATAATGGAAGTTCAGGAGGTTGGTTCTAATAAATGGAGACCATGCTGCTGCTAAATCGCTTCAGTCTGTCTGACCCTATGCGACCCCATAGACGGCAGCCCACCAGGCTCCCCTGTCCCTGGGATTCTCCAGGCAAGAACACTGGAGTGGGTTGCCATTTCCTTCTCCAATGCATGAAAGTGAAAAGCGAAAGTGAAGTCGCTCAGTCGTGTCTCTTAGCGACCCATGGACTGCAGCCCACCAGGCTCCTCCATCCATGGGATTTTCCAGGCAACAGTAATGGAGACTATACCCCTAAACATAAGTGAATGAAACAGAACGGTCCATGATCAAAACGCCGGATGTGCTATATATCTGTGCTGGACTGGGCCCAATGTACACAGCCTTCTTCTGCCCTCTCGGGATTACCAATGCCCTTGAGACAGAGTTTAACATTTTCCTGAGCAAAGCCTGGGGTCCGAAGGTGGATTCTGATGGCCTCAGGGGTGGGATGAGAGGGACCTCACAACTCTGAGGGTTCCTCTTTCTCCCCAGTCTTAGAAGAACTCACTGGAGTAGGGACTTTCAATCCATTTGCCTTGTTTAACCTTGTCAACAATCCTTTAGGGATGGAATGTTCTTCATCCCATGTTATTGTTGAGAAACTGTATTAGTCAATGTTCTCTGGATAAACAGAACCAATGGGGGGGGGTGGTTGGGTGTGTATGTGTGTATGGATAGATAGATAGACAGGTAGATTTTTAGAAATCCGTTCATTTAATTGTGGGAGGCTGGCAGGCTGGAGATCCAGGGAAGAGTTGCAGTGCAGGTCTGATATGTCATCCGCTGGGAGAATCCTGGAAGTCACCCTTTGTTCTACTATGACCNCAATGTTCTCTGGATAAACAGAACCAATGGGGGGGGGTGGTTGGGTGTGTATGTGTGTATGGATAGATAGATAGACAGGTAGATTTTTAGAAATCCGTTCATTTAATTGTGGGAGGCTGGCAGGCTGGAGATCCAGGGAAGAGTTGCAGTGCAGGTCTGATATGTCATCCGCTGGGAGAATCCTGGAAGTCACCCTTTGTTCTACTATGACCTTCAGATAACTGAATGAGGCTCACCTACATTATAGAGGTTCCTCAATTTAAATGTGAATCTCACTCAAAAAATACCCTTATGAAAACATCCAGAATAATATTTGACCAAATACTTGGGTATGTGGCCCAGCCAAGTTGACATGTAAAATTAATCATCACAAACACTAAGCTTCAGAAAGTTACCTGTCATAGGCAGCTCACGGAGCAGTGGGAGGCAAGGTGGGGATTTAACCAGGGTCTGTAACACCTGAGTGCTTATCACCATCTTNACCCTTATGAAAACATCCAGAATAATATTTGACCAAATACTTGGGTATGTGGCCCAGCCAAGTTGACATGTAAAATTAATCATCACAAACACTAAGCTTCAGAAAGTTACCTGTCATAGGCAGCTCACGGAGCAGTGGGAGGCAAGGTGGGGATTTAACCAGGGTCTGTAACACCTGAGTGCTTATCACCATCTTCTTTAGCCTGTCAGTGTGAATTGGGGAAGGTGATTTTGTACTGATTGGGTGGCTACTCGTGGGGTTCTCACTGATCCTTTACAAAGTCTTTGCTGAGTGCTCCTGGGGCCTGTGTGGTATAGGACCAGGCGGTCTGGCCCTGGAAAGTGGGCAAGGAGGGGCTTTTGTGATGCCTACTTCTCTTACAACTTAGCCGGGCTTTGGAAGTGTACAGTTGGCTATGGATGCAGGGACAAGCTTGCTGAATTGTTTGGGGGTCCCTTAGGAAGCAGGTGGAATTTTCTAGATGAGCAGTGTGCCACACAGAGCCATATTCCTGGGACATACAGGTGGCTGACAGGTGAAAAAAGATGGGCCCCAACCCCACCCTTGGGGCAGTCTTAAGCATAAGCNAGAAACTGTATTAGTCAATGTTCTCTGGATAAACAGAACCAATGGGGGGGGGTGGTGGTTGGGTGTGTGTGTGTGTATGGATAGATAGACAGACAGGTAGATTTTTAGAAATCCGCTCATTTAATTGTGGGAGGCTGGCAGGCTGGAGATCCAAGGAAGAGTTGCAGTTCAGGTCTGATACGTCATCCGCTGGGAGAATCCTGGAAGTCACCCTTTGTTCTACTATGACATCTTCAGATGACTGAATGACGCTCACCTACATTATAGAGGTTCCTCAATTTAAATGTGAATCTCACCCAAAAAACACCCTTATGAAAACATCCAGAATAATATTTGACCAAATACTTGGGTATGTGGCCCAGCCAAGTTGACATGTAAAATTAATCATCACAAACACTAAGCTTCAGAAAGTTACCTGTCATAGGCAGCTCACGGAGCAGTGGGAGGCAAGGTGGGGATTTAACCAGGGTCTGTAACACCTGAGTGCTTATCACCATCTTCTTTAGCCTGTCAGTGTGAATTGGGGAAGGTGATTTTGTACTGATTGGGTGGCTACTCGTGGGGTTCTCACTGATCCTTTACAAAGTCTTTGCTGAGTGCTCCTGGGGCCTGTGTGGTATAGGACCAGGCGGTCTGGCCCTGGAAAGTGGGCAAGGAGGGGCTTTTGTGATGCCTACTTCTCTTACAACTTAGCCGGGCTTTGGAAGTGTACAGTTGGCTATGGATGCAGGGACAAGCTTGCTGAATTGTTTGGGGGTCCCTTAGGAAGCAGGTGGAATTTTCTAGATGAGCAGTGTGCCACACAGAGCCATATTCCTGGGACATACAGGTGGCTGACAGGTGAAAAAAGATGGGCCCCAACCCCACCCTTGGGGCAGTCTTAAGCATAAGCGATTACCCTCCACCCTCCCTACATTAGGGTTCTGTGTGCAATAGTGTTGAGGGCAGGGGGAAAACAGACACTCTTGGAAGGGCCCTTCACACTTTATGGAGAATTCAAGACTCAATAACCTCAAAACAGCCTCAGCATGGAGAGCCATGTATTTTATAAGCTTCACCTGCTCCTCTTCCCAGTAGAACCTGAGTAAGCTTACCTGGGGAGGGATGGAGTTTTTTTTCCTCCTCTCCTCAGACCTGGAATATTCTGGTGCACAGTCTCTTCCCTTGATCCCATCCTCCTAATGCTTCCCACCTACCACCTCTAAGTCTCCAGCTCTATCTCAGTTCAGTTCAGGTCAGTTGCTCAGTCGTGTCCAACTCTTTCCAACCCTAAGCACGCCAGGCTTCCTTGTCTATCACCAACTCCCAGAGCTTGTTCAAACTCATGTCTGTGATGCCATCCAACCATCTCATCCTCTGTTGTCCCCTTCTCCTCCTCCCTTCAATCTTTCCCAGCATCAGGGTCTTTTCCAGTGAGTCAGCTCTTTGCATCAGGTGGCCAAAGTATCGGAGTTTCAGGTTTAGCATCAGTCCTTCCAATGAATATTCAGGATTTAGGATTGACTGGCCCTATCTCATCTCATCTTTAATCCCTTCTGTGTCTCACTTTGCCTGGAAGAAGTTAATGAGGCTATTCTAAAAAGAGTTAATTCCAAAGGAGTAAATTCTTTTTTTGACATTTTAATTTTATCAGACTTTTTATTTCATATTGGAGTCTAGCCGATTAACAATGTTGTGATGATTTCAGATGGAGAGCAAAGGGACTCAGCCATACATATACATATCAAAAGGAGTTAATGAGGCTATTTCTCATTAGGTCTGCCTCTTTATAGGGTCTGCTCCTGCTAACGTCCATGAATTCTGCTGCATTTCCTTATGGCTGGAGACAAGCAGATTGGCTTGTGGGGTGATCTGCAAAGGAGGATGATCACACCAAAGCTCCCGATCCTAGAAGTGAGTCAGTCAAAAAATCTCTTATGGTTCAACCACTTCTCTGCATCTTTTTTACAATAATAATTTAAAACATGTACCCATGATTTACTACTCACCATATGCTGGGCAAAAACAGTTGGAAAAGCAGGGTTAAGATTGAGAGGAAAATGGCGGTTGGAATGTAGATTTGGGTGTCGAGACGATGGTTGACATTCCCAGACAGTCACAGAGCCTGTGGTAGAACTAACGAGAAAGGATGAAAGTGCATGAGATGAGCTGGTGACCAGCAAGAAAAGGAAGGTGGCTGGCAGATCCCTGGGGAGCACCCACAGTCAGGTGGAAGAAGGACCGGGAAGAGAAACTACCCAAGGGAAGTTGTTGTGCTAAGATGTCCCTGAAAGAGGGGCGTGCTTCAAAAAAGGGGTGCTCTAAGCAGCTCACAGGGCGTGACCATGAAGATGCCAAGACTTGATTCAACTAAAAGGTCATGTGACCTTAGCAAGAGCAACGATGGGGATTCAGGGCAGGATATCAGAGGGTAGCTGGAAGGTGAGGGAGATTTGGGGAGACAAGGGACTGGACTTGATTCCCCAAGGGGACTGTGGCACTTTCTAGTTCCAGAATTTAGTTTCAGTCTCTTGCATCTTGGTTGAAATAGACTTAGTATGGATTAGGCACCTTCACTGGGCTTTGTGGTTTTATTATTTAAGGCATTGCAGAAAATACGCAGAATTGGAGTTAGAAGAACTAGGCTAGGGTTCAAGGGTCCCTTATTTTGTAGACTGTGTGATCTTGGGCAGGATATCTATTAAATCTGGCTTCTNTGGTTGAAATAGACTTAGTATGGATTAGGCACCTTCACTGGGCTTTGTGGTTTTATTATTTAAGGCATTGCAGAAAATACGCAGAATTGGAGTTAGAAGAACTAGGCTAGGGTTCAAGGGTCCCTTATTTTGTAGCCTGTGCGATCTTGGGCAGGATATCTATTAAATCTGGCTTCTTTTCTTATATGAAAAATGGAGGTTATTGTGATACTTCTCCAAATTATGAAGTTTGCTGGGGAATATATGCAGATAGGCTTTGAAAACTATAAAGAGTAATGTCAGTACAAGGTTAAATGGAGGAGGAAATGGCAACCCACTCCAGTATGCTTGCCTGGAGAGTCCCATGAACAGGGGAGCCTGATGGGCGATAGTCCACGCCTGTGGCTACAGGGGTCACAAAGAGTCGGACAAGACAGAGGAACTAAGCACACATAAGGTTAAAAGGAATCATCATACTTGTGAGCTAATGTTCAGGAATCGTTCCAATATTGCATTTTGGTGGACTGATGGAAATGTGTCAGGTAAGATTATGTTTGGCTGTAAAAAAAAACATGACTACTATTATAACAGGAACACATAGGAGTTTCTTTTTCTCACCTGACAAGAAGTCAGAGGAAAGTTCAGCCACGTACAGATGTCATCGAGGGCCCCAGTTCCTTCCCACTCCACCATTCTTAAGTGAGTGGTTTATGTACTCAAGGCTGCAAGATGGTTGCTGTATCTCCAGACATTATATTTACATCCTAAGAGAGAAGAAATGGAGGAAGGAGAAATAGGGGCTGTCAAGGGGTTGAAGGGGCATGCCTTCTGAATCTGACTTTTTCTTAAAGAATATTTGTGGAAGCTGACCCCTGCCTTCTGCAAGCCAACCTCACTGGATGGAAATGGGTTTCACAGCTCTAGTTACAAGGCTGTCTGGGATGGTGACTATTGTAGACGTCCAGTTTCTTCAGTTGAGGAAGGCAAGGGAGAAGGGGATTTTGGAAGCCAATGTGCAGTGTCCACCACAAAGCTGAGTTCACCTTGGAACCCTGATGGGAGGACGCAGATGGAGAGATGTTGCTGTGGGGTATGATGCTCAGGAGGGCAGCCAGACAGTGACCAAACAGCAGGGCTCTGAGCTCTCTGTGGCTTGGACCAAAACATCTTGGCTGTCTCCCACCAGGAGGCCTAGTCCCAAGACTTGGCTCCTTCTGGCAATCAGCCCTAACCAGCTGCTGCCAAAGGGATAAACACATTCCAGGTCCTTGAGTCCCTGCTGCACTGTAACTGTGGTTAAGACACACACCCACCTTTACCCCATCTGGGCTAACAGAATGGTCGCTAGAGCTGTGTTGTTTTAGTGATGACCTGTGGTTGTCCTCCTTCTCCTTAATGGGGAGTTGAATACCTACACACTTATGTTATCCAACTGAACACGCGATTTGCATCTCATGCCTCTCATTTTTCAGTTCATTCTCCAAACCTTGGGCACCAAGTAGGATAAGGCATTATGCTCTCTTTTTTTCTCTACTCTGGAAAGAAGGCCATTAAACCAAGCCATGTCCCCAAACCTCTTCGGCTAGGTAGAGATATAGACAACCATCAGAATCCAGAATCCACACCTGAACAGCCAGAAAACTTCACCTGGCTCATCTCCCAGTGTGGGCTCCATCTGCTTGCTCACTCCTGGGACAGTGAAACAACCCAGACTCCATCCTGGTGAAGGTGCCAGTCATGGAAGAGACTGTTATTCTTGACTAACGCAACTTCTGTCCAGACAAGGAGATGGATCACAATCACATTTAAGGGAAAAAAGAAAGAAAGAAAGAAATTAAAAGCCATTTTATAAAGTATGAATAAGGACTATTATAAATGGCTCAAACTCTATATGTAAGCAATGAAGTAAGATGAATTGACTGGTACTGAGTTGGAAAAGCTATACAAGGGCAGGGAGTGTGGAACATAATTTAATAAAAATAAACTTTTTTTTTTTTTTTTTTTAACGCACCCACTCCTAAAGAAGAAATGGAAAAGTTGTTAGGGTGTGGACCAGGGCTTCTAATTAGCTGTTCTATTCTTCCTGATTTATCTCCTTTCTTGTCCTAGCACCTTCCTGGGACTTAGTGTCCGGTGAAGGAACTTGATGGAAGGGCGGGGCTCCCCGGTCCCGAGCACCTGACCTCCCAGCCCGCTCGGACCCAGCCTCCTTGACCCCTTCTCTGTTTCCAGAACAGAGGAAGCCCTGAGAAGGCTCTTTGCCAGAGTTGGAAAACAGCTGCCCTCATTGTCTGCCTCGCCCTGCCGGCTGCGTTCTCCTCCCTCCCTCCGCTGCTTTCTGTCTGAAAGTGTGAAAATTACAAATCCCAAGGAACTGCAATCAGAACTCTACCTAGGGAAAATGCAGAGTATCCTGGCCATAAATATCCCGCTCCAAGACGCCTGACGTCAGAGCGGGGCGGGCGGGCGGGCGCGAGGCCGGCCCAGGGGGAGCGGCGAGGTCTCGGTCGGGAGGCGGCGAGCTCGGCGCGGCTCAGCGCGGAGCGGGCGCGGCGGGCGGGCGGGCGCGCAGCCGGGCGCGGGGCTGCGGGAGCCGAGGACGCGCCATGGGCGGCCCGGGGTGAGTACGGCCACCCCGCTCTCCTCCCCGCTTCGCATCCGGGGGGCCAGGGGACCGCGGTAGGCTTTCCGGGCCACTTCCCCACCTCTCTCCTCTACTTTTCTTTCCGAGGCTGAAAGGGGATTTGGCGAGGCAGCGGCTCCGCCGGCTGCCCGTTTTTGTGTCCCCGAAGTGTTTTGCAGGAGCCGCCGAGGATCTCTGAGCGGGGTTCTGCGGCGGGGGTGGGGGGCTGCGAGCGCGTCTGTGCCGGTGGGTGTGATGTGCGTGTCAGGTCTGTCTGGATGGGCACATCTGGACACAGGAAATGTCTTCGGAAAACTTAAAAAAAAATGTTTATGGCTTTGAAATCTGATTCCTTCTTGTCATAAGTGGACAGACAGAGCCGGTGACCCCCCAACGGACAACTTTTTGGTGGTAGCTTTTCCCAGTTTGCTTGTGCCTGCCTGTGGGTGATTTAACTCTTCACACGCCCCCAGCTCCCACTTGCAAGCCTAGCCCCTGGCCAGCAGGCTAGGCGCGGGGAAGCGGGGAGCTTTTTACTCTCAGAAGCAGCGGGACCTGGGAGAGGGAAGGAGCGTCCCAGGAAAGGCGTCCTGAGTTGGAATCCTAGCACCTGCGGCTGCTGCCCGTCCCTCCGCCTGCTGGGGCCCTGACAGCGCGGGGCAATGGGGCTTTGACTTAACCCAAACGAAGGAGCTGGGCAGGAGGCAGGTAACTGCAAGGGGGAAGAGAAGAAGGAGGTGGTGGGCAGGACTCTGTGTCCAGCCGTGCCGGAGAGTGGAATGGATGTGTTTGCCACATGTGCCCACTGTGGGAGCCGATGGGGGTTTTCTGGGAGCCCCTCGGTGCCCCCAAACAAGATGCAAGCTCGTAACATAAAGAGACATGTCTGAGTTGTGGGGTGGAGGAAGGGGGGTGGTGGGGGAGAGGGAGAGAGATTTTTATCAAAATTGAACACAGATTGTTGAGGTCTGGGCTTGATTTAACTCTTCTCTCTCTGCCTTGGCCACTTTTCCAGTCCTGTGGTGGTTTTGCAAAGTCCCTAGGAAGATGGGGCTGGGGGGGACACCTCTCCAGGAAAGAGTCCCTGGAGACTTTCCTTGAAACCTACAAGGGAAAGAGAGCAACTTTCTATCTTTAAATAGTTTCAAGTTTTGCGTCCCCCTCCTCCTTCCAAGTTCAGTGTCAGTTTCTTGAGTTTCTCTGAAAAGTTGGCTGAAGAAGGGAGTGGATTTTCCCTAGGTCTTAGAGGGGAAATTGTGCTCTTTGAGTGTGGGAGGAAGCAGAGCAGTATGGATCCACCAGCCCGGGGTTGCCCAGTGCACACATTGGATGTCCATAGCTGTTCAGCAAACCAGTGACCACAAAGAGAGCCCTTTCAGCGTCATCCTACCCGGGTCTCTGGTTTTATATTTTGCAATAGAACCAACCTGCAATATTTGGGTGGGAGGAAGATTACTGGAGTCTCCCTGTGTCCTAGAAAAATGGAGAGAATTAAAAAAAAAAGGGGGAGGGGGACAGAGAGGAAATGTGGATATAAAAAACGGACCCACAGGAAGTTGAAGATTTGGGAAGGGTTTTAGAAATTATACACATTGACCCCTTGAGAAGAGCTGTAAGAGACAGCAAGTCAGCTCTAGATTCCTTTAACTTCAGGAGTATGTCTTTAACTCGAGGGCAGTGAAGGAGGAGGAAGTCACGCTAAGGGCCGTCTAAACAAAAGTGCTGGTGAAGGGGTAATGGGGTACCCGCTGTGAAATGCATGTGTAGGAGCCTGTTTGTGCATTGGCGACTGCGTGGGGATGGTCGTGGCCTCAGGCCTGGAAGCGTAAACGGGCCATTTCTTCTCGGTTGCTCTGGGAGCTGCATCGACCTTCATCTCTCCATTTAAAAAAAAAAAAAAAAAAAAAAAAAACAACTGTGCTATTATTGTCTGGTTCCCTCGTAGCTGCACAGCCCAGCTCCTAACTCCTAGCTGTGTTTCCAGGGTTTTTCCTCCAGATCCTCAGATGCTGAGGGAATACTCGTGCCCCCATCAGGACAAAAAGAGGAGAGAAACTTCTCCTGGACCTCAGAACTGAGAAGAGAGTGAGGAGTTTAGGAAGGGGGAGGGTGTAAGAGGTGGGGGGGGGGACCAGGAGAAAGGCCATGGGAGGGG
>SJYA01002803.1:1364825-1442539 GCA_006410615.1 Neotragus moschatus | reverse complement strand
AAGAGGGGAGAAACTTGCTCTGGGCCTGAGAATGGAGAAGAGGGGGGGGTGTTGGGGAGGGGGGGGGGTGTAAGAGGTGGGGGGGGGGACCAGTAGAAAGGCCATTGGAGGTGGAGGGTTTTAGTTTTGATGATTGTGGGGGAGGTTGAAGGACCACTGCCTTCTGTGTAAAACAGTCTCCCCCCGCAACCCCAGTCTTCTTCTCTAGCCCCCTGTCACCAAAGTTTTTTTTCTTGTTTTTGACACAAAACAGGTTAAACTGTTGCCATGACTGAAGAGCCTGGGATCCAGGGATAAAGAAGAGGGCAGGGTGAAGTGTAGGTGGTTAGGAAGATGCAAAGATAATCAGTGAGGCAGGGGCTGGCCTCACAGTGGAGCTGATGGAAGTAACGACTGAAACGTCCCCACTCATTCCCACCATGTACAAATAGAAGACTGACTATCTGGGGTAGAGGGGACCTATCCCAGAGTCTTGTTCAGTCGCTGAGTCATGTCTAACTCTTTGTGACTCCATGAACTGCAGCATGCCAGGCTTCCCTGTCCTTCACTATCTCCCGGAGCTTGCTGGAAAAAAAAAAAAGAAGAAATTTTGGAGTCTAGAGTGGCCTCTTGTCCCAGCACAACTGAGGCCGAGATCTGGCCTTTCAGTTCTTTCACCATCCTCTCTGGAAGGTCAGTGAGATCTTGACCCTTTAGAGTTTGCTCAGGGGAACATTTCACCGGATTCTCAGACCACTGATGCCTGGGCTGATATAGAAGCCTTCTAGTTGGCCTGTCTATCAGTTCAAGCTTCTGACCAGCTCATTGGTCGTCTCTTAGATCAGAATACTTAGGGTGCATTCTCAGGCTCTCCAGAAGGTTGAAAGGTCAAAGGTACCTGGCAGAAAGAACGAAAGCAAGAATGTCCTTTGCTTTGACAGCAGTTGACCTAAGTCTCCGCAACTAGAGTCTCTGTGTTCAGGGATCTGGTGTCCTTCAGCTCTGGACTTCAGATGCAGCCTGGCACAGTGGAAAGAGGACCGACCTCGGAGCAGTCTGCCTGGGAGAGAATTAGTAACCTGGGCATGCCCGCTCAGTCGTATCACTCTTTGCAATCTCATAAACTGTAGCCCGCCAGGTTCCTCTGTCCATGGGATTCTTCAGGCAACAACACTGGAGTGGATAGCCATTTCCTTCTCCAGGGGATCTTCCTCACCCAGGGATCGAACCTGCATTTCCTTCTTTGCAGGTGGATTCTTTACCACTGAATCACCAGGGAAGCAGTAACCTGGGATACATTACTTATTCTTTCTGAGCTTAAGTTCCCTCACCTGTGAAACGAGAATGATACTCGTTAAAGTTCAAGGTTGTTACAAACGTGGTACTTATGCAAAGGGGCTAAAACAGCGAGGAATGTTGTAGACCTTTCATAAAGGGAATCTCATAACTATTTTCTAGTTTTTTTTAGCCATCAGCCACCCACGTGGTTTGGAAAGGACTTCTCTCCAAATCTGGCTGTGTTTTCCGTTCTTGAGGACACCTGGGTAGAGATTCAAGGGCTCAGGTCACCCTTACTTCCTCGCTCTAGGAACAGTAGCCACTGGGGATTATCCAGGAGCGTGGCTGCTCTGTTATCCCGGGGGCTGGGAGGGGACACCAGGCATCCTGGATATCTGGCCTGGAAATCACTCTCCTGTTTGAGTTCTTGAGAGGGAGGAGGCCAGCAGAGCCGCTTGTACGGATGGGGTGGGAGGTGGGAGTGGGGCGGGAAGATCAAGGAGCAAAGGGGTCCTGAAGGACAAGGCCCAGGGGAGACAGTCACTGCTCCACAGGGTGAGAGGCGAGACTGATGGGTGGTAAAAAATGGAAGCTTCAGCCATTTGTAAACAGCTTGGCAGATATGGGCTGGGGAGACTGCCCCCTCCTCCAGTGGACACGCCGTCTAGCCCTGTGGGGTGGCCGATCCAGAGGACTGAAGGACCATCTGATGTGGGGGAAGCAGCTGCAGGTTCTCTTGGCCCATCTCAGCGCTTCTCAGTTATCCTTCAAGTTGACATTTAAGACTTTGAAGATCACATTTGTTTCTGTTTTGTTCAAGCTCTCTCTTTAACCGTGGCCTGGGATGACTTTTCAGCTTTTAAGAGACTCAGCCAGTGGCCAACTTCTCTTGAGATGGCCCAGATTGGGGGTCGGTGAATTCCTCACTCCTGGCAGTATCTATTTCTCCAAACTCTCTCCTCACATATTTTTGGTTTGTTTGTTTTTTTTGTTTCATTATGAGGTTATAAAACTGCACCATCCGAATGCTGTGCAGGGAGGAAATGCCTTTTTCTCTGGACCTGTGGGTCATCCTGCTAGTGCTAAGCGAGGCTGTCAGACTATGGGCATTAGCAGGTGTCGTGGGGTTCTTTCTTTCAATCCCCCACCCGCTTCAGAAAAAGAAAAAGAGAAAACCGAGAAAAATAAACCTGAGGCAGTTGGGTAGCTGGCTACAGAGGAGCTGAATTATTTGTAGGATGCCCCACGGGTCTGTGCAAAGAGCTTCCGAGACCCAGGTATGAGTCCAGTCCTGGAACCAAAGGGTCACGAGCTGTTCAGCCTCTCTGAGTCTTTTTCGCCTGTCAAATGAGAACAGAAAGTGTTCTCAAGGGTTGTTCTGAAGGTGAAATGAAATAGTATACGGCAAAGACCTAGCACACTGATCAGTGTTCAGCAACACGGTAATGCCCTTCACTTTCTAGTTCGGAAGCTCTCGAAAGTACCTGGACTTGGACAGTTGTCCATGTGCCAAAGTAAATAAGCCACTTATCCAAGGCTTCACAACAGTGCTCAAAGATCAGCTGTTTCTGCCTGGAGATGGACACCTTCACTACAAAAGTGGGGCACAGATCAGCGCTCCCCATGCCGGACAAGAGGCAGTGCCATGCGAGGCTCCATTAGCCTAAAGGAAAAGGCCACCCACTCGCTCACCCATGAACCCGAGCTATTAGTGAGCTACCACTACAGCTTGGTTTAGCAGTCCCCAACTCTGTCTTGGTTCAAAGAATTGAGGTCAAAACTGGAGAGGGAAATCACTGATGTAGGACCCAGCATTAAAGCTGAATGATAATGGTGCAATGACAGTCATACCTCATGTCTGAAAAGCGTGCGGCCTCATTTTATCCTCATGACCATCCTACGAGACGGGTATAATCCACATTTTACAACTCAAAGCCGGGGGGCTTCCCCTATTTCAGATCGTAAATCAGTGGAAAAAAACAGGAGGCCCACAGCTACCTAAGCAGTAGATCTCAACCCATCACCGGGGAAGCTTTTAAAATTATCGGTACCTGGGCCCACCCCGGGCTGATTCAATGAGAGTCTCTGGGGCATGGGGCCCAGGCGCTGACGGGTTGTTCTGCAAGGTCCCCAGGTGATGTGAAGTATGAGTTGAGAGCCATAGGTCTCAGGGAAGCGAGAAGCGGACCAAGGTGAGGAAATCAGTCTTATCAGTCACAGGTGAAACAGAGCTTTACTAGGATTTAAGCTCCCTGGCAGTGGAAACTGGTGTGGTTCTCCCTCTACCTGGAACCTAGAACATGCTAGATACAAGGTAGACATCTGGTCCATGTTGGCTGAAGGAATGAACAGGCTGCTGTAGGTTAGGAGCTGACAATTTCAGCAGCCAAGTCCAACCCATCACCTTGTTGTCAGTAAAACAAGCCTTATGTGCTACTGGAACATAGCCATGCTGTTTCTGTATGTTACCCGTGGCCCCTTTCATGAGAAAAGGGTAGAGTTGGAGTGTTGTCATCGAGGCTGTGTGGGTCACAGAGCTGAAAATATTTATTGTCTCGCCCTCTAACAGACAAAGTTTGGTGGCTCCTGCCCTGGTTCTCAGTGTGAACAGACCAAATACAGTTTAGGGAAGGTTGTTGCAGCTTGGTAGTCAAGAATATGGCTTCTAGAATCAGATCTATGTTTGAATCCTGGCTCCACCACTTAACCTGTTGTAAGACCTTGCGTATGAGTTCACCTGAGCCTCAGTTTCCTCATCTGAAAAATGGGGATGATAATAAATGCTACCATTCTCGAAGGATGGTTGCCAAGATTGCCAGCCCCTGGCCTAGAGTAAGCACTCAATCAATGTTAACTACCCCTAAGGTGGTGGTGGTGGTTGTAATTCCTGGCCACTAGCCAACTGGAGGGAAAACTAAAGTCAAAATCTAAATCTAGTATCACTAACAGAATAAGGGGTGTGGTGGGAAAAAAATAATCAGTTGGTAAGCTGGTGTGAGGAAGAAGGACTGAGGTGAGGTTTTTGAGGTAAAGGGGATCTTTTAAAGATAACACAAGACAGGCTCCTGGTGTGCGAGTGAGGTGCTGTTTGGCTGACGGCTACGTGGCTACATCAGCCGTCAGTTCCATCACCCCTCAAGGGTTAGTGCTGTGCTGTATTCAGTGGTTCACTCCTGTCTTACTCTTTGTGACCATTTGGATCGGAGACTTGCCAGGCTCCTCTGTCCATGGAATTTTCCAGGCAGGAATCCTGGAGTGGGTTGCCACTTCCGACTCCAGGGGATCTTCCCAACCCAGGGGTTGAATCCTCGTCTTCTGCCTTAGGAGGCAGATTCTTTACCAACTGCTCCACCGGGGAAGCCCCTTCCCTCCCAACCCTGCCCTCAAAGGGTTAACTTGGGCTTTCCTGAGCTTGGTCACAAGCATGTCCCGCCTCTGTTCCCTTGTTTGTACTTTGTTCTGCCTGGATGGCCCGTCTTCCTGGGGCTATTTGTCCTATCAGGCTTGCTCTGATGGCCCCTTCTCGCCCAAACTCCCTTTCCCAGGCTCTCCTCCCCGCCCAGTCACTCCCTCTTCACTCTGCAAACTTAGCAGGCCGTTCTGACATAACATCTAACATGTGACATCGGAGTCCAGGAAGGACTGAGTCTCTCTGTCTTGCCTTCTACGTATTTGGAGCTCGTAGAAGTTGAATTACATTTTAGAAGCCACACCTGGTAGCCAGCGTCAATTCAACTCTTGGTTCAACTCTGACAGCTGAGTTAACTCTTGAGGAATGCCTGTGGTCCGTGCCCGGGTGCTGATGAGATGGCAAGAGCAAATCCCCAGAGCCAACCAGATGGAGAAGAGCCGTCCAGTTTATAGATGACGCGGAAGCTCTGTGTCCTTATACTCCGTGCTGTGGTGGCTCCTGCCCTCTGGAGCACCTCTCCTAAGGGGTAGCCAGGGACAGCGAAAGAGGGAAGGAACTTGAAACCAACCCTCTGACTTCTTGTCAGCAGATGCGGTGAGAAGTTGGGTTTTGGCTTCTCTGGGCTTTTCATGGGTACGTGCCAAGATAATTGGGAATTCGCTTGGGACGGTCAGCTTTCATTATCACGGTAACAAAGAGAGGCATGGTCACGCATGATAGCAAACAGCAGATAATTCACAATATTGCCATCTGAACGCAGAGTGTGTTGCATAATTTTTATGGATTTTAGTGGCAGATGTATACTCGTGGCAAATATATGTCATGTATGGAGTAACGTTAAAATTGTTATTTTCTAATGATGGAGAAGGCATGGAAGAATGTCAGCCTTAAATTACATTTTCCTCTTTGAGCAACCCCAAATGGGCAATTAGGAGCTGATTTCTAAGAGGGCAAGGAAGACAGGGAATGAAATCGTATTGTTAGTAGTAGGTCTCACCATGCACGTAGCACCACGTTAATAATTTTTTAAAAGCGTATTTCTTATTTGATTTTTCAAAATTACGATGGTAATTCTCTCTTGCTTAAACATGTGAGTCAATATCATGCAGAGATACAAAAAGACAAGTGGAAAGTGAATTGCATCTCCACTCCTCCTCCACACCCTGGGAATTAAGGTTTACAGCCTAGAATTAATCCTTCCTTACCTTTTCCTTTGTCCATACAACTACTACAGGTGTGTATACTCTTATGGTGGGGTCTTGGCCCAGACGGCAAAGCATCTGCCTGCAATGCAGGAGACCCGGGTTCGATCTCTGGGTTCTGAAGATCCCCTGGAGATGGTAATGGCAACCCACTCCAGTACTCTTGCCTGGAAAATCCCATGGACTGAGGAGCCTGGTAGGCTACAGTCCATGGGGTCGCAAGGAGTCGGACACGACTGAGCGACTTCCCTTTCACTTTCTTGTTTGACTGTTTTTCACTGAAAGGAGATCTCTGTGTACTATACTGCAGCATACGTTTCTTCTCTTTTGACCACTTATCAGGGTCATCCCTATGGTGAATGGAACCATTTATTTTTTCTGATTTCTTTATATGCCCAGCCACACACAGGGACTTACCAGGTGGCTCAGTGGAAAAGAATCCCCCTGCAATGCAGGACACACAGATTCAATCTCTGCCGCAGTATTCTTGCCTGGGAAATCCCATGAACAGAGAAGCCCAGAGGGGTTGCAGAAGAGGCAGACTTGACTGAGCGACTGAGTATACAGACACACACAGCTCTATATATCTGAGGTCATGCCATTCTTGCAGCAAAGTTCATTAGTATCATTTTTTTCAATTAGGCAGCTATTACATGTGATTTCATCCTGGGTGACCACCAGCTTGGGTACCTGAGTCTAACGTACCAAGCCTCCATCACCCAGGAAAGATGCGTGATTGTTGTACCCTAGCCTGTGACCATCCTGGGTATGCCTCCATGCTGTGTGTGGTCTTTGTCCCCTAGGAAAGCTCTTGAGCGTAGTCCCTGTGGCTGCCCCCTCCTTCTCATCAGATTTGGTCTTCCCTCCTTGGATCTCTTCAATCACTGAATATGTAGGAAGAGCCACAGGAAGCGTCAAAGACTGATACATTGGATTGGAGAACAAGGGTGATGGAGCAAGTCAGGCAGTGTAGGATGGTACATCCTACAGTTAGGATAATGGGCGGGTGTGTGGACCCTGCATTCAGATCACCAGCCCCCAGCAGGACCGGTTCCCAGCAGCAGACAGAGCTGGCAGTCATCAGCCCTCTTTAGAATTGCCTCAGCCGCTGTCTCTCCTACTGGGTCCCCTGTATCCGGTGACCAGCGGGTCCCCTCTGCCCCACTGTGGGGGAAATTCTAAAGGGCATCCTGGCTTCAGAGCTCCTCATGGGGTTGGCTGAGGCCTTCCCTGATGCTGCGTGACAACTCTGTACTTCCCTCCTACCTGAACCTCCCTCCCATGACTGATTAATTCTAAGAACTCTTCAGTAACCCCCTGCCTGCCCCCAGAAGTTTTACTTATTTTGCATGAAATCGCTTTGGAGCAGCCCATTATGATCCAGATGATTGCTGGTGGCCCTGTCACTATATGAAAAAGTACGTTTCTTTCTTTTTTCCCTGGTGCTCTATATTGTATGTTTTCTAGGCGGGACCCCACTGATTTCTCTTCAAATAGAGTTGTGTTATAACTGGGAAGGCTAAGCACGTGTTTTGATTTTATGGCCAGATTTGCACTGGCGCCTGCTCCCTCCCTCGATCCTCAAGTCTAGGCTGAGAGGTGTGGGTATGTCAGGTTGGAAGCGTGACCGGATAGCTCTGCTGCCATCCTGCCTGGAGACAGGATCTGGACAAGCTGACCTTTGGGAATTCGTCTCTATCTTACCAATGCATATGCTTTATATAAAGGGGGAGAGCTCAAGGGGCCCTGCTGGCTCACCGGGAGCCAGCTTCCTGCCTGTATAGGTTTTCATGCCTGCCTGGATCTCTGCCAGATCGGATCTGTTCTTATGGGGGTGTGTGCTTGGTCCCAAGCGAGGGAGGTCTTTGGGGCTATGCACTGAACAGTCCACCTTCTGGGTTACGTACACCGATCGCCTGCCCAAGTGCCGAAGCAAAGCTTGCCTGCACCGTGGATTCTCGATGTGCCAGACTCGCAGTTCATGTCTGACCGCATTCCTGGGGGTCAGTGTCAACACTCCTTCCATCACTTCCTCAGACACCACGGCCCCCAGCCTCAGGTTCCCCTGATAAGGTAATGAGGGAAGGGAGTGATTCCAGGTCAGCGAGGAGAGATCCATTCGCATCCCCACGGTGCCAGAGGCAGCTTTGAAATTTGTCAGAAGTTTCTGTGGACTTTGGGCAATAGAAAGGCCAAGCCATTTTAACTTTTCTTTAAAAAAAAAAAAAAAAGTCTCCATCAATATATTCATCAGTCTGTTCCCAGTCATGTGACACTGACCTGGCAGCTGCCCAGAGAAAAAGAGTTAGGAATTGCCTCTGTCTTTCCGAGACACCTGATTGATAACTTACCGTTACCACTTCCCTGAACAGAGGTAATGTAATTGATGACTGTGGTTCCCACATGGAAGCTGGGACTGACAGCTGATAAACAGACCAGACTTCTGAATATAAAGCTGTGGGTCAGAGCACAGGCAGTGGCTTCAGATTCTGGGTCTACATCATGCTAGCCATGCATCAGTTACTTCATCTCTCTGCGTCTAAACTTCCTTATCTGTAAAATGGGCTGTTATGAAGGTAAAGTTAGTGCATGATTTGGTAAAAAGAAAAAAGAAAAAGCTGTACTTGAAACCATGGCTGTCACATAGCACTAGGAAGTATTAGTGATGGAAGTGATGGTGTGGAGGTGATGAGGGAGAACACGGATCCAGTCTCATTAGCCCCGCTGGCCCTTCATCCTTCACAGTGCTTGGCACAGAGCGGGAGCCCACCAAGCATGTATCAAGTGAAATATACCCCTGCCTTTTGCCAAGTGTCCACAGCCTGATTAGTCTGCTCAACTCTCTACTAAAGAAAATGTTTTCCATTTAGTATTTTTATTTCACCTTTATTCAAGTTGACATGATTCAGAAAGATGCAGTTTGTAAGTGTATATCTCAGTGGGTTTTCACGCCTGTGTAACCAGCATCCAGATCAAGAAACATAACATTCCAAAACTCCTACCTCCTCTGCCCCGGTAAGTCCCTCGTGTCTCTTTCTGTTTACTCCCCTTTTGTAATCCTAACTTCTAATGTCGAAGATTAGTTTTGTCTGTTCTTGAACTTCATGTAAATGGAATCATATGTTGTGTACTTGTTTGTAGGTGTCTGTGTTTGCTCAGCCCGATGTGTTGATGACTCATTCTTGTTGTGTAGTATTCCACTATGGGGCTATCCACATTTGATCCACTCTTTGGTTGGTGAGCATTTGGGCAGTTTCCAGGTTTGAGGCTGATGTGAATAGCCTTGCTGTGTGCACTTGTTCTTGCATGAAGATAGGAATGTTTTTCTGTTGCTGTGTTCCCAGGACTGGAACAGCTGGATACTAGGGAATACATATATTCAACGTTAGGAAATACTGCCCAACAGCTTTATGGAGTGGTTGTACCATGTTTTGCGCTTTCTGTGAAGACGAAGCAGCTGTTCCAACTTGGTAGTGTGGGGGCACGAGGCCTGGTCGTATCCTGGGGCTCCTGAAATGTGCATCTTCTCCAAGCTCTTGGTTGTAGAAAGCCTTGGGGAGGAAGGCATGTCCTTCTTAGCCAGGCACTGCACAAGGTGTATCACTTATGTTCCTTCACCAAATCTGCTCAGCCATTCCACGAGGTGAGATGCTGTTATCAGCCCCTCTTACAGATGAGGCAACTGAGGCTGCAAGCAGTTGAACGAGATCCCTAAGGTCCTTCAGGACGAAACTTGTCAGGATGGAAAGTGTGCCTGCATCTAATACATGTGCCTTTTAGGATCCGAGGTGCATTGCTTTGCCCTTGGTGCTAACAGCAGAGAGGAACACAGACCACTCTAGAAGCCCGTGCCAGCTGTGCGTGGTGGCCATGGGATGATGGTCTGGGAGAAGGAGCAGAAGCAGGCAACTCGGTGACCTTGGGAGGGCAAATTGTCGCCCTGCCCAGGGATGGTTGGAGAAAGTCATAACTTTCCTGGAAGGCAAGGGCGACTATGTAATTTACTGTCCAAACCAGGACTCTTTCAGGAGGGAGAGCGTGCTATCTGCATAGGGCGCTGGGGAGGCACGCGTAAACTGGGACTCTCCCAGCTTTGCTCCCCACTCAGAGGTCTAAGCGGGTATGGCTCTCCTGGTGAGTGGGGCTGCACAGGTTCTTTTTAACTCTTTCAGGACACTGTCTGTCTGGACTCTGCCCTGATGTAATGTCTTCTAGTCTCCTCTGTTTACGCTAAGAACGAGTCTGGTTTTCTTCTTCCCTTCTATACAACATTCTCTGCCCAAATGGGGCTCTGACAAGGTAAGCTTCCTTTAAAACAGATCCCGTCACACTGAGATGCAGGCGCCAACAGGTTAGAAGCTTTTAGAAGCCTCGGACTGTGCCTCAGTCACTGGGATATCTACAGCACTTAGCTGGGTGACAGACATAGAGTGAGCACTCCAGGAATGCTGGACTGTATGTGATGTTTACCCATGTGCTTATTCGTTCATCCATAGTTCATTAGAAAAGAGCTTAGTTTAGATCCTAGCCTGTTCTTAAAATTTTATTTTTAGTTAGAGGATAATGGCTTTACAATGTTGTGTTGGATTCTGCTCTACAACCACGTGAATCAGCCATCAGTACACATATATTCTCTCCCTCTTGAACCTCCCTCCCAGTCCCCACCCCACCACGGAGCCCTGTGTTATACAGCAACTTCCCACAAGCTGTCTACTGGAAAAGACCCTGATGCGGGGAAAGATTGAAGGCATGAGGAGAAGGGGACGACAGAGGATGAGATGGTTGGATGGCATCACCGACTCAATGGACATGAGTTTGAGCAAACTCTGAGAGACGGTACAGGACAGGGAACTCTGGTGTGCAGCAGTCCATGAAGTTGCAAAGAGTCGGACACAGCTGAGCAACTGACCAACAACAACATATATGTTGATGCTACTCTTTCAATTCATCCAACCTTCTCCTTCTCTTTCTGTGTCCACAAGTCCATTTTCTACTTCTGCGTCTCTGTTTATATGCTGTAAATCAGCACCATTGTTCTAGGTTCCATATATAGGTGTTAATGTACCATATGTGTTTTTCTACCTGATTTCACTCTGTATGACAGGCTTTAGGTTCATCTACCTCAGTTCAGATTTGTTCCTTTTTATCCTAACCTCTTTTTTTTTTTTAATCTGACTCCTATTCCTCTGGTCCAGAAAGAAGTCAGGGTGTGTGTGTGTGTGTGTGTGTGTGTGTGTGTCTGTGTGTGTGTGTGTGTCTGTGTGTGTGTGTCTCTGTGTGTGTGTGTCTCTGTGTGTCTATGTGTGTGTGTGCATGTCTGTGTGTGTCTNCAGAAAGAAGTCAGGGTGTCTGTGTGTGTGTGTGTCTGTGTGTGTCTGTCTGTGTCTGTGTCTGTCTGTGTCTGTGTGTGTCTATGTGTGTGTGTCTGTGTGTGTGTCTGTGTTAGGGGCAGTGCATGCGCACAAAGAATGAAGAATCAAAGGCATCAACTTAATGAATAGCAAACACATCATGGAATTTGATGTCAGGATCTAGGTTTGAGTTTCAACCATCCACTAATGAGCTGCACTGGCTTAGATAAGTGATACAGCAGTTTAACATTGCTGAGCCTCTGTTTTGGCCATGTGTGGAGTGGAAACACAGTAATACCAGGGGTAAAGGAGTGAAATGTGTCTGTGCTACTGCTACTGTTGCTAAGTCGCTTCAGTCATGTCCGACTCTGTGTGACCCCATGGACGGCAGCCCACCAGGCTCCCCTGTCCCTGGGATTCTTCAGGCAAGAACACTGGAGTGGGTTGCCGTTTCCTTCTCCAATGCATGAAAGTGAAAAGTGAAAGGGAAGTCACTCCCAGTCGTATCTGACTCTTGGCAACCCCATGGACTGCAGCCCACCAGGCTCCTCCGTCCATGGGATTTTCCAGGCAAGAGTACTGGAGTGGGGTGCCATTGCCTTCTCCGGAAATGTCTGTGGAGCAAGGTATATGAAACACGCTCAGTGCGCTGTGAAGTGTTGGGTAATTCCTTGTTGTCAGTGGCTGTAGTGGTTCAGCTGCTCTCTGAGAAGCACTAGTGGGAGGCGCTGTGTGCTGAGGCAGGCCCCCTCTATCAGCTGAATGAATCCCCCCATCAGCTAAATCCCTCAGGGCCTCTGGTCTCTCAAATCGAGAAATCAGCGTGTACGCAGCAACCCCCGTGACTGTGAACTCTTATTAATAAACCAGGACNAGCACTAGTGGGAGGCGCTGTGTGCTGAGGCAGGCCCCCTCTATCAGCTGAATGAATCCCCCCATCAGCTAAATCCCTCAGGGCCTCTGGTCTCTCAAATCGAGAAATCAGCGTGTACGCAGCAACCCCCGTGACTGTGAACTCTTATTAATAAACCAGGACGCACTCAGCAAATTCTTCAAGGTCTTAGGGGTTTGATGTGGGTGTCGAAAGTCAAGGATGCAGAGGATGATTAATTTCTCGTTAAGCCCACAGCTGCACTTTCTTCAGAACAACAGAAAGAAGCATCTAGGGGCTTAATGTGTATCCTGCAGTACTGCTGGGATCCAAATTTAGGGTTCCACTGTTTATTAGAATTGCAGCCTTGGGCAAGTATTTATCTCCTCTGAGACTCAGTTTACTCATCTGTGAAAGAGTGATAGTATTTTAATAGTACCTACCACTAAAAGGGGCTTCCCTTGTGGTTCAGCTGGTAAAGAATCCGNTCTCAAAGCAGATATTCTTAGAAACACTGATTTGCATTCTTAAGCCCAGGAACTGTCTGAAAGGACTTGTCTTCTGCATGTGTGTGTGTGTGTGTGCGCGCATGTGCGCGCGCACGATTTTCCATCTTGCGGCAATGGCAGTGGGGTATTTATAGCTGGATCTACAGGGCCATTCTCACGTGGCTAAAGCAAATGAAAACCTCATGTGGATTTTGTTTTGTTTTCCCCCCTCTGCCTTTGCCATTGCAAACTCTCCTGTTCTTAAACCCTTGTTGTTGTAACCAGAGCCGCGCAGAGCATCGCTGCAGCGGGGAGGTTATGTAAATTTACTGTTTCAGGCAAGAGTGCCCATTCTCCTGCAGTCAGGCCGCAGGGCCTGAGAGAGGGGGCTTTGAGGGGGGAGCTGGCGGGTGACCCTGAGTGGCTGCCCCACCCAGCACCGCTCCCCCTCGAAAGTCTCCCCAGATTAACCCTGTGGACTGTGGATTCTCCAGGTCACCTCATGATCCCTCTGCGTACATGAGCTCCTTGGAAAGACCACTGTTTTCTTTCCCCCTTGTTTTTCTGTATTTCTTAAGCCTTTCATGTCCATGTTTTGCCTTCTCAGTTAGACGGAAAACACCCTGGGGGCCTGGTCTGTTTGCCCAGGTTAGTAGAGCTTTTGCAGGAGCTAGGGGGTGGGGGTGGGGCAAATGCTCAGGCCCCTGCTTTCTCTGGTTGGATGAAGAACTCCTGGGGTTCTCTAGACGGCAAGGTTGGGGTGTGGGCCTGATCTTTATGGAGAGGCCAGTGTTATAAGCTAAGGAGGCCAAGGGACCCAGGACCCCTGTAGACCGCCTACTGTTTCTTTCTGGTGACCTGGAACCCACGCATTAGCACTTTAGATGAAAGCAGCTGGGGCTGCGCTGTGGCCTGGGGAGGGGAGGCCTGGCTGCAACCTGCCAGAGTATGTGGAGCCCCCGAGGGGCTGGAGGACGCTTAGGAAGCTTGGCTGCCCGCTGCATCTTCCTGCTGCCGGGCCTCCTGCAGCTGGCCTGCCACACAGAGGGCTTTCCAGACTCTTCCTCCTCAAACTTGCTGAGCAATCCCTGCCACACATCGAGGGCCTACTCTGTGCCAAGCACTGGGCTGAGCACTTGCACACTTCAGCACGCCTCATGTTCACAACAGATGTGCAAAGCAGGTGTTATCCCATTTTACAGAAAAGAGAGCCAAGTTTCTGAGAGTAAGGCACTTTGCCTGAAGCCACACAGATAGGTGGAGGCACAGAGGGCCTGACTCCAGGACCCCGGTCCTCTGTATGACTCCCTGATACGTCATAACCATCTCCTTTAAAATGTGTGTATGTTAAATATTTATGTGGCCGCAGCAGATCTTTCTTTGCAGTACTCAGGATCTAGTTTCCCGACCAGGGATCGAACCTGGGCCCCCTTCATTTGGAGCGTGGAGTCTTAGCCACTGGACCACCAGGGACGTCCTCATCTCCTTTTACAGTGAACTCCCCACTGACCCCCAGATCAGAAGGCATCTTCTGCATTGTGATTAGACAGGTGCTTGGGAAAGGGGTATGTGTGCTTAGTTGCTAAATCGTGTCCGACTCTTTGCGACCCCTTGGGCTGTAGCCCACCAGGCTCCCCTGTTCATAGGATTCTTCAGGCAAGAATGCTGGAGTAGGTAAGCATTCCCTTCTCCAGAGGGATCTCATCAACCACGTGACTGCCACCATGCTATAACTCTAGCAACAACAAGCATTATTCTGTATTTCTACCTTTCCACCCTGCTCGGGGGCTTCCCTGGTAAAAGAGCCTGCCTGCTAATACAGGAGGCGTGGGTTCGATCCCTGGGTCAGGAAGATCCCCTGGAGAAGGGAATGGCAACTTGCTTCAGTATTCTTGCCTGGGAAGTCCCATGGACAGAGGAGCCTGGTGGGCTACAGTTCATGGGGTCACAAAGAGTTAGACACAACTTAATGACTGCGCCCACACCCAGGTGGCCGTCTAGTCACAGCAGGGGAGGTATCTTCTGATCCAGGGGTCAGTGGGGAGCTTTTGGAGAGCCTGGGGCTTGAACCCTTGGATCCTGGATCTCAGTCCTGCCACCGCCTCCCTGTGGTGCTCCCCACTTCCAGCCCCCCTTCTGTTTCTACTCCTGTGAGTTCTAGAGGGTTTGCAATCGTAGGATAGAGCCAGCAATCTGTTAGTGTTTGTCCTGATTCCAAGAATCCCAGATATACAAGAATTCCTCATTGAAAAGTCAAGCATTCTTGGGGAAAGTGTGTGTCACCGAGAGAGCGAGATTCCTCGCATTGGGAAATGAGATCCTAGGCTGGTCCAGGCAAATAACTGTGGATTTCAGAGCCAGAGGGAAGTGGATTGGCTCCCCCCGACACCCATCTCCCGGGCTACTCACCCCCTCACAAACCACAACTGGCGAATTTGCCTCTCCAGTTCATCTGAGGGCACTAACCAGATGATAATTTCCTCCAGATACAGAAGGAAGGAAGAGGCAGACTGGGGTGCCTGCATGCATGTGTGTGTACACAGTTCTCCTCACTGCTGGTCTCTTTCGGGTAGCTCCTGTTGGCTTGAGCCACTCACCTCATGAAGAACATGCTAGTGAGGTTTTGTTTGGGGACGTGGGGGAGTGGATCCCAGGATACAGACAGTGAGAGCAGCTGCTCATCTTCTCCTACTTTGGGGCGGCTCTGCTTTCCAGAGCATCTCAGGTCAGTGCAAGGAAAGATGCTTGGTTGAGAAAGGAACCTCTCATGGCTACAGATTCAAGTGGTGGTGTCGCTCGGCTGTGTCTGACTCTTTGACTGGGGTACGTGACATCGGGGGAGCCGAAGAGACAGGTACCCTAAAGAGTCTACTCTTTTGACCTCACAGTTGCCATTTCCTTCTCCAGGGGATATTCCTGACGCAGGGATCGAACCCACGCCTCCTGCACTGCGGGCAGTCTGCTGCATTGCAGACAGATTCTTCACCATGGAGCCACCAGAGAAGGCAAGTGGTTCCAGGGAGGGAACTCGAATNCTGGAGTGAGTTGCCATTTCCTTCTCCAGGGGATATTCCTGACGCAGGGATCGAACCCACGCCTCCTGCACTGCGGGCAGTCTGCTGCATTGCAGACAGATTCTTCACCATGGAGCCACCAGAGAAGGCAAGTGGTTCCAGGGAGGGAACTCGAATGCCCCAGTCCTGGTGTCCAGGGTGGGCGTCAAGTCAGTAAGTCCAGTGTCGCCGCTTCTCACCCCTAGGCTCCTCCTCCAGGAAGTCTTCCAGGTTGAAGTCTGATTGCCGTTTGTCCGTCCCTTCCTCCATCCTCTTCGGCACTAGCCTTCCTCAGTTTCCAGCTATACAGTAGATAACACTATGTCACCCGAGCAGCCCTGTCTCTGAGATTCAGTAGAGACTAGCTGGATCCAGCACCACCCCCCGCCCCCAAGGCACAGGGAGCCTCACATCCCCCCTAAGCAGCAGTGTTTCTTAAAGAGTGGTTCTGGACCANGTGACCCCATGCACTGTAGCCCCCTCGGCTTCTCTGTCCATGGGATTTCTCAGATGAGAAAACTGGAGTGGGTTGCCATTTCCTTCTCCAGGGGATATTCCTGACGCAGGGATCGAACCCACACCTCCCGCACTGCGGGCAGTCTGCTGCATTGCAGACGGATTCTTCACCACTGAGCCACCAGAGAAGGCAAGTGGTTCCAGGGAGGGAACTCGAACNAAAACTGGAGTGGGTTGCCATTTCCTTCTCCAGGGGATATTCCTGACGCAGGGATCGAACCCACACCTCCCGCACTGCGGGCAGTCTGCTGCATTGCAGACGGATTCTTCACCACTGAGCCACCAGAGAAGGCAAGTGGTTCCAGGGAGGGAACTCGAACGCCCCAGTCCTGGTGTCCAGGGTGGGCGTCAAGTCAGTAAGTCCAGTGTCGCCGCTTCTCACCCCTAGGCTCCTCCTCCAGGAAGTCTTCCAGGTTGAAGTCTGATTGCCGTTTGTCTGTCCCTTCCTCCATCCTCTTCGGCACTAGCCTTCCTCAGTTTCCAGCTATACAGTAGATAACACTATGGCGGGATGTCACCCGAGCAGCCCTGTCTCTGAGATTCAGTACAGACTAGCTGGATCCAGCACCACCCCCCACCCCCAAGGCACAGGGAGCCTCACATCCCCCCTAAGCAGCAGTGTTTCTTAAAGAGTGGTTCTGGACCAGCAGAATCAGTATCCCCCGAAGCTTGCTAGAAATGCAAGTCCTTGCCCTGCCCTCCGCAACCCCCACCCGAGATCTGCCACATCAGAAGCAGCAGGTGCACTCTGTTTGTGTTTTATCAAGCCCAGTAGGTGATCCTGATCACAGTAAAGGTTGAGAACCACTGGTCTCGAGACTCCCAAGTAAGAGGTGATGGCTTCAGTTTTTCCTGTCTCCTCCAGCTCTGAGTTCCTATTTCCATCCAGCTAGTATGGAATCTGGCTGCTAAAGCAGGAGACTCAAGAGGCACGAGTTCAATCCCTGGGTCAGGAAGGCCCCCTGGAGAAGGGAATGGCTACCCACTTCAGTATTCTTGCCTGGAAAATGCCACGGCCAGACGAGAGTTGGACACAACTTAGTGTTTGTGTGCACGCACACACGGTTAAGATTATTAATCACTGTGAGTCATGAACAAGGGTAGCTGTGAGGTTAAGAACATGGCTCAGGAGCTGGACCACTTGGATCTGAATTCTTGACCTCTACTCACTGTGGACCCTCAGTGGCTTAAATTCCCTGTCCTTCAGACCGCTTATTCCTAATAAAGTTAACATCATATTCCCCACAAGGCAGCTGGGAGCCTTTGGTGTGTTTGCATGTCAGCTACTTGAGCAGTGCCTGGCCCATAGTAGACCTGCAGTCAACGCTCGCTTTTCTTATTGCTGGTTTTATGCCGGCAGACTCTCTTTTGCACTGTGTTGACCCAGATGTGAAATTGAGTCCTTATACCCTGATTTACACAGCACACATACCATTTACACAAGGGCTCTGTGAACATGGTAAACTTTAAGGAGATTTGAGGAAATGGATGGTGTTTACAACACTGCAAACAGTTGAAATTGAAGCTTGGACAGCCTTGTTCTAAGAGGCTGATTGCTTGGGGAGCAGCAGTCTTATGGTTTGGACTTTTTAACTTGCTCCTTTCTTGGGCTCATCAGAAACTTACCCAGCTCCCGCTTTATTTTGCCGAGTGGTTTGGCTACCTTTCTTCCAGCCCTACTTGTCAACTTTTCTCTCTGCCTTTTTTGTAAATCTGACAGCCTTAGAATAACGGACCTTCTCGTCTGACTTTCACCCTGGCTTCCTGCCTATCAGGGAAGAGAGAGCAGCAGGGAAATATATTTCCCTTCGCATGTGAACTACATCATGGTGCCTCTCAGAGGGCCTTAGTGGCACAGTCAGCTTTGGTTTATCTATATACGTATATGAACATTGAGTTGGAGTTGCTTATCTGTCAGAGCATGCTGTGAGTGTTTTCACAGACAGATCTGTCTGTGAATGTTTTTCCTGCTGTTTGTCGTAAACCATCACACGTGTACAACTAGGGGTAGTCTTAACCAGGGCCTCTCAATCTTGATACTGCCTGGAAAATCCTTTGTTGAGGAGGGGTGGTGTCTTTCTGGGCTTTATAGTATGTTTAGCAGCATCATTGGTCTCTGCCCATTAGGTGCCAGCAGCATTCCCTGGTCATGACACCAAAGTTGTCTCTAGACATTGCCAGGTGTCTCTAGAACTGCCCACCACCAGCCCTCAGCCCTGACACACACTCAGTTGAGAATGGTCTAAGCTAAATCTTCTGTAGTAGTTTAAATCCAGGATACCGTACTCTCTCCCAGAGTTTACCTTTGTCGTGTATTTATGGTTGTTGATATTATTTAGTCACTAAGTTGTGTCCGACTCTTTTGCGACCCCATGGACTATAACCCACCAGGCTCCTCTGTCCATAGGGTTTTCCCTGGCAAGAATACTGGAGTGGGTTGCCATGTCCTCCTCCAGGGATCCAACCGGGGTCACCTGCATTAGCAGACGGATTCTTTACCGAGTCACCAGGGAAGCCCCATGCACGTGGTTAGTGGACTGGATTTATCCATTGAGTAGAAAGACGCAGAGTCCCAGCAGGTCCTGGGTCACCAGCGATTCCTAGGGAGAATCACCAACACTTTGTAACTGCATTTCCTGAAAGGCTCCACACTTAACCCACCTGCATTTGAGCCAAGGACATCTTGCTCTCTCCCCAGTACCCGTTTAATCTGCGTCTTGACTCCCAAGCCCCCACCCCACCCCCCTGCTACAGCAGGAAACCTCACAGGAACTAGGAATGGCCTTTGGGTTTTGGCTTATAAATACTCACGGTCTCGTTTTTCTTACGGAGAAAAAAAATTTTTTATCGTGTTTAACATTCTTGTTGCCGTAGTGGAAACTTTTGTTCTTTGGCAAGTTTCCCATTCCAGGCATAGGGTCAGATTCCTCAGTGGAACTCTGAACATTTTCTAGGGCAGTTTCTTTCCCCAGAGAGCTTGTACCTTTGGAGCACGTACATGACGGAGGTTGGATTCTGCATTAAGACTTCCCAGGATCTAAGACAGATGAGGGAAACTAGAGGAAGAGCCGTGTGTCTGGGGCTCCATGGGAGGCCGTCATGAAAATCCTTTTATGACTCCATTACTTTTTTTTTTTTTTTCCCCTCCCTTACATTCTAGCATCTCACATCTAAGAGAAACAGCCTGTACTTCAGCCAGTATGAGTTAGATTATGCTGTGGTAACACAGAGTCCCCAGAGTTCAGTGGCATCCACAGAGGTTTCTTTCTTACTCATGCTACTTGTTCGAAGTGGGTCAACGTAAGACCTGCAGTCATTCTAGTAAAACTTGGGAACCAAGCCTGGCAGAACAGGTACTTCCCTAAGTGTAGGCATTTGCTGTGCCAAAGGGGAAGAGGATCTGGTTCTGACAATGAGATGCCCTAGAATCAAGGTCACTGATGATGCCTGTATCGGTCAGGGTTCGCCAGAGAGAATTAGTAGGATGTGTATATCTCTACCCCTGTATCCCTTCCTCTCTCCTCGCTACCCTTCCTCCCTACTTATCCTCCCACCTGCCTGTCGTTTATTTATTTTAAGGAACTGGCTCACTTGACTGTGGGGGCAGGGAAGCCCCTGCAGGCTGCAGACCCCAGGAAGAGTCAATGTTGCAGCTCAAATCCAAAGACAGTCTGGAAGCAGAATTCCTTCTTGGAGGATGTCCATCTTTTCTTTAAGGCCACTTCATTTCAGATGATTAGATGAGGCTCACCCACATTATGGAGGGTAATCTGCTCTACTCAAAGTCTACCAGTGTAAATGTTTATACTATCTTAAAAAAATACCTTCATGTGAGAAGGCAATGGCACTCCACTCCAGTACTCTTGCCTGGAAAATCCCATGGACGGAGGAGCCTGGTGGGCTTCAGTCCATGGGGTCGCTAAGAGTCGGACACGACGGAGCGACTTCACTTTCACTTTTCACTTTCATGCATTGGAGAAGGAAATGGCAACCCACTCCAGTGTTCTTGCCTGGAGAATCCCAGGGACAGGGGAGCCTGGTGGACTGCCGTCTATGGGGTTGCACAGAGTCGGACACGACTGAAGCGACTTAGCAGCAGCAGACATCTAGTTTTATCAAATATCTGGGATCGTACCATGGTCTGACCCAATTGACACATAAAATTAACCATCATAATTAACTGTCATTAACACTCAGCATCTTCTGTCAAGTCATGGGCCAGGATGAGTCACATGGCCCCACTCAGACGCAAGAGTCCAGGATGTACGATCTATTATGTGCCTAGAGGGAGGAGTGGAAACCAGTAATATCTGATGAAGTACCAGTAATCATCACAGCTGTGAATTCTGTTACCTGAGGATGAAAGAAAGCCTCAGTCTATGTGGTCCCCATTCCAATGCCTACTGCAAAGTTGATGTAGAAATAGTTTTATTTTTCAGTTGTTTCATTTTATTGGAGTATAAGGCAATGGCACCCCACTCCAGTACTCTTGCCTGGAAAATCCCATGGACGGAAGAGCCTGGTAGGCTGCAGTCCATGGGGTCACTGAGAATCGGGCACAACTGAGCGACTTCACTTTCACTTTTCACTTTGATGCATTGGAGAAGGAAATGGCAACCCACTCCAGTGTTCTTGCCTGGAGAATCCCAGGGACGGGGGAGCCTGGTGGGCTGCCGTCTATGGGGTCGCACAGAGTCGGACATGACTGAATCGAATTAGCAGCAGCAGCAGCAACATACTTGATTAACCTGGCTTCCCCGGTGGCTCAGTCAGTAAAGAATCTGCCTGCAATGCAGGAGACCTGAATTCAATCCCTGGGTCGGGAAGATCCCCTAGAGAAGGAAATGGCAACTCACTCCAGTACACTTGCCTGGAAAATCCATGGGCAGAGGAGCCTGGAGGTCTATAGTCCATGGGGCCACAAGAGCTGGACACAACTGAGTGACTAAGCCGCCCCTTGGTTTACAATATTGTGTTAGTTTCAGGTGTAAAGCAGAGTGAGTGAGTGACACACGTATATCCATTCTTTTTCAGACTCTTTCTCATCTAGGTCATTATAAAATATTGGGTAGAGTTCCCTCTGCTATGTAGCAGGTCCTTATTGGTTTTCTATTTTATATATCATAGTGCATATATGTTAATTCTGAACTTCTGATTTATCCCTCACCCCCATCTTTCCCCCTTGGGTAACCACAAGTTTGCTTTTGTGATTTCTGAGTCCTTTTTTGGTTTTGTAAATAAGTTTATTGGCATCACTTTAAAAAGTAGATTCCACATATGAGTGATGTAATGATCTTTGTCTTTCTCTGACTTACTGCACTTAGTGTGATTATCTCTGGGTCCATCCGTGTTGCTGCAGATGGCATTATTTCACTTTTGATGCCTGCTGTAGTTCATTGTACATAGGTACCACGTGTTCTTTATGCTTTCCTCTGCCGATGGGACATTTAGGTTGCTCCTATGTCTTGGCTATTGAAAACAGTGCTGCAATGAACGTGAAGTGGGGGGGGGGGCATGTAGCTTTTCAAATTATGGTTTTCTCCAGATATATGCCCAGGAGTGGGACTGCTGGATCATATGGCAGCTCTCCTTTTAGTTTTTTAAGAACCTCCGTACTGTTCTTCATAGTGGTTGTACCAATTTTCATTCCCACCAACAGTGTAGGAGGCTTGCCTTATCTCCACACTCTACCATCTATTAATTGTAGACTTTTCAATGCTGGCCCTTCTGACCAGTGTGAGATCATACCTCATTGTGGTTTTGACTTGCATTTCTCTAATAATTAGCAGTGCTATGCGTCTTTTCATGTGCTTTTTGACCATCTGTATGTCTTCTTTGGAGAAATGTCTATTTAGATCTCTGCTCACTTTTTGACTGGGTTGTTTATTTTTGATGTGGAATTAGTTTTAGACTGAGGCCTGCCTGCCCTCTTCGCTCACAGGAAGGGTTATGAGGGGTGGGTTATAACACTTCCTGGCCTCCAGGGGCACTAAATTTTAAGATTGTTACTAAACATTTTCCTCTGTTACTTCTTTACTATTTCCTCTCCTGTTTTCTGTGTCTGGTGTTGCTTTCAAGAATCCTTGCATGTTGTGTGCTCAAAGAATGCCCTGAAACAGTAATTTGGCCTTTGTGGCTTTCTTTTAGTACAGAGTCTTCAGGTTGTGTTTTTTCTTGCTTGGATGAGAAAGGGCTCAATTGTTAGCCCTCATTTGCCTCTCATGCACGCTATACTTCTGACAAGTCCCTCCCTGGTCTGGGCCTAGTTTCCCCAGCTCTCTAGAGGGGCACTGAGCCCTGGGATCTCTAAGTTTCCTTCTGGATCTAACATTCTGGGCATCTTTGCTCCACAGCCTCTCCTAGCGACCCGCCCCCTCCAGAGCCAGGGTTTGTGGACTGGCTGCCTGGTTGGGTCCAGTGGGGGCTGCATGACAAGGCTCTCCTCCTTGAAACTGGCAGGACCACTCGGGGTTCTCACTTGAAGCTCTGCCCTTGTTGGTGCTCTGCCCACGCTGTGTTCATGAGCCCAGAGAGGATCCCTTCTTCAGCCCAGCTTGGAAGCACCGTCCCCCTTCCTGGTTGGTGGGGGAACCCAGGAGGAGGATTTGTTGAGCTGGATGGAGCTCTGGGAAGCATGCAGAGGACAGGACCAGGAGATGGGACCCATCCATCCTACCTAAAAGTGGGGTCTGGGAGGCAGGCCAGCTCTTTATGGCCATCCAGGCAAACCTACCCCCCAAAGAGCAGAGTTTTAAGGACCTCAACATGATTTGCTGTCAGAGTATTCATATTTGATGCTTCCAGACCCACCCCAACCAGTTGTTTTGTAGCTCAAGTGAGATAATGTTTGAGAAAGTCCTTGGAAAGCTATACATGCTGTCCAAACATTAATTAATATCAGAACCTCCCTAGGGGTCCTCTTCCCTAAGAGTCCATTGTGAAATGCAGAGGATGCAGGTTTAATCCCTGGTCCAGAAACTAAAATCCCACATGCCGTGGAGCAGCTAAACTTGTGCGCCCCACCTGGAGAATCCATGTGCCGCACTGCCCCCCATGATGCAACTAGGACCTAACGCAGCCAAATAAATATTAAAAAAATAAAAAGAATGTTTCCTCTGAGGGAACTTGCTTCTTTCAATCAGAAACTGGAGGATGACAATAGCCTCCTTAAAAAAAATTATCATCGTGTGCTGCCTTATTCCATAGATATTTTGGTGCTAGGAATGCAAAAGTGAACAGAGACAGTGATTTCATTAGAATACAGCATGATGCCAGATCTCAGCATGCTCTGGATGGGCAAAGCTTATATGATCTCAGAGAAGGGATCAGTCGATTCTGCTCGTCAGGGTGGAAGCCTCCGTAGGAGCAGTGACCACAAGCTGGGTCTTCGTGTCAAGGACTTTGTAGGAGGAAGTGAAGGGCACCGTAGGCAGAAGGCTTTCCCGAGCAAAGGTCAGCATGCTGGCTAGGCTTAGGGCGACCTCGGGAAGTCTAACCTGGCCACTGGGTAAGGCAAACAGGACCAAGTGAGTGGACAGCAGCAGGGCATTGGTGATCACACTGTGAAGGGCTGGTGATCACATTGTGAAGGGTCTGGAATAGCGTAGGAGTTGGGTCTTCGCTGCGTTTTGTTTTCTTTAATTACCAGATGTGGAAAAACTGTCTAATTTCAGTTTGGGCTGGGAAAAAAAAAATGCTATTGCTCTAATTCTATTGAAAAGCTGCCTGTAGATTGATAATGGGGAAAATGTAGATTGCATTAGACTTGCCACGCTTCCTATTCATTTTGCTACTCTCCTACCTCTTAGAACTTCCACATGGAATAGAGAGGTCTCCCTGCTCTCATCTGGTCATTTGAAATATTCAAGTAGGAGGTAGGAGGCAGAATCTTATTTTTAAATTTTCTCTTTAAAATTTTTTTAGTTACTAAGTCATGTCCGACTCTTTAAGGAATAAGTGCTTATTTTAGAAAGTGTAGGGAATCAAACAGTAAAGAAGAAGGAAAAAATACAAAAATTCAAAATACAAAAAAAAAAAAAAAAAAAAAAAATTCTACCTTCCAGACAAGTTTGGTGCCACTATTTGGGTAATTACTTCCAGCGAGCATTTTGAGGGCGGACACCTCGCCTTGCTTCTCTCATAGCCAAGTTGGTAAAGAATCCGCCTGCAATGCAGGAGACCCCAGTCCAATTCCTGGGTCGGGAAGATCCCATGGAGAATGGATAGGCTACCCACTCCAGCTGGTAAAGAATCCACCTGCAATGTGGGAGATCTGGGTTTGATCCCTGGGTTGGGAAGATCCCCTNTCCGCCTGCAATGCAGGAGACCCCAGTCCAATTCCTGGGTCGGGAAGATCCCATGGAGAATGGATAGGCTACCCACTCCAGCTGGTAAAGAATCCACCTGCAATGTGGGAGATCTGGGTTTGATCCCTGGGTTGGGAAGATCCCCTGGAGAAGGGAAAGGCTAGCCACCCCAGTATTCTGGCCTGGAGAATTCCATGGACCACAATCCATGGACTCGCGAAGAGTGGTACACAACTGAGTGACCTTCATTTCACCTTGTCTTGCACAGTCTCACTGCATGAACCTGACGCTGGTAGGAGTTTCATCTGCATTGTCGATTGATATAGGGAGGTTCCCCTAGACCCCTTTAAGGAAAACTGGTTGAATAGAACCAGGTAGGTTCAAACCCAAAATATTTCCATTCACTACCTGCAAAGTTTACCAGTTTTCTCTCTAGGCTTCAATTTCTTCATCAGTAAAATAGGACAAACGAAAATAACAGTATCTCCACACTCAAGTATAGTCGTGTCTAACTCTGGGCAACCCTATGGACCGTAGCCTTCCAGGCTCCTCTGTCCATGGGATTCTCCAGGCAGGAACACTGGAGTGGGTTGCCTCGCCCTCCTCCAGGGGACCTTCCCGACCTGGGGACTGAACCTGCGTCTTTCACGTTTCCTGCACTAGCAGGAGGGCTCTTTACCCCTGGCACCACTGGCCTGTGTACACACTCAAGAACGGAGACCAAATAACTTCTCTGGTGCAAAGGACAGAGGAAGGGGCCTTGCACACAGGAAGTGGTTCACGTTGTTATGGGTTTTTGTACTGCCCTCTGGGTGAGTTCAGGCCTGGAGGAGAGGTTTGGGGGGGGATGCTTGCAGGTGGAGAACTCTGCCTGTGAGAACTGTCTTTCGGTCTCATTGTCCTACACAGCAGGAGAAGATCAAGCCTGTTGAGTCCCAGGATTAGGCTTGTGAACAAGCCAGGGTCCTAGTGCTTATTGCCAGCTTTTCCCTGAGTAGCTCCACCATCCCCACAGCCTCCTTCCTGTGTATATTTCTCCCCGTGGGCTTTCCAGGCAGGCTGTCCCTTTAAGAAAGCAGCCGCAAGCTGTGTACTCCACTGGTAGTCCTGCCTCCCCTGCTGGGTGCCTCCTTAGGCTGCAGCTGGGACCCTCCTGGGCTGGATCCGTGGGCTGGACCCTCCCTAGGAAGGAGGCTGCTTTGCATCAAGTGCACACCCCCAGGAATCCATGCCCAAGAAAGGACTTTCTGGCCAGAGCCCCCCACTGCAGTCCTGGGCTCCCATCCCTCTGCCCTGGCTCTGGGACATACAAGGATCATTCTTAAAGACTGAGCTCAGGATCCCTAAAAAGAAAGTTAGAAAATAGCTGGATAAACTTGGGAAGTGAGAGAAAGCTCCGATTGTGGATTGCAGTTTGGGGATTGAGTCTGGTGATTCTTGCTGGATGGAATCTGATGGGTAAATGTGGGAAGGAGATGGGGGGAGGGCAGGGCTGGGATTACCAGTGGGTAGGGAGCCTTGGACTTGGGGCCAGCCCCACCCCTCCTCCTAGTGGTTGTCACCCCTGAGGCAGGGAGCTGAGGACTGACATCTGGAAACATCTGGAGCCAGGCCTGGGGGGTGAAGATCAAGGAGAGGCAGATGTCAGTTTCCTCTCATTTGGGGAAAACACAGTGTGGCCTGCGAGGGCTGTGTGCGAAGATGCCCCAGGCCAAAGGCAGTGTGTGACACCGTGATTCCGTCTTCGAGGGGACAGATTAGGCCCCGGGCTTGGTCTCTAGGGCCCTTGGGCCTGGTCAGCTGCCCGTGAGTGACAGCAGGCAGAGCTGCAGCGGGAGGAGGCAGGTCTGCCCAGGGTTGGGAAGAATGAAGGCCTGTTGTTCTGAAGCCTGGGAACGTTGCCCTGGGGGGAGGCCCATGCTGCTCCAGCTCAGCCTGAGAAGGCATGGGGGAGGGGTCCCCAGGCAGAATGGGACTGAGCTGGTACCTCCCCACTTTGCCCTGTT
This sequence comes from Neotragus moschatus, assembly GCA_006410615.1. NCBI lineage: Eukaryota > Metazoa > Chordata > Mammalia > Artiodactyla > Bovidae > Neotragus > Neotragus moschatus. The sequence goes on along the minus strand of SJYA01002803.1, from coordinate 1,416,077 downwards.
CCTGAGGCCTGGGCACAGGTGAGCTGCCTAGCTGAGAATGCCCAGGTACAGGGAGGGCTGGGGGCTGTGATGCCCACAAAGGACGCAGGCGACAAAAGCAGGTTCAGTCCCTGAGCTCCAGATCAGAGATGCCTGCTGCCAAATTCTGCTCCGAGAGTCCTTTCCTCTGTCCCATCTTGTGCCAGGCTGTGGCTGAGGGTTTACTGAGATTGGGGAAAAAAAAAAAAAAAAATGCCATGATGGAATTGGCAGGGTGTGAAGATCTGGAAAGAGGTTTTGGATACAAGATTAAAGCTGTCTNAGAACTTCAGACCTCTCCCAGGGTCCAGCCGTTGGGTGAGAAGGCCAGAGCAGGCTCCCTGACATCCAGAACTGTAGATGCAACCCAGGCTTCAACCCCCTGGACACGAGCAGACGCCTTGTGCTGGCCTCGAGCCTCGGCCCTTGCATATAGGGCCAGGTGGCCGGCACCCCATGTGGATCAGAGAGCCCCCCAGGGCAGGTGGCCAGGGATGAGACCCAGGACCCAGACCGCCCCCTCCTCCTCATCCACCTCTTGTTCCTCCTCCTCTTCCTGCTGAGGTCTTGGGTCTTGCTGTGAGGTCACTTGTGGTCACACCTCCCTGTGAGCAACGCTCTCATTATCTTTATCCTCTGGTTCCTGTCCTTTCCCTGGATCCTGACCCATCATCCTGGGGCTTCCTTTCTCCAGCCCTCTCTCTGGCCCCATCCAGCTCCGGCATGAGGAGTCGGCGAGCTGGGAAGTCCTGAGAGCACAGAGTTTGACTTTGGGGGCCACAAGGTCCCTGTCACCCTCACTTGACTCTAACACGTTGGTTCCCCGTGGCCAGCTGGACTCCTTAACGTGTTCGCCCACCCGCCTCTACATCTCTGGGCCCAGCTTCGGGACTGCATCCTTCTCATCCCCCCCATGACCCACTCTCCAGCCGCCCCACCCAGCCTGCCCTTCCTTGAACTTACTCGTCTCTTCCTCTGAACCCCTGCCTGTGCAGTCTTCCCAATCGCCACTCCCCCCCTCCCCCCGCCCCTGCCCAGTCCTATTTACTCATAAGATTTGGACTCCTTGTTCAGGTCAGCTATTCCCTCTTTATGTCTTGCCACGACCCTGCATCCCGGAACCCTCTCCAACACAGCGAAATCTCCTGTGTGATTGCCACTGCATCCTTACCTTCACACCCTGCCGTTGAGTAATTTGTCCCTCATTGTATCTCTTCAAGGGCAGGAATTGATAGACTTGGCTATTCCCACTGCCTCCCCCATCCCTGGCTCCGTGCCTGCCAGGCAGCAGGCGGGCAGGAAGTCCTGTTGGCACAAAGGCTCAGGACTTGTCCCTTCCCCACTTCCAGAGCCCCTGCCACAGCTGGTGGCTTTCTGGGGTCTAGCCAAGCCATTTTGAGAAATCAAGACCTCGTCACGTGTCAGGCCCTGAAACATCCCAGAGCCAAATCCATCTCTGGGCCTGTAACCTGAGCCTCCCCATTCCCTNGGACTTGTCCCTTCCCCACTTCCAGAGCCCCTGCCACAGCTGGTGGCTTTCTGGGGTCTAGCCAAGCCATTTTGAGAAATCAAGACCTCGTCACGTGTCAGGCCCTGAAACATCCCAGAGCCAAATCCATCTCTGGGCCTGTAACCTGAGCCTCCCCATTCCCTGCACCCCGTGATCAGGTGACCCTGTTTGTTTTGACATCCTGTGAGGGGCCCAAGTGGGGACACGAGAGATCCTGATTTCAAAGCAAAAATTTTCTCTGGTAGCTGCTGAAGGCCAGGACCCTGCCAACTCCCGGACTCCTGTGTTAGCATTTTCAGTTAATTAAGAAAACAAGCCCTGAATCCCTTGCTGCGATGGTTCTGCAGATTCAGGGTAGAAGGTGCATGTCAGCGTGCAGGAAAGGCCTCCCAGCTTCTGTAGGCAAGGTAAGCTGGAGAGCACCGCCATGCCTTCTCAGCAAGAGAAGATGCTCTGAAATTGCGTCCTGGGCAGCCGACTCCAGGCACGGTCCAGGGTGTGAATTTCTGCCCCATCTGCCCTTCCCAGGGTGTTCTCTGAATGGATGGAGGATGGATCCAGGCCAGAGGGGTGAGAATAGCAGAGGAGGATTTGAGAGCCTGGAACTTGCCCATCTTCTTCTCCAGAACCAGGTTATTCCAACTTCCTGGCTGGTGGAAGAGAGCGGTGAGAGGTGGTCCGGGGATGGCTTTAGCTGGGCTGACCTGCCAAGGGGGAACCCCCAGTCAGGGCTGTTGCTCACCTATGCAGAGCCTTGGTGTGAATTTAAAAGGGTATCTTCTCTTAAGGGAAAGATAGCTAAATATCAGTGTATTGCTGCAGAAGCTGCCCAGCCCACCCTCTTCCTTGCCCACACTCTCTGGGGTCCTTGGAAGTAATGCTGGGCCTCCACCAGCGCCCTTCCCTGACAGAGGTGTCATTTGACATCTTTGGGCATCGGAGTTGGGCTTCTGGGCAGTGCAGGAGCACAGCTGCATCAGGTGTTGGTGCTGAGGGGCCAGCCTGTGCCTTCGCTTCCAGGTGTGCTGGCCCTGCAGCCACCGTGAAGTCACACAGCTCCCTGGAAGCGGGATTCTCTTGCCCAGCCTGGACGCTGCATGCAGTGATCATGCTGCCCTTGGGCAGAGGACGGCAGGGTGGAGACCCAGTCCTGCTCTGTTGCTGCCGAACCGTCCAGGGCAAATCATTTGGCCTTTGTGAACCTGGTTTCTAGCAGGAAATGGGGATGAGGCGCACATAGAATGTGTAGGTATAGGTGTGTATAAATGTTGGATAAAGTGTTAGTCGCTTAGTCGTGTCCAATTCTTTGTGACCTGGGGACTGCAGCCCAGCAGGCTTCTCTGTCCACGGAATTCTCCAGACAAGAATAATAAGAGTAGGTAGCCATTCCTTTCTCCAGAGGAACAATCTTCCCGACCCAGAGACTGAACCCGAGTCTCCTGCACTGCAGGCAGATTCTTTATTGTCTGAGCCACCAGGGATGTTCCAAATATTGGATAAGACATATGTGTACCCGGCCTGGCTCAGGGAACCTGGCTTCCTCCCCCACTGAATGTCTGTCTTGTCCCATCCTGCCTACTGGCCAGGTGTCTGGCTCCCTGAAAAGATGCTGGGGAGGAATAACAAAGATGTGATTAGCTGCTTCTCAGCCTGAGGAAGAAGGGGTTGTAGAGTCAGCTCTCTGTATCTGGTTTAACTGTCGAAATGATCAAGAGTTGGTGGCAGATAGTTTTTGACTTTTGAGACCCTTGCCTTTATCCCCTGGAGAATCTCAGGGCTCCTTGCTTTCCCCAGGCAACTACTACTTCACTCACAAGGAAGGCCATATTCTGCAGGAAGGTGGGTCATTTGGGGAAAGCATGTCTCTCAAAAAGTGAGAATCCTTGTGGTGCTATAAAGTGGGACACAAGTCATTTGAGGTGTTGAGAGGGAGTTTTCTCTTTTTTTTTTTTTTCATTTCTTCCCTCTTTCCCTTGCTTCCTGCCCTCTGCCCACTTATTTTCCCTTTTAATTTCCAAATCAATCCTTATGTTGTAAAGCTGATATGATCCATAGCTCTTATCTCCTGGAAAACCTATTCGAAATGCTACCTGATCCTCCTCAAACTCCCAAATCCCTGGACATCAGGTGGATTTGTTTGCTTTCAAGTTCTGTTGCTAATTTTCCTCACTTTGCCTTCGGACCCTTTGCATGCAAAAATTGAGGAACAATTTTTTTTACTTAAGGAAAATATACTTAAAATCAGGTGTGGAATATGAGACAGCGTACTGATGGTAGGTGAATAATGCTAATTGTGTGAGAAGTCACAGCTTTCTATAACATTGACTTGGCAGGTCAGAACATCCTCCAGGCTTCAAAGAGAACATGTGAGATAAAGACCAAAAGAAGCTGTGAATTTGTTTCTAGAATATTAGGGAACATTTTCCAGAGGGAGAGGCCCTCACAGGATTCACAGCCTTCAGGGAAGTATTCACTGAGGAATCTGGGTAAAGGTTTTCAGAGTTTTCTATTTACTACATTTTTGTAGTTGTTCTTTTATATACACTGCCTTCGGTAGAAACTGTTTAGAGGAAACCAAGAGCTGAAGACCCAAACCAGGATTTGTCTGCTGCTGAGAATTTGAGGATGGATTTCTAGCCATGGGCTCTCATGAGTTTGCTTTTTCCCAGGGGCAAGTGGCCTTGCTTCTTCAGCCTCAGTTTTCTCCTCTGTAAAGTGGTCTTGAAAAGGATAGTCACTTCCTCTCTCAGTGTCCGGTGCTTCTCCGGATTTGAGTCAGCTCTAAAGGAGGTGGATGGACTGGAGCCTATTATACAGAGCCAAGTCAGACAGAAAAACAAATATCGTGTATTAATGCGTATATATGGGATCTAGAAAGAGGTACTGGTGAACCTGTTTGCAGGGCAGCAGTGAAGATGCAGACAGAGCAGACTTGTGGACACAGGGAGGGAGGGAGAGGGTGGGGCGAATTGGGAGAGCAGCGTGGAAACATACACGTCCCCATATGTGAAACAGACAGCCAGTGGGGATTTGCTGCATGATGTAGGGAGTTCAAACCAGTGCACTGTGACAACCTAGACGGTGGGAAGGAGGTTTAAGAGGAAGGAGACATATGTATACCTATGGCTGATTCATGTTGATATACAGCAGAAACCAACACAAAATTATAAAGCAATTATCCTCCAATTAAGAATAAATAAACTTTAAAAAATCCCGTGCCTTCCAAAATCCTTGAGGGAGCCCTCTGCAGGATAATCAGAGAAAAAAGGAGTCTGGTTCCTTACCCACAGGCTGGGGTAGTGGGGAGGGAGGGGAAGGAGGTGGAACCATCCAGAAGCAGAACTGAGTAGTCTTTCCCAGGGTCAGATTTTTGCACCTGAGCTTGTGAAATGACACTTGGTCACTCCAGAGAACAGCGGTCCTTTTGCCTTGGCTGTCTGAGCAGGGGTCCACTGAGACACCCCTGTGCCTGGCGGATTGTGGGGTGTGAGCCTGGGCTGCCATTCAGGGCGTCTGTCTCTATGTGCTTCCCTTTGACCTCCTTGGTCTGAGCGTGGATCCTCTTAGTGGACCTAAGGAGAGTTGGGAAAATCCCAACCCCAGTTTCAGAGACCAAGGAGGGTAGTCCTCTCAAGACCAAGCCCTGGGCTACTTTTCAGTCTTTACTCTTGCCCTCCATCCCCTCTGCCTGAAGATTGATACCTGGTGAGGTATCTAGCCCTCCCTCAAGGCTCAGTTCAAACACTCCCCACCCCAATTCTATAAAGTTTCCTGCTCCCTCTCCCCCTGGTTTCAGGGAGATGAAGTTCTCCTCCTCGGCCAGGCAGACTTGCCACTGATGTAGCACTTAGCAGGTTGCTTGAAAACCACTCTTCTGCTTGGCTCTTGCTAAACCAGGAACTTCCAGAAGGCAAGGATTCCTATAGCTTCAGCTGGGCTCTCCTAGTCCCAGTGACAAGTTCTAGCACATAGTAGGTAGGTCTTGATTAAACATTGGCCGAATGACAAGCGAAGGGAACCTGGGCTCTTTGCGGTTTTCCTCTGAGAAGCAAGCAGGCAGGAGTGTTTGTGTTTGGGCCGTCTCCCCAGGGCCCAGCTCCACAGTGGTGTCTGAATAGAGCATGCTAATCAATCCCCTGCTCCCCCATACCCTTCCGTGCCATGCGAGGGGCTGAGAGCTGGGCTGATGGGCGTGCAGGGAGCCCGGGGCTGGCGTAGGTGGCAGCACTGTGCTGTCCTTCTCTAGGGACCGAGGTGTAACAACTCTCAGTTCTTCTTGACCATCGTCCCCAGCGTCCTGTGACTCCAGCAGCACTTGAGGGAAACCAGACTGTTTGTGCCTTTGATGGACACCTGTGTTGGAGGCTGAAGAGACAACTTAACTTGGTACCAGTTAGAGAGTTCTAGTGGGTCAAACTTTCTATGCTCATTGAGAGAAACCTGGGCAATGCCAACTTGCATGAAGGCCAGGAGGATTAGAGGAGAGAAGGGGTTGCTGAGCTTCAGGAGTGAGTTTGTTTATGCTCCAGCATTTCCAGGTCCATTTGCTGAGTGACTCCCATGTGTGACCATCATGGTTCTAAGCTCTGGGGGAGCCACCTGACCAAATCCCTGCCTTCAGGGAAGCTGACTTTCTGGTGAAAGTCCTGGAAGACCAAGAGGATGGGAGCTGAGGCCGGTGTCCCCCTCCAAGGCTATTCTGAGCTGGCCTCTTGGTGAGGGATATCCTCTCTCCATTCATTAGTCCCGCATTCTTCCCCAAGACGTTGCCTGCCAGAAGTACCTTGGTATCACCCTTGCAGATTCTCAGCCCTCCCTCCTTCCCCAGGGCATGTTAGAGACCCCTCCCCTAGATTCCCACCCTGCCCTGCACAACTCTGCCCTCTCCCCAGCCTGCTTACCTGTGGAGCTTTTTTCCCTGACCAACCAAGAGCTTTTTTGGTAACCAGGTCTATATATATATATTTTTTAAAATATTTATATATTTGGCTGCAGAGTCTTTGTGCAGTATTTTATTGTTTAGTTCCTAAATTGTGTCCACTTCTTGGCAACCCCGTGAACTGTGGCACCCCAGGCTTCCCTGTCCTTCACTGTTTCCTGGAGCTTGCTCAAACTCATGTCCATTGAGTTGGTAATGCCATCCTACCATCTCATTCTCTGCCACCCCCTGCTCCTCTTGCCTTCAATCTTTCCCAGCATCAGGGTCTTTTCCAATGAGTTGGCCCTTGGGATCAGGTGGCCAAAGTATTGGGGCTTCAGCTTCAGCATCAGTCCTTCCAGTGCCACATGCTGGATCTTTTAGTTGCAACCTGGGCTTGTAGGGTCTAGTTTCCTGACCAAGGATTGAAGCCAGGCCAACCCGCTCGCTGCCACCCCCCCACACACACACACACACCGGCCCCTGCACTGGGGGCATCATGGAGTCTAACCCTGGACCACCAGGGAAGTCCCCAGGTCTGCCTTCTATTCATGACCACACCCCTGCAGCACGCTGTGCCTGGCACAGAGTGGGGCCTCCACATGTGACTGGGGAATTAATGAGCCATGGGGTAAACGCTTGGTTTCATTTATCCATCTTCCCCATCCACTCTCAGCTTGCACATCTGTTCTCCTCTCTTTCCGGGTGAGCCTTGGAGCGGGCTGAACTCTTGGGGGAAGCTGCTGGAAAGCTGGAAAACTGGGGGAAATGGGAGAAGACCCTGGCTGGAGTCAGCTCCTCTGTGTCCTCTCTGCGATTTGGCTGCTTAAGGCTCATCTGCCTTTGAACACACTCCCTCCCCCGGGCTGGGAAGGCGGGTAGGGTTCAGGGCCAACAGAGCTGAGCCGTGAATGCGGACCCTCCTTGCAGAGGCCTGTGTCTCCCTCCTCGTGGGTGGGGACAAGGCAGTGCTGAGGGACAGACCTGCCCCTGTGGGCCTCCGGTTCAGTCCGCCCAGCTGGGCCTGCAGGAGAGCAGGCCGCCTGGGAATGGCTGGGAAGTCAGACCCGGCCTTGGGCCCACTTCCCCCAAGGCCAGGATGTGGCGTGGGACCCAGGCAGGCGGAGGTTCCCACCACTTGGCTCCTACACCCAAAACGCTCCAAGCCCAGGCAGTGTCTCCCAGCAGAAGGGGGTGGGGAGAGACTCCAGCTGCCTGGGTCAGGACCCTGCATCAGGACCAGGGCAGCTCCATAGGCGCCCACCTCTGACATCTCTCCACCACCTGGACAGTTGCCAGTGGCCCTGCAGTCCAGCCTTGCCTTGCCACGAGGGAAGAGATTTGGGGATTAACCATTGCAGGCCCTGCCTGAGCCAGGCTGAGACTGGTCCTCCCAGATCAGCTGGCATCCATCCACCATGTGCCAAGGACTGGAGAGGACATATTCTCAAATGTCATCTCATTTCATCCTCATGTCAGTCCCGTTTTCCTGATGAGTAGACTGAGGTGTGTGGAGTTACATAATTTGCTTATGCTGGTGGTGGTGCTCAGGAGTGTCCAGCTCTGCGACCCCATGGACTGTAGCCCATCAGGCTCCTCTGTCCATGGGATTTTCCAGATAAGAATACCGGAGTGGGTTGCTATTTCCTACTCCAGGGGATCTTCCCAACCCAGGGACTGAACCTATGTCTCTTGCGACTCCTACATTGGCAGGTGGATTCTTTACCACTGTGCCACCTGGGAAGCCCATGTAACCTGCTTAAGGTTATACAATTAGTAAGAAAAGTTCCTGTATTCATCCTTTATTACAGGGTCTGCTAGGTGCTAGGCAGTAATTCTGGGCCCTGTGGATACACAATAAAGGATGGAAAAAAAAATGATGGACAAACAGGGAGAGAGAGAAAATGATATATATAGCATCTCGTATGGTGATACTGCAGCCATGAAATTAAAAGATGTTTACTCCTTGGAAGAAAAGTTATGACCAACCTAGATAGCATATTGAAAAGCAGAGACATTACTCTGCCAACAAAGGTCCGTCTAGTCAAGGCTATGGTTTTTCCTGTCATCACGTATGGATGCGAGAGTTGGACTGTGAAGAAGGCTGAGCGCCGAAGAATTGATGCTTTTGAACTGTGGTGCTGAGGAAGACTCTTGAGAGTCCCTTGGACTGCAAGGAGATCCAACCAGTCCATTCTGTAGGAGATCAGCCCTGGGATTTCTTTGGATGGAATGATGCTAAAGTTGAAGCTCCAGTACTTTGGCCACCTCATGTGAAGAGTGGACTCATTGGAAAAGACTCTGATGCTGGGAGGGATTGGGGGCAGGAGGAGAAAGGGACGACAGAGGATGAGATGGCTGGATGGCATCACGGACTCGATGGGCGTGAGTCTGAGTGAACTCTGGGAGTTGGTGATGGACAGGGAGGCCTGGCGTGCTGTGATTCATGGGGTCGCAAAGAGTCAGACACAACTGAGCAACTGAACTGAACTGAACTGATGGTGATAAGTCTATGTGGAAGATAGAAGGAGGGAAAAGGGAGTGGATGGTGTTGGAAGAGGTTTGTTTTTTTAATTTTAAACTTTTGTGATTTCTGTTGTTGCATATTCATCATTGACTCTATTTGTTGCATTTAAAACTTTTTTCATTAAAATTTTTTTTTATTTTGGAGTCTAGTTGATTTATAATGTTGTATTAGTTTCAGATGTACAGAGAAGTGATTGTTACACACTGATTCAGATGTGTAGGTTATTATAGAATAGGTTATTATAGAATAATAGGTTATTATAGAATACTAAGTGGAGTTCCTTGTGCAATATTGCTGAGAATCTTTATTATCTGTAGCAGTGTGTATATATTAATCCCAAACTCCTAGTTTATTCCCTCCCCACCTTTCTTCTTGGGAGAATTTGATTCCTATGTAAGTCTTTCTGTTTTGTAGATCAGTTCATTTGTATCAGTTTTTAAGATTCCACATTTAAGTGATATTACATGATATTTGTCTTTCTCTGACGTACTTCACTTAGTATGATAATCTCTTGGTCTATCCAGGGTGCTGCAAATGCATTATTTCATTCATTTTTTATGGCTGAGTAATATTCCGTTGTGTGTTTATACCTCACAGCTCTTTATCCATTCCCCTGTTGATGGACATTAGGTCGCTTCCATGTCTTGAACATTGTCCGCAGGGCTGGTCTGAACATGGAGGTGCATGTATCTTTTTGCATTATGGCTTTCTGAAGATATATGCCCAGGAGTGGCATTGCTGGGTCGTATGATAGTTCGAGTTTTAGTTTTTAAGGGACCTCCCTACTGTTCTCCACAGTGGCTATACCAGTTTATAGTTCCACAAACAGTGTGGAGGGTTCCCTTTTGGCACATGGAGGAAGGGTCATTTTGAGTAATCTCATTGAGAAGGTGAGTAGTTATTGCTACTTACACAGCATTTGCGGGGAGCCAGGCATGACCCTGACCACCATGTACAAGACCACTAACCCACTAACTTAATCCCTGCAACTACCTTCGGAGGCAAATTACTATCATTTACATTTTCAGATGAGGACACAGAGGCACAGGGGAGCAAACTAAGTTGCCAAAGAAAACATAGCCGGTCAGTGGTGCTGGGATCTGCACGTAAGCAACCTGAGTTCTGGCTCATTACCACTGTGCTTCCCTTCTAGGGCTACACAGACAGTAAGGGGGTGGGCAGAGGAGTGGGCCTGCAGGATCCTATTCAAACAGGTCCGGCAGGTGCTGAGGGGGCAAGCGTCCTGGTGCCCCCTCCTCTGTAGCCCTTTTGGTGGGGGGAAGGGCAGAGCAATGGGTGGATTCTTTAGAGTTAAACCTGAGTGAGAAGGGAGAGCTTGAGTAGATTTGCAAAAAGTAATAGACGGTAAACACTCCAGATGCAGCTCTCCACCCCCTCCCTCCCCAGTTCTCTCCTCTCCTGGTCCCTCCATGCTCCTTCAGCTCCCAGAGAACTCAGATCTGAAATAAGTAGGACTGCTTCTTGCTCCTTGTTCTGACCTGCCCTCCCTCCATATCAGTCTGGGGAGAACTTACTTAGTTATGATGATGGTGAAGGCAGCTAATATTTATTGCAGACTTCTTGAAATGGCTGGGGAACATGTGTACATTACAACTCACACATGCAAGAAAAATAATTACTTGCTGGAATTGATCACTTGAAATAAAAAAACCTTGGCCTGGTCCATAAAGGTATCTTCTTCTTTTCTGTGATGTGATACTCAGAGACTTATGGTCCCGTGAAGTCAGGATTCAGTCTTCTACGGGCCCCCTCCTTAGTCATCTGCTCGCTGGGGGAGCTCCTGTTTTCCCAAGGCTGCAGGTTCCGTGCTGACGTGCACTGAGGTGTTCTGTGTTCCCTCTGCGTCTAGAACCCTGGTGTTTGTCAACTCAAAAAGATGCACAGCTTGGGGGTTGCGAGTTCAGTTTTATTTGCAGCAAAATGAAGACTGCAGCCTGGGAAACAGCACCTGTTAGCTCCGAAAGACCACTCCAAAGAGACATGGGGGAAGGTCAGTATATAAGATTTTGGTGAAGGGGGGAGTTCAACACAATCAAGTGCTTACTTTACAAAAGGTTTTCTGCCAGTCACCAAGAGCTGATGTCACCATGCAGAGATTTCATACTTTTCTAGTTACAAAGAGATGCAAAGATTGGGATCGTGCAATCAGTTCAAGATATTTGCCTATCTAAAGAACTGCCGCACCAGCTTCCATGGAGCACAGAGTGCCTCCCTGCACCCTGAACCCTCCCCGGGGTGGCTGAAGGTCAGCAGCTGCCGCAGCACGGAGTTCCGTCTCTGCAGCGGCAGATGCCCGCACTGTTGTTCAGTTGCTGGCAGCTGTTCTTGCCAAGTGCCAGTTTGTAGTTGACATTCTGAAATCTGCTGAAGGGGCCGGGTCTGCTCTTTAAAAGCCCTGGGGCTTTTAAAGGGTTACCTGGCACCTGTTGCTGAAGCCGTGGCTTCTTCAGGTCCCCCACTGTCCTAGACACCCACCTTCCCCTGGAGGGCCCAAGTGTCCAGCTGTTGTGGGTGTGAAGGCCCATGCTTGGGCAGGCTTGAGGACAGCCCCCTGGTCCTTCCCAACCTGCCCCTGCTGGAGCCCTGTTGCTCTGAGCCCAGCTGAAGATGGGGCTTCTCCAAGGGGCATGGCATTTCCCTAGGTGTGTGGTCCCTCTCCTGGGATTCTCCAGGTCATTGGCTCCTTTCTAATCATGTCCGTCCTTCCAGGTGTGGAAGTGAAGTCCTGCTCATTTGCTTCCTCCCCTTCCTAATCCTAGAAAGTTTCCTCTTCCTGTCCAGAGTAAACAACATTGCCTCTTAGTGACACTTCACTGCTCGGTTGACCTTTTTGTTTGGGGCGGGTAGGTTATAAATCTTCTCTGACCAGAGAAAAGGCCATGGCTTAGCTCTCATATTAATAGAAGGGTATGGGAGGGACTTCCCTGGCGGTCCAGTGATTAAGACGCCTGGCTCCCATTGCAGGGGGCACAGGTTCAATCCCTGGTTTTAGGGACCCTGTACTGCCTCATGATGCGGCCCCAAATCAACAAGCCCACAACAACAATCAGAAGGGTACAGGAGAAAAGGAAAAAAAAAAAAAGAAAGATCTGGATTTCCCAGAGGCAAAATATATTGGGAAATATTTTCCTCATAAAACACTCTGTATCTGGCCTGCCATCTTATTCCTGAATTTGTCGGTTACTGCTCATGACAGCGCTGTAGGGTATGACCTGACCTCACAAAGAAAGTGAGGCTTTTGAGGAAGCAAACTTTCCCAAGGTCTTAGAGTGGGTTCCCGGCAGAGCCAAGTTTAGAAGCTCAAATTCTGGATTCTCGGCTCCATTCTATTCCTAGGGCCTTTGCTTCTCAGAAAGGAGTCTTGCGGTCGAAGTTCGTTAGCTCTCAGTAAAAATAAAATGTTGCCCCTTGAATAACATATAATCCTCCCCAGAGAAAGGGGGATTGGCTTCAAGTTGACTCAGCCAAGGGTGAATATCAGGGCAAACCTCTCATGTCATAGAAAATCTCACTCCACGTTAGCAAGCACTATCGTCGGATTCTTTCCTATTCCTAGGTATGTAAAAGCTTTCATCCTTCTTGTTTTGTTTCGTTTTGTTTTTGATGTGTTCTGTTGGGTGTGGGATCTTAGTTCCCTGACCAGGGATCAAACCTGTGCCCGTTGTATGCATTGGAAGCAATGACTTTCACTCCCTGTTGGGAGGATGACTGTGCTTGACAAAAAAGTATGATGTGACAGTCTCCTCCTCACTCAGCTTCCCTAGCTAAAGAGGCCTTTGACTCACAGCTGTAGCTGCTTTGTGCGGAGCCTGGTACAGCCCTGACTCAGCTCACAAGTCAGATGAAGCCCTGCCCGTTTCCATCTGCCAGTAGCCGTTTTCCGGCTCTGAAGACCACGGTGCGACATTTGAAAATTCAGCTCTGGCCCCTGGTTGCACTGGCGTTGACTAGGCCGAGGCGGGTATCTGAGCACCAACTAAAAATAGCCAGGGGAAATAACCTTTTCCTTTTATGTGTAGCTTTTATGACGTAATGAAGTTATTGGTATTGTAACATTTTTTTCCCTTTGACCACATGCACGTGGATTCATTTTCCCAGAAGCCCCGGTACCCGGGACATTCTGAGATGCAGGGACAAGGAAGGGAAGGAAGCGAAGTCAGTGAGACGCGGTTAAGAAGGCCTGAAAGGGCAGGAGCCAAGCCACTGCACAGGCTCAGTTTAAGACTTTCTACTTCTCTCCGTTGCCTCCTGCAGGAAGCCTCCCTGGTCTCCTCCTGGTCGGCAGCCAGACTGCAGCAGATGCCTCTCTCCGCTCACATCACAGTGCCTTACCTGTGTCCACCCCACACAGTGCTAGAGTCGCTATTTCATGCCTGGCTCTCCCACTGGACTGTCGTCATTAGGTGCTCGGGAACGTGCCTCATTCAGCTCTTAGCTCTCCTGCCTGGCACATCCGAGCAGGTCAGTTAATGTCAGTTAAGATGCTCCCTAAGGTACCAGTTACAGAGGCTGAGTGAGTTACTGAAGATGACATGCGCTGAGGCTCAGGCGTGTTTCTAAAGTCCACAGGATGGAAAGCAACGTGGACCCATAAAGTATGTTATACAGGTGTGTTTTCTTTGGTGCGATTTTTGTGTGCAAGCAAAGAGGATGCTGTCTCTCCACTGGCTGGGAGGTCTCTTCTTATGCTAAAAGAGAGGATTGAAGAGCATGAGTGTGAACTTGAACATGTCAAAGGGACACTGTTATCTCCTTTCGACTGTGAGCTCCCACTCTAGTGCCATCTTCCTTAGGCTGTAGGAGGGCAGGGAGTCCCTGCTACCCACACATGCCTAGTCAGAGGGCCACCAGGTCCAAGCTTGTAGTGCTTACTGTGCAACAGGTCAGTAAATCAAAAGAGATGATTTTGGGGGGGCAAGGAATAGAGGTTTTATTCAGAAAGCCAGCATATTGAGAAGATGATGGACTAGTGTCCCAAAGAGCCGTCTCACCTGAGTTAGAATTCAGTCTTGTTTTATACCCAAAGAGCAGAGGGAGTGGCTGGTTGTTGTAAACCTGCTACAGTAATCCTTCGTTCTTGCAGCTGTCCATGTAGGTCTGATCACAGTATGCCAAAAAATGTCCACATAATCAGATAGTTATTGATAATTGTTTTCTGTTCTACTTTTTTGTCTCTCTATGAATGGGAAAGTGTTTTAAAGGTCGGGTCCTTGAGAATGGGCTGTTATGTGTATTTCAGGCTATAGGCAACAGTCTTTTACAAACGTACAGAGCCAACATGACTAAGCACCGGCAACAGCGTGCAAGGGTTAGAGCTAAAGAAACAGATCCAGTGTGGAGTCAGGTGTGTTCTCCTCTGTTACAAGAGTGGATGCTGAGTAAACGTTTGTGGAATGAATGGATGGGTGGGTGCGTGCATACATGGAGGGAGAAACTCTTACAATCAAGTGAGGTTCATCCAGGGAAGACTTCAGGGAGATGAGCTTTGAGTCTAGTTATGAAAGAGGGAAGGACATGGGTTGGCAGAGATGGCAGGGAGGGCTTTGTGGTTGGGTGAGGAGGGAGGCAGGCCATTGGGACCGGTTGGTTTGGCTACTTCTAACCAGATGCTGAGTCCGAATGCCCGTCTCTTAGGGGAGAGGAAGACTTGGGGGGCTGTGGGTAGCCATACAAAGACACAAGCCTGGAGACAGGGCTTTTCCCTTTTTACTGTGCTGCTTTACTCCAGCACTTGGAACTGGACACATTGCTAAAATTCCTTGAGTCCCTAGGGCAGGGGTGGGGGTGCAGTTGGTTGCGGGGGGGTCAGTTCTAACAAATGAGTCTGGACAGAGGCATGTGGAGTGTGGCCCGGGGAGATAGGGAGGGGGGAGGGGGAGAGCATTGAGGACTTGGAGAGGAGAGAGTTCTATTTTGGGCAACTCTGACTCCCAGCCTCTCTCCCAGCCAGGTCCGCAGCGGACCCCCACCCTCTGCACAGTTTGCCTTTCCCTTCTGTTCCCTGGCTTCTGCTCCATTTCTGGCTCCCCCCTGCATCCTTCCAGACTTGGCTGTTTCTCTCTTTGGTGTTCTGCCTCTTGGTATTCTTGCCTGCCTCCCAAAACGTCCTCCCAGTCTTTTCAAAGAAGCCATCCCTGAAAAACAACATCATCTACAAATAAGAATCAACATCAACAATTTATCCTCAATCCTACTAAGTGCCAAGCTCCACACTAGGTGCCTCATGTGTACTGGTTCAGCTCACAAGCAACACACGAGGTCATTGTTTCTGTGATGATGGCTGTTTGAAGAAACCGAGCCCCAGAGAGGTTGAGAACCCCAGGCAAGGCCATCCTTAAAGCTGGTGCCAAAGACCCACCCAGCTGACAAACCTGTGCCCTTCTGTTCTCACAGCTGCCCAGCCCTCCCTCTGAATCAGGAACTCTGGGAGTGGGGCCCATTGAGCTGCATTTAACAATCCCTCCAGGAGATTCCAGAACCGCTGGTTTAGCTGATCTGGCTCCAACCTGGCTGATCAACCTCCAAGTCCACCCAAGATTTGGAGAAAGCTGATTCATTTACTGCTATTACTCATCCTTAGGATTCTGTTGACTGGCTCCGGGCAGTGGGCTAGATGCCCAAGGTTCCCCAGACCTTGTTTCCCTGGTTGAGAAATAGGAGCAAACCCCACCCTTAGAGGGGAGCGTCTCTCTGGCTTCTCACTTCCAGAGAGGACCTCCTCAAGAGTGGTTACTCAATAGTCACAGCACCTTAGCATCACCCAGGGAACTTTTACAACCATCAAATATTAAAGCTACTCATTCCCTGATCCCACCCCAAGAGAGGCTGGCCTGGTCCAAGGAAGGAGCCAGGCTTTAATGGATGTGGGGGTGGAGAACTTTGGCTTCTCCCTCCCCAGCACTTCCCCAGGGGAAGAGGCGAGGCATCTCTGACCAGTGACTCTGGGAGGTAACGAGCTGGGCTGGCCAACACTCCTTCCTTCTCTGGGTTCTGCTGTCTGCAGGGTGGTGCATCTGGCCAGCTCTAGGTGGTGGGGTTGGAAACCTGCTCCTATGGAAAGGTCCACGGTCACCCTCCTCTGCCAAGGACTGAACACGTCAGCTGGCCTCACTCATGGGTGAAATATCAGGAAGTCCATTTGTCTAAAGAGACAGCCACACACTCCCACAGTTTTATCAGGAACGTGGCTGATACTGTGACCTCCATCTGTTTGCTCCATGAATCTCTTTCTCAACTGGCCTTGAACTTGAGCCAGAAGAGGAAAGTTTCATAGGTGGACCCTGCAAAACCCCAACACCATACACTGGACAGGGTTAGTGTTGAATTTTGTGAGATGTCATGAACATGCCAGCTAGTTTAGTTAGTGGTCAGTAAGGGGTCANTCACTCACAGAGGAAAGCCGAGGTGGGCTACAGGCAGGAGGAGCGAAGACGGTTTGAGAGGAAGTCGGTGGGAATGGGTCCAGCATTTCAGAGCAGACAAGACCGCTGGCTGAGTTCGTCTGAAAAGGGTGGGAAGGTTTGCTGGGAGGGGAAGAGGTGGGGGAGAAGGACAGGCCGGAGGTGTGACCCCCGGCCAAGCCCAGCACACCGGCTTCGGGGCCAGCTCTGCTGGGTGCGGAGCTCCCAAGAGGCCGTGTGACGCTGGTCCTGAACTCCAGGATGCGGCAGCCCGTCGAGAGCGACCCTATTCAGGAAGCGGCAGCGGCGGCTCTGATGTCTGATGGGAGAAACACGGGATGCTAAGGGGGGTGCCTTACCACACCTGTGAGCAAGGGCGCAGGCTGCCAGGTGGGTGGCCGGGAGGAAGGGGAGGGTCCAGGAGTGGTGCTCCAGACGGGGACCAGCTAGTTGAAATCAAAGAGATGAGAAAAAGTGGAGCGTGGGGAAAGCTGGGTTGGATGTCATGTTCTTCTGAAACACCATGGAGAAGGTACTGGGAAGACAGCCTCTGGAGGAGGAGGGGAGACAGGCTGGAAAGAAGTGATGCCGATGTGCAAAAGTGCAGTTTCCAGGCGAGGTGGACACTGAGGAGGGAGGCGAAGGGGACGTGAGGGGCCCCCGGGTAAATAAAGTTCCTTCAGTGGAGAGAATCCGGGCACAGCCTACAGGGGTGTCTGGGTCAAAGGAACATGACTTAGGGGTGGGGGATTCCACGCAGAGACTGGACTTGAAGCTACAGAGGGCATGGTCTGGGTTCCAAAGGGGAAACCCCACCTTCTATAGCCTGAAGTCTCCCAGCCAAGGTCTCACTTCCCTTGGAGGAAGCATCCCGTTCTAGAAGCACAGGGAGGAAAAATATCTTACGCCTTTTACATACGATATGTCTTTGGTTCACTGGAAGGGAGCGAGGGCAGCAGAAACAGAAATGAAAATGTCCAGCGTTTCGTCTGGGAATGCCAAGACCTCATTTAGCCACGCGGGTATGTCAAGGCGCACGCTTTCGCCTCTTGCTAAGGGCCACTTGAGACACCTCTTGATGGTGTCTGGCCAAGGTCTGGATGCCTTTGACCTCCAGTGAACTCTTAACATTGCAGGAAGGGGGACCCCTTCCAGGGCCCCAAACTGGGCTCTTGTCTAACACTTGGAAATGAATTGTCCAAAGAGACACATGTGCTGACAAAGCAAGAGATTTTATTGGGAAAGGTCACCCGGGTGGAGAGCAGTAAGGTAAGGGAACCCAGGAGAACAGCTCTGCCACGTGGCTCTGCAGTCTCGGGTTTTATGGTGATGGGATTAGCCTCTGGGTTGTCCTTAGCCAATCATTCTGACTCAGAGTCCTTCCTGGTGGTGGACACCTTGTTCAGCCAAGATGGATGCCAGAGAGAAGGATTCTGGGAGGTGGTCGGAACTGTGGTGTCTCCTTTCGACCTTTCCCAAACTCTTCCGGGTGGTGGAGGCTCACTAGTTCCATGTTCCATACCAGGACCTCCTGTGGTAAAACAACTTATACAAGTGGTTACTATGGTGCCTTGGCCAGGGTGGAAGGTTTCAATCAGTGTGCTTCCCCTAACATTAAGAAGAGAAATGGTTGAAGGACCTGAATACATTGGGTTTGCTGGGAGGATTTTATTCTGGGGTTAATAACTTCCTCCTCTGTCTATTCCCCACCCACCCTGCCTGCCGTCAGCTGGCTTTCATTCATGGCACACATGGTGTTATGTCATGTTCCTGGGCCACTCAGTATAGATGGTGGACAAGCTCATTGGCATAAAAAGGATAAATGAATTCAAGACGTCAAATAACATGAAGGGCTGCAGCGTAGTATATGATGCAGCATCCTATGAAAAGGGTGGACAGCAAGGGCTCTGAGTTTATTTGGAAGAATTCAGATAGCCGAGGATGGTTAAGAAGGCTGCTTGGAGAAGGTGGTACCTGCACAGGGAAAGGAGAGGAGGAGGAAGCAGAGCTAGGCGTGGGCTAGGGGATAAATGTTGCAAACTCAGATGTTAGAACAAGCAGAACCAATTTTTTTTGAAAACTCTATTTCAAAGCTAACACATTTTTCTTGCTTTTAATATTTATCCAATTGCAGAAAGACCCATAATCTTTGTGTCTGGGTAAAGTCATCCCATTGATGCTAGATCCTGTAAGTGATGGGGTCAAGAATTCAGGAAATACATACTGCAGTGTATCCATCTGCTCCCATCAAGTTCCTGCTGTGTGTGCAGAAAGAGCCCGGGTCAGGGGAGTTGGAGATAAAGCGGAAGTGTCCGTGCCCTCCAGGAATTTTAATCCCTTGAGCAATGGTGTGTTTAGGGAGGAGTGACCAGGGAGCAGCGGCCGGAGGGGTGAGGTGGGAAGGAGGGGAGAGAGCAGGGTGGGGAGCAGCCCAGCAGTTACTGTGTTGCCCCATCAAGGCCGTTAGGGCCAGGAAGCCACCCCAGATTAAAGTAACTTGTCTCCGTTCTGTCCTGACCATTCGGGGACTGTGGGTAACATTTTTGGAAACACGCAGGGAGTGGCCGGCTGGGCTGCTCTTCCTGGGAAAGGCTGCCCGAGCTGGCTTCCTTGGAAGATGGGCAGGACCAGCTGCAAGATTCATGGGCCCCAGCGCAAAATGGAGAGGCAAGGCTGCTTGTTTAGAAATTACTGAAGATTTCAGGACGGCAGCGGCAGAGCCTTAAACCAAGCCAGTCGCTCTTGTGAGAGTGCCTGGCACTCATCCTCAAGAGGCTGGCTCTGAAGATGGGTAGCCTGGATCTTTCTGTGGCTCAGCGTGGGCGGTAAGATGATGGGGCCCGATTGTTGCCTGTGGCTGGGGGACAGGGCTTCTCTGGGCTAGTGCTCAGTTCTCCCTTGAGAGTTGGGGTGGGTGATGGGGAAAGGATGGGAAGGCTTCCATGGCTGGGGGCCGGGCGGCGGGGGACGACAACTGTTTACCATGATGCTGCCATTTCTGTGCAGTGGGAAGGCTGTGTCTGAGTTTTGGAATCAATTAGACTTCACTTTGAATTTTCACTTTCATGCATTGGAGAAGGACATGGCAACCCACTCCAGTGTTCTTGCCTGGAGAATCCCAGGGATGGGGGAGTCTGATGGGCTGCCATCTGTGGGGTTGCACAGAGTCAGACACGACTGAAGTTATTTAGCAGCAGCAGACTGAGGTTCACACTTTTTATGAACTCTGCTAACTTGGGCAAGTTGCTTACCTTCTCTTAAGCTTTAATTTCCCTATGTGTAAAAATGCATAAGATCATCTTTGCAGGCTGCTGGGCTAATTAAGTGAAATAAAAAAGGCGAATGTTTGAGCCCAGCCTAGCTCTTAGTAAATGTTAGCATCCTTCTTTCTAAAAATGTGCTGAACCTCTATCTTGTAAAATATGGAGCATGGTATAGTTTGAGGACACATTATTGTCAGCAATTTGGTTTTTTTTTTTTTTTTTTTTCCCCATCTCAGGCTTATTGGGGAAAGGGCTACTATAACACCAGAACTTCAAATAGAGGCAGAGGGAGTATGCACGTTGTTTTTTTTTTTTAATTGGAGGATAAATGCCGTACATTGTTGTGTTGGTTTCTACCATACAACAACTAGAATCAGTCGTAACTATATTAGTCATGACTTCCTCCGGAGCCTCCCACCCCTCCAGTTTATTGCAGGGCGCCTGGTGCTATACAGCAGCTTCCCACTAGCCAGCTATTTTACACACAGTAGCATATTTGTGGGAGAAGGCAATGGCAGCCCAGTCCAGTACTCTTGCCTGGAAAGTCCCACGGATGGAGGAGCCTGGTGGGCTGCAGTCCATGGGGTCGCTAGGAGTCGGACATGACTGAGCAACTTCACTTTCACTTTTCACTTTCATGCATTGGAGAAGGACATGGCAACCCACTCCAGTGTTCTTGCTTGGAGAATCCCAGGGACGGGGGAGCCTGATGGGCTGCCATCTATGGGGTCGCACAGAGTCGGACACGACTGAAGCAACTTAGCAGCAGCAGCAGCAGCATGTTTACATCAGTGCTGCTTTGTCCATTTGTCGCACCCTTTCCTCCCCCCACCGTGCTCACAAGTTCGTTCTCTACATCTGCAGCTCCGTTCCTCCCCTGAAGATGGGTTTCTCAGTACCATTTTCCTAGATTCCCTAGATAGGTGTTCATATACATCATTCCATTTTCTCTTTCTGCCTGACTTCACTCTGTATAACAGGCTCTAAGTTCATCCACCTCACTGCACTGACCCAATTTTGTTGCTTTTTATGACTGAGTAACATTCCATTGTATATACGTCCTGCAACTTCTGTATCCATTCATCTGTTGATTGACATCTAGGTTGCTCCCATGTCGTGTAAGTAGCGTTGTGGTGAACGCGGGGGTGCACACCTCATTGACATACGCTAAGGAGAACCCAATTATGTCTTCTGGACAAAAACACCCAGAGAAATGCACACATGTATGTGTATATACGTATTACAGAACTGAGTTGAAACTGGGTTGGAATGAGATGGTATTTGACAGGAGAGTGTGGGTATCATCTCCTGGTTTTAAACCTCAGTGTCCTTCTCAGTCAGAAATACTGACCTTGCTGGGTTGTGTTGAGATTCAGTGAGATGCTGCACGTGAATACTACGTTCTCTGGTCCACGGCAGCTACAAGCATCTTTTGGTAAATCTCTGTTCCCAGGCCATAACGTGGTTCACGGGAAACTGAAGACAAGACAGTGTCTTCCCCACAGTAACATTTCCTGAATATTACGTTTGGGCAGCTCCTCATAAACCAAGCGTGGGCTGATTTTAAATTGGCATGGAGGTTGATTGCCAATGATACTCCTCTTTCCTCTGCTCATATATATCAGGGAGCTAGCTGGGTCTCCTCTCTACAGAAACTTGAAAGTCAGTAGAATTGTGTGTGTTTATTTCCTGGGAATGAACACACATATACATACACACATCACCTATACATCTGTATCCTGCCACACACACACACACACACACGTAACACTATCAGTTCAGTTCAGTTGCTCTGTTGTGTGCAACTCTTTGCGACCCCATGAACCGCAGCACGTCAGGCCTCCTGGTCCATCACCAGCTCCTGGAGTCCACCCAAACCAATGTCCATTGAGTTGGTGATGCCATCCAACCATCTCATCCTCTGTCGTCCCTTTTTCCTCCTGCCCTCAATCTTTCCCAGCATCAGGGTCTTTTCAAATGAGTCAGCTCTTCGCATCAGGTGGCCAAAGTATTGGAGTTTCAGCTTCAACGTCAGTCTTTCCAGTGAACACCCAGGACTGATCTCCTTTAGGATGGACTGGTTGGATCTCCTTGCGGTTCAAGGGACTCTAAAGAGTCTTCTCCAACACCACAATTCAAAAGCATCAGTTCTTTGGCACTCAGCTTTCGTTACAGTCCAACTCTGACAACCATACATGACTAATGGAAAAATCATAGCCTTGACTAGATGGACTTTTGTTGGCAAAGTAATGTGTCTGCTTTTTAATATGCTGTCTAAGTTGGTCATAACTTTCCTTCCAGGAGTAAGCATCTTTTAATTACATAATACTATAAACACACACATACATACCACCCAGAGTTGCACCCTAAAGAACGCTGAGTGCCGAGGAACTGATGGGCAAGCTCCAGGAGATGGTGATGGACAGGGAAGCCTGGCGTGCAGCCGTCCATGGGGTCGCAAAGAGTTGGAATGACTGAGTGAACAGCAAAACTATACCACCCCATACATACACCTCTGTTCCATGGCGTCAAACCCTTTCACAGGCCACATGGATTCATTTCTTGCCTCCCTCTGCTGTCTCGTTATTTCTGAGCATCTCCTATACTTGTCCAGTGAGCAAGGACTGGGTATCTCCCCCACCCCTACCCCGCGTCTCTCCTGATGTCTTGTCCTAGAAACGCCAAGTCATAGCCTCCTTTCTCTCTCAATCCCCTCTGCTATGCCATCTGCCTCTAACAAATTCCAGAACTGTAACCTTGGCTGAAGGTAACCTTGGCTTATTTTTACCCACCCAGAAGCCTGGGGCTGCTTTCAATTCAGCTGTACCCCCAGAGGCATCCGGATAGAATCAGGCTTGTGCTTCCCTAGGCTGCTGGGGGCCCCTCAGCTTTTCTCATGCTTTGGTAAAGCCCTGAAACGTAACCACTCGTGGGAGGAGCCTGCGGTCGGAGCAGGGGAAGGGAACCCTCTTGGAGGGCCTGTGATGTGCCCAGAGCTGAGCTGGCTGCTTGATGCCCGCTCTTTGCTTGATGCTCACCTCTAGGAGGTGGGTGTTGTCCTCCATGTACCTATGGGAAAGTGAGGCTCACAGGTCCTAAGTAACTTAGCCACAGGCTTAATATGAAAGCATACACTCTTTACAAGAAACCATCCCGCCTCCTGGAAGACCAAACAAGATCAGCTGAGACCTGGACCTGGAGAGAGTTCCCTGTCCATCTTCCCACCACCCCTGGGCTGTGAAGTCTCCTAGAACTTGTGGAGAAGCTTATGATACCAGTGGTCTTCTAGAGCAGGGGTCCCCAGCCTCCAGGATCTAATGCCTGATGATCTGGGATGGAGTGGATGTAGTAATAATAGAAATAAAGAGCACAGCAAATGTAATGCACTTGAATCATCCTGAAACCATCCCCCACCCTGGTCCATAGAAAAACTGTCTTCCACGAAACCAGTGCCTGGTACCCCAAATGGTTGGGGACCACTGCAGGAGATGCTCACCTATGAAAAAACAACTCATCAGGTTGATTCTTGTTTGCCGAGAGGCAGTAAGAAGGCAGCCAAGAGCAAACCAGTGAAAGAGGAGGGGACCTAAGCTGCTAGACACCTGCTGTTCTAGAGGGTTGCCACCTGCAGACTCCAGAGCCCCTGGTGGCTGGGTATTGTGAGGCTATGAATATCTCTGTTTTGTTTGTTTTTAAACAACTTCGTTGAGATTTAATTGAAAGTACCAAAAACTTTACATAATTCAAGTACATAATTTGATATATTTTGGCATATGTATATACCTTTGACTCCATCACCACCCTCAGGATCATGCTTGACCATCATCCCCCAAAGTTCCCTTAATCCTTTTCTAATCTACTCCCTCCCTTCCCACTCTCCACCCCCTCCATAAGCAACCTTCCACCCCCAATCTTTAGAAAGAACAGTTGATCGAAAGATCAATAGATCTTAGGTTAATTTGGGTTGGGTTATCTCAAATTTTAGATAAGTGGAATCATACAATATGTACGCTTTATCCTCTGGTTCCTTGTACTTAGCATAATTATTTTGAGCTCCATTCACATGTGGCACATCGCAGCAGCTCATTCCTTTTGATTGCTGAGGCGTATTCTATTTTATGGATACACTGTACAATTTGTTTATTGATTTGCCCACTGATGGACATTTGGGTTGTTTCCAGGTTGGAGCTCTGACAAAGCTGCTCGGAACATTCATGAATAATGTTGTATGGGTGCATGCTTTCTACGTTTGGGGTAAATACCTAGGAGTGAAAAGACTGGTTCATATGGAGGTGTGAGTTTAACTTTTTAAGAAACAGCCCAGCTGTTTTCCACCAGCAGTAAGGAGAGCGCCAGTTCTCCCCTGTCCTCAGTGGCACACGGATATAGCTCTGATTTCAAGGCTTGGCTGGTATAGAATTTGTGAGCTCCATAAAATGACCAAACCTGGACATTGAACCAGTTGGCTTTCAGTTTGGACAGGAACCCCCGAGTGATGCCGAATCTAAGAATGTAGAACCAGGTGCTCCTAGAATTATTATTCAGATGGCTGTTTGCAGAATGCCAGGAGTGGGGGGAATTGAGAAGTCAGCACCCATCCCAGCTTGAGACTCTGTGGGTCTGGAGCTTGGTGTTTGGGAATGAAACAAACTCACTTGAGGCATGTGGGGGAAAGGTGACAAGAAGCATTAAAAGGATGGGGCGTTAGGGAAAGAAGACAAAGAGACACGGAAGGGGAACTTGACCTTGAGGCTATAGCTCCAGGAGCTGCGTCTGTGTGGTTTGCCCTTCGATCCCCAGTGCTGTGAGCAGGGCCAGCTACAGAGTGCTGAGAACGGTGGAGGTGGATTGAGCGAACAACTGAATGGAGGATGAACTAGCTAATGGGAGCTTGGGTAGGATTCCATTCAGCAGCATCATTTAGCACCTTGTGTGTTCTGTGGCTCAGAGCCTAGTGTCCAGGGTGGAAGGAGCTCTGGAGAGCATGTGGTTTGACCTCCTCTTCCACAGACAGGGCTCAGAGAAATGAGGCTCTCAGCCAAGGGCATTCCTGTCTTGCCCAGGTCGCCTGCTGGGGCAGAGTTGGGACTCGGCTCCTGGGTTTCCTCTAGTTTTCCTCCAGGGTTTAGCTCCTTTTAAAAATAATATTTTCTTTTCTGATCAATCAATGCTTATTGTTGGAAATTTGGAAAAATCCAGAAAAGGATAAGAAAAACAACCCTAAACTCCCTAAGATAATGACTTTGGGAGTCAATAACTCTAAACTCAAAAGATAACTATTTCAAGCTGTCATATATGTAGCTGTGTCTATCTGCGTCTATCGAACCAGTCTTTACGTTTTAACATTTTGGCTGTTTTCAGTCTTTCATAGTATTGGGTTGGCCAAGATGTGTTCGTTTTCCATAACACCATACAGAAAAACCTGAACAAACTTCTTGGCCACCCCAATATTAGTAGCCCTGGGACAGGGTATCTGGTCCTGAATCCTTGAGGGCATCTCTGAATGTCTTCCAGCGCTGTGTCCATACACGATACCCTTTGTATGAAAAGAGAGCTCGGAGGAGGATGGAACCCCACACTGGGAGAGAGCTCTGCAAACATTCTCGGACCCAAACACCAGTACTGCCCCTAACAGAACCATGCGGTGGTGGAGGAGTCACGAAATCGTGTCTGACTCGTTTCTAACCCCACAGTCTGTAGCCCACCAGGTTCCTCTGGCAGTGGGATTCTCCAGGCAAGAACGCTGGAGTGGGCTGCCACTTCCTTCTCCAGGGGAGCTTCCCCACCCAGGGATCGGACTCTAGTCTCCTTCGTAAGGAGAAGCCACTGCTGAGCCACCAGGAAAGCTCGCAGCCACACTTTATTCCCCACCAAGCTGAACTTTGGTTTACTCTGGTATTTTTCCAGCTCCTAGCCAGGCACTTAGGTGCTTAACAAATGTTGGAAAGAATGAATGGGTGTAATTGCGTGAATCAGACTGAGGGCAGGTAAGGGGAGGGGTCTACGTTTTCAATCACTTGTCCTCCAGGAGTCAGCTCATCTCCCCTCCCCTAGCCCCTGCCCTCCCCGTTCCCTGAAGAGATGGAATGTGCCTGCAGTCCAGGATTTATGTCTGGCCGGGCCAGGGCACATGCAAGGCCTTTTCTGGTGTGGGTGAGGACGTGGAGAGGGACTAGCAGGACTGTCAGCCCAGGGTCCAGGGTGTGACCAGGTGCACTGGCCCAGTGAGAGTCCCAGGGCCAGCTTACCTCAATGGGACTTCGAGGTCCTGCCCTCATGAGTGCCAGGACCTCAAGAGGAGTGGCTGTAGGGAGCTGCTCCCAGGCCGGGGGTTGCCCAGAAAGGTGTCAATTCTCAGCTGTCTGGCACTCTGGCAGGAGACCTGGAGGAGCACCCAGGAGGAAGCTGGGGGCACTTTTACCTGCCACCCTTCAATAAGGCCTCTCCATCCCTGTGGCCCGCGGAAGGGGGCTTGGCTTCCAGGAAGCAGGAGGGGGTGAGGACGGGCTGTCACGCGTGGGGTGGTTCCCTTTGGCCAGGAGCCTCAGGCCTCTGGCTCTAATGGGTAGCAGAGATTTGGGTGTTGGAATTCCTCCTCCTCTTTTACTTCACAGCTTTTGCTCAGAGGGCTCCCCTCGACTCCCTCCCGTTCTCAGCCCACGTTCTTGCTTTCTGTGCCCAGTCCGTGTCTTGCCAAAGCCCCCGGGTCCGCTCATAGCTCGCACGCGTGTGGGCATGCATGCCCGTCCATGACATCCTGGGCATCTGGCCCCTCTTGTCTTCCTGGGCTACTCGGGGACTCATTAACTCACTCAGAGCTGCTTCCAGGTTCTTCCTCACTTCTGTCCTTCCGATAATCCACACTGAGACAGTGCCACCAGGATTGTCCATCTGGATACTACTCAGACATAGAAAGGAACACATTTGAGTTAGTTCTACTGAGGCGGGTGAACCTAGAGTCAGTGACACAGAGTGAAGTAAATCAGAAAGTGAAAAACAAATATCAGATATTTACGCATATATATGGAACCTAGTGGAGAAGGCAATGGCAACCCACGCCAGTACTCTTGCCTGGAAAATCCGATGGACGGAGGAGCCTGGTGGGCTGCAGTGCGTGGGGTCACTAAGAGTCAGGCATGACTGAGTGACTTCACTTTCACTTTTTACTTTCATGCATTGGAGAAGGAAATGGCAACCCACTCCAGTGTTCTTGCTTGGAGAATCCCAGGGATGGGGGAGCCTGGTGGGCTGCCGTCTATGGGGTCGCACAGAGTCGGACACGACTGAAGCGACTTAGCAGCAGCAGCAGCATGGAACCTAGAAAGATGGCTACTGATGAACCTATTCGCAGGGCAGCAGTGGAGACGCAGACACAGAGAACAGACTTACGGACAAGGACAGGGGAGAGGAAGGAGAGGGTAGCATGAATGGAGAGAGATGAGAGAGAGAAGCATGGGAGCATATACTACCATATGTAAAATGGACAGCCAATGGAATTTGCTGTGCGACTCAGGGAACTCAAACCAGGGCTCTGTAACAACCTAGAGGGGTGGGAGAGGGTGGGACGGGACGTGGGAGGGAGGTTCAAGAGGCAGGGGGCATATACGTGTGGCTAACTCATGTTGATGTGTGACAGAAATCAAACNAGCATATACTACCATATGTAAAATGGACAGCCAATGGAATTTGCTGTGCGACTCAGGGAACTCAAACCAGGGCTCTGTAACAACCTAGAGGGGTGGGAGAGGGTGGGACGGGACGTGGGAGGGAGGTTCAAGAGGCAGGGGGCATATACGTGTGGCTAATTCATGTTGATGTGTGACAGAAATCAAACCAACATTGTAAAGTAAGCATCAACCAATTAAAAAAAAAAAGTTGCCCATCCAAATCGCAGCTCAGAGCAGGCCTTGCAGACTCCCCTTTATCATAAGCCAGCCGACTAATTGGCCAATAAGCCAACCAGCCTGGAGCTGTCACTGCCCCCGCCCCCACCCCCTCTCCNAGAAAAAGGGATCCACCTTCCTCACCACATCAGGGTCAGGAAAACTCACTGTCCCGAGTTATGCCTTTCCTAGGAGTGGAGCCAGGGGTGGGAGATAGGAAATGGCAACCCACTCCAGTATTCTTGCCTGGAAAATCCCATGGACAGAGGAGCCTGGTGGGCTCCAGTCTATGGGGTCACAAAGAGTTGGACACAACTGAGTGACTAACACTTTTCTTTACTTGTGTAGAATAATATCTGAAGCCTGATCTGTGTTTGTCAGTCCTGCTAAGATCAATTTTTCACTCAAATACTGCTAACACCATTTTCTACATTAAGCAGTTCGCTGGTTTTCTATGGACACCAATTGGATGTCCTGCAGTGCAACACCATTTTGACACTTAACTGCCCAGAGTTAGCACAGAGCCCACAGGTTAAGGGCTGAGATCCACGAGACTGCCCCTTCCTTCATATACCCATCAGAAGTGGTGGGTCCCAGTTTTCCTATGCTTCTGTCCCACGTGGCTACAAACCAGGAGTCCCCAAGATCGCCTCTGCAAGAGTGGTAGAACTTGCTAGAACTGCTCACAGAACTCAGGAAACACTTTATATACTGTTACCAGTTCAGTGTAAAGGAAATGATAAAGAATACAAGTGAACAGCCAGAGGAAGGCATACAGAGTGTAAAGCCCAGAAGGGTAAGGTTCCTGTCCTGAGCCCAGGAGCATTTGTCCCTGGGGGATTTGGGGTGTCCCACCCCCACATCATGTGGATGTATGCACCCACCCAGAAGCTCTCTGAGCCTGGCTGTTCGGGGGGCTTTGATGGTGGTTTCAGCAAGATAGATTTTTTCCTCACTTTTTATTTTATATTGTAGTATAGCTGATTATGGGGCTTCCCTGGTGACCTTGGAAGAAAAGCTATGACAAACCTAGACAGCATATTAAAAAGCAGAGACATTACTTTGCTGACAAAGGTCTGTGTAGTCAAAGCTATGATTTTTTCCAGTAGTCAGGTATGGATGTGAGAGTTGGACCATAAAGATGGCTGAGCGCCAAAGAATTGATGCTTTTGAATTGCAGTGCTAGACAAGATTCTAGAGAGTTCCTTGGACTGCAGGGAGATCCAACCAGTCAATCCTAAAGGAAATCAGTCCTGAATATTCATTGGAAGGACTGATGCTGAAACAGAAACTCTAATACTTTGGCTACCTAATGTGAAGAACTGACTCATAGGAAAAGACCTTGATGCTGGGAAAGATTGAAGGCAGGAGGAGAAGGGGATGACAGAGGATGAGATAGTTGGATGGATGGCTGGATGGCATCACCAACTTGATGGACATGAGTTTGAGCAAGCTCCAGGACTTGATGATGGACAGGGAAGCCTGGCATGCTGCAGTCCATGGAGTCGCAAAGAGTCGAACACGACTGAACTGAACTGGTGACTAAAACAGTAAAGAGTCTGCCTGCAATGCCAGAGACCCTGGTTCCATCCCTGGGTTAGCAAGATCCCCTGGAGAAGGGAATGACAACCCACTTCAGTACCTTGCCTGCTTCTCCATGGACAGAGGAGCCTGGCAGGCCACAGACCACGGGGTTGCAGAGAGTCGGACATGACTGAGCGACCAACATACCATTACTGCTGCTGCTTATAACTGATCAGCAATACTGAGATAGTTCCAGGTGCTTAGCCATACACACATATGTATCCACTCTCCCCCAAACTCCCATCCCATTCAGGCTGCCACAGAACACTGAGCAGCGTTCCTTGTGCTATACAATAGGACCTTGTTGCTTATCCACTTTAAATGCAGCTGTGTGTGTATGTCCATCCCAAACGCCCTAACCATCCCTTTCTCCCACCCTTCCCTACTAGTATCCGTAAGCTCATTCTCTGAGTCTCTTTTGTAAATAAGTTCATTTGTAATGGTATGATAGATTTTTAGCTCCATATATAGCCCTTCCCTCCTCAGAGTTTGGGGAGTAGGCCTGAAAGTTCAAGGCTTCTAATCAAGGCCTGATCCTTCTGGTGACCAGTCCCCACCCTGAAGATCTCTAGGGTCCACTAAGAGTCACTGCAGCAGGAGAAAAGGGACTCCTATCACCCAGGAAATTCCAAGGGGTTTAGGAGCTCTATGTCAGGAACAAAAGATATTCCTGTCAGTTCTATCATTCATGAAATTCCGAGGGGTTTAGGAACTCTAAGACGGGAACTGGGAATGAAGATCAGAAATATTAGGTTGACATTGCTATATTTAAAATGGATAACCAACAATGACCTACTGTGCCGCACAGGGAGCTCTGCTCAGTGTTACGGGGCAGCCTGGATGGGAGGGGAGTTTGGGGGAAAGTGGATGCATACATGTCTATGGCTGAATGCCTTTGCTGTTCATCTGAAAGTATCATGACATTATTTGTTAACTGGCTATACCCCAATACAAAATAAAAAGTTAAAAAAAAAAAAAAAAGCATGATAACACAAAACACCAAAACAGATTTTTTTTAAAAAAGAAACGTTGGGTTGGCCATAAAGTTCGTTCAGGTTTTTCCATACCATCTTACGGAAGAACCCAGAGGAACTTTTTGGCCAACCCAGTATATTTCTTACATTATCCCAGTCAGGGACATCTTCCTGAGGAGAGTGCATGAGTTTTGAAAGAAGGACATGGCAAGCAGTGTTCCTTCCTTTGGCTCTTTTGTTCTCCAAATATTTATTGAGCAGGTTAAGTGGCAGGGTTTCTTACTAGGTACTTTGGCAAAAAACAAGGATGAGTCAGACTTGTCTCGTCTGCAGGCTAGCGTGAGGTATTGATCAAACAAATGAAAAATATTTGAGAGACTGACGTGTACTGGGCTCCGTGGGCTGCCAGGGATTTAGTGATGGACCCACTAAAATGGGTTGGCGCAGCTCCTCCCCCCAGGAATATGAAGTCTAACGAGAAGGCGGGTCTTGAACAGTAATGCTGAGTGTAGAGAGTGTCTTGGGAAGGAATGTTTGGGGGAGGCAGGGCCGCTCTGTGGGAGTGTCTAGCAGAGAGCCTTATTCTAGATTCAGGGTCCTGGTGGGTCCCCTGAAGCAGCGACAGATCTTAAAAGAGAGTGATACTCAGGGACGTGAATGGAGGTGCAGAATAATGCCGTGGAGCCCCTGCCAGAAGTAGCAGCAGATGCGAGAGTCTCAAGTAGGAAAAAGCTGGGTCCTTTGGGGGGTACCGTTATGATGAGAATATCTGAGGATTTGGGATTCGGTCCTAGGCGTGATAGAAAGCCACTGAAAAGTTTAAGCAGGGGTTTGAGGTTCTCCAGTATACTTTTCTAAAAAGACCATCTGGGGTACTTTATTGGCTCCAAAGGCACTGTGTAGACCATTTAGGGGCTCTTGGTGCAAACCCAAGCTGTGGAGGGTGGTGGCTTGGACTAAAGTGTTAGCCGTGGAAATGGGGGAAAGTGGACAGATTCAGGAGGCACTGAGAAGGAAGTATAATAGGACTTGTTGGGACTAATGGGTGAATAGGAGTCAGGGAACACCAGGTTTCTTACATGAGGATCTGGGTGGATGGTGAGACCCTCAACAGGACAGGATGTGCCAAGGAGAGCCAGGCTGAGGGGACTGGGATGATGAACTCAGTTTCCATGTGTTTGCTGTGCGTCAGTTTCCTCATCTGTAAAATGGGTTGTTGCAAATGTAATGAATAAACTTTAAGCACTGAGAACAGTGCCTGGCACACTGTCACATGTGTGTGAGTGTATGAGGCACCTGAGGACCATCAAGTTGATTGGTGCAAAGGCAGTTGGGTGCCAGGATTGGGCGCTCAGGACACTGGGGGGCTGAGAGGATTTAGGATCGTCACTGAGTCCTTGGGAATGACTTGCGAAGGAGTCACCAAAGGAAGCATACAGGGAGGGGAGAAGAGGACCCAGGATGGTGCCCTGAGGCACCATCACTTCAATGCTGAGTGTTAGGAGAAAGGTGGAGAAGTCAGTCAGGGGTCCCAAGAGGAGCATAGCGCAAGACAGGAGGAATGACCCAGGGGTGTGATTGTCCAGGAGACAAGGAAAGAGACTCAAGAAGAAGCGGGTGGTCCACAGAGTCATAGGTTACCAGGGCTGAACCAACCAAATTACCAAGAAATGCCATTTGATTTAGTGGCAGAGACCACCGGTGAGAAAAGACAAGTGTCTAAATAACCAGAATACAAAGTTGAACACAAGAGCTCTGGATTCGGGTAGGGAGGGGTGTTCCTACCTGGGAAGGGCTGTAGAAGGCTTGCGGGAGGATGCCAACTCTGAGCTTGGGCAGTAGACTGTGGGGTGGGCGGGCCAGGAGCGCCAGCTGGGTAGAACTACCTGCATAAGCAAAAGTAGGAGAGGGTGCAGTGTGTGCCAGGCAGCAGCGGGCACACAGAACTCTCTTTAATTTTTCTGATTCTGACCACAGAAAGGAAATGCTTCAGAAACCTCGAGCAGGGTCTGGAAACATTCCTGGGATATGTAGAGAGTGGTTCCAGGGAAGAACTTTTCTTTAGCATTTGATCTACAGGAGTCTTTAGTTCAAAAAGCAGGTGACCTGGTGGGTATAGATTCAAGTTGTCTCTTGAATGCCACTCAGGATGGCAGCTGGCAGTCGCATGGGGCTGGTGACACTTGAAACATGAATGGTCTGAACCAAGATGGGAAATCCACAGCAGATTTTGATAACTTTGAAAATAAAAAAAAAGAATATAGCTCATTGATCTTTTTCTTTTACATTGATTACATGTTAAAATGACTCTATTTTAGATACTTTGGGTTAAATACAAGGTGCCCAGGTGATGCTAGTGGCAAAGAACCCGCCTGCCAATGCAGGAAATGCAAGAGACACGGGTTCGATCCCTGGGTTGGGAAGATCCCCTGGAGGAGGGCATGGCAACCCACTCCAGTATCCTTGCCTGGAGAATCCCATGGACAGAGGAGCCTGGCGGGCTGCGGCCCATGGGGTCACAAAGAGTCAGACACGACTGAATCGACTTATCACACATGATTAAAATTAAGTTCAACTATTCCTGCATAATTTTTTAATGTGACTAGAAAAAATTTTTTTTAACGTGGCTCATATTTCTATTGGACAGGTCAGATCTCTGTGAAGGAAAGTCTAAAAGGTTCTCATTGAATACAGGTATAGATATACTTAAGACTTGTACTTTCTTAGATATTAGGTTCACTATCATTTTAGAAAATACAAAGATTAGTAATATGCTTTTTTTGGTCTTAATGTAAGTTTTGCTTTTATTAAAAAAAAAAATTCTTTGAAGAATCGTGTTGAAAGGCCCATTATGTTTCCATGGCCCATTAACTTTTACTTATTTATTTATGTTTTTTGTTGAGTCCTGGCATAGCTCACGAATCACAGGAGAAGAATTTTCAGTAAGAGAGCCTTTCAGGCACCATTCAGCACAGCTAAACCTAAAAAAGTCATCCCAAATTACCTACAGAGTTACCTGAAACTTGACAATGTCAGGAACTTCCCCGTCTGGCTCCCAGGGAAGTGTGAGTTCACTGCTGGAGCCCAGCCTTGTGTGTGCGTGGCATGGTCTGGGTGGCAGGACAGCTGGAGGGCTGTCTCTGTCTGGCACACCTCCATGGGAAGCAGACCAGCACCTCCCATGGCACAGGGTGCCCTCCTTAGCAGGAGGCTGAGTTAGATGAGTTGATGAATTGGTGAGTTAGATCAGTTAGTTGAGTTGGATGCGTTGCCCAGCTCCTCATCTTTACCAGGTCTCCTCAACCATGCTGGGGCCAGTGCTGGGGTTGAGGAGCCAGAGACTTTCTGGGGGACACACTTAAAGGGACAGAGACTTGAAGGATGGGGGGCCAAGAGGGAAGTCGATCAGGGGACGTCCCTGGTGGTCCAGTGGTTAAGAATCTACTTGGCAATGCAGGGGATGCAGGTTTGATCCCTGCTTGGGGAACTAAGATCCCACCTGCTGCAGGGCAGCTAAACCCTGCGCACGGCAACTCCTGAGCCCCTTGCACTCTGGAGCCCCGTGCCACAACTAGAGTCCATGCTGCTGCAAGGAAAGATCTCGCATGATGTGAGGAAAATCCCAAGTACCACAACTAAGATCAGACGCAGCCAACCAAATAATAAGTTAATAATAACAGACTGGATTGGTAGACGGATTTCTTTCTTTGCCAAGCCTTGATTTATGGTGGTGACCAGCCTAAGAAGGACAAGAGGAAGAAGACAAGAAACTCCAGGCACGAGGACTAGGAGCTAGCAAAGTAATGCAGGAGATGGGCGGGCACAGGGCCCTGGAGGGGGAGGAGCCAGGGGCAGGGACAGGAAGTGAAGGAAGCCTGGATAGCAGCTTGAGGGCTTGATGCAAGGGGATGGGAGGATGGCGCTGTGCTTCAAGAGAAAGAACTGCCCTATCGTATCTTTGATGGTCTTTGAAGGAAGACAGCAGGTTGAGAAATTTGAGGAAACTAATTTCCTACAGGCTGAATATTCTAAGACCAACCATCTCTGGGTTTCAGACGTGTTTTTGTGTCTTTGCAGGATGAGTTGGATCTCACTGACAAAAACCGGGAGGCTGTATTTGCACTGCCCCCTGAGAAGAAATGGCAAATCTACTGCAGCAAGAAGAAGGTACCCTCTCTGACCCCTTCCACTGCCCCACAGGGTCCACAGCTCGGGCAGCCCTTGCATCCATGCTCGCTCATTCATTTCGCAAGCCTTTGCTCCACACCAGCACCATTCCATTCTAGGTGTCGGAGGAACCGCAGTGAATGAATCAGGACAGAAATAATCCCTGCTCTCATGGAGCTTACATGCAGAGGGTTAGGCTTCTGTTCTTCTGGGCTCCAGGAGGGGTGCCGGGTCAGGGAGACGCACGATTACAAGTCCAGATTCCCTTTCCATGGCTGTGCGCACACGGGGAGGGCGTGCCACCCGGGGCGGCACCTGGTGGGGGGGGGGGGCAGTTCTGTTGGAAGGCTGGTTTTGGGGAAGTGAATGGTCTCTTTAGCCTGGGCCGTGTCCCAGGTTGTGTCCCTGTCCCAGGGCAGCAGGCAGGCCAGGGACACACATCAGTCTCTGCTCCGCCCCTCACCCCCCAACCTTCATTAAAAGGTGTCAGTCTCCTGACTGTGGTCCTCCCTAGCAGGGTGTGCCGGGCTGCAGTCAGGACTGAGCTGGGTTTTCTCTCGCCCCTCCACTTTCTCAGTGGCTGTGCTTTCCTGTCCCTTCCTCCTCTCTGCTTCTCTCACCTCATCTCTTTCTCTCTGAGTCTCTCTAGCCTCCTTTCTGTTGGGTTGGCCATAATGTTCTTTCTGATTTTTCCATAACGTCTTATAGAAAAACTCAAACAAACTTTTTGGCCAACCCACTGTTTTAGCCTGTCTGTTTCTTTGACTCTATTTTTCTTTCCTTGGCCCACTTTCCTCCCCATCCCTCCACCCTCTCCTCTCCCAGGCTTATAGCTTCATCCCTTCACTTCAACGCACAGGTGTTTGGGAGTTGGGACCTGCTATTCCAGCACCCAAAAGCTTAGACGTCTCCCTCCCAGGAGAAGATGGGCAGGTCTGGGGCAGAGTGAGACTGCTGCTCCTTTATGCTCCCTGAAGCCCATTTTGGCTCTTCTCTCAGTCTCCTTGCTCGGGATATTTGTTCCATCCTAGGCTCCATCCTGGGCCAGACCGAGCTTGCAAAGTTGGTCACTCTTCTAGAATTGGAAGGGACTGAGGAGCAACCCAGCCCAGTTTTTTATTCTACACAGGCCGCAAGGAAGGCCTAGAGGGGCGATGGCCTCACCCAGAGTCGCCAACCAGCATGACGAGTGGCCGCGCTGACGCTGGAATGCAGGCCTGCTGAGAACCTGCGGGCACTGTGAGCCACCATCTAGTATAGTCAAGGCATTTATTAAGCAGCTGCAGAATACCCTGCTCTGTGCCCAGGAGTCTCATTATGAGGAGAGCAGATCTTTAAAAAACTCACACTATAGAAAAAAAAAAGGAGGAGAAAACGAATTTCAGGAGTAATTCATCTTCTCTCGTGATTCCCCACTTTCCAAATCGATTTACGGTGGAGGTCCCAGAAAAATGCACTAAAATGTAAGGATGCTTCTCACCTCCTTCCAGACCAGACTGTGTCATCTCCCAATACACTTCACTCCCCATCTTTCCACATGGCACTTCCTCCGCCTGTAACACTCTCCCCTTGTCTCAGCCTCAGTAATCTTAACTCAGCTCAGTCCTCTCAGACCCCCACCCCATCTTCCCCGTTAGCCTTCTGTGTTAGATGACCCCACCTTCGTTTCCAGGGCCCACAGTGGACAGTCCTACCACAGAGCACTGATCACCCTGTCTCTGGTATTAGACAGGCTATTACATGGATGGCTTTCTGTTCAGTACTTTCAGGGCTCATAGCAGTGATTGGCATGGAGTAGGTGCTCATTAAATGCACATGGAGTGGCTAAATGGGCAGCCAGTGAAGGCGGGAAAGTGTGTGTTTCATGATACATTATGGTTTATGTGCCGTGATCCCCTCTATAAGGCAGAAGCTTACAGAGGCCTCCGTTATGGGAGCCTCGTGGCTTTAGGCGTACAGGCAGGTGAAGTCACAAAGACCCAATCAAAGCAGGTTTCTCACTGATCTAAAATTTTAAGATTTAAGAAATTTAAAATCTTGAGTTTTAAGAAACAAAATCATGAAACCCGAGTGGATGGAACTGAAAGATGCAGGGCAAAGTCCAGGCTGGCTGGCAGGCAGGTGGTCCATCAGGAAGGTGCTTGAGGAGGTAACTGTTTCATGCTAATTTGAAAGCAGGAAATTGATAGAAAACCAATAAAGGGGAGCATCCAAATGGGACAGAGACAGGAAGGAGGATGGAGTGTGAAGAGCAGACCCACTGGCCGGAGGAGGGGTCTGAACTTTCAGTCAGTGTCCATGCTTGTCCAGTTCCCATCATTCCTGCCCACCCCTGGGGAGGAGTTGAGGCTCTCTCTTGGGACCTGAGGGCTGGGTCTGATCTGGGCTTTGCCTTCCGGCTGTACAGACCCCATCCCCCACTCCCCTTCCAAAACCCAGGACTTTGGTGGGGGGGGGGGGCGGAACCTCTTTTTCTCCTTTTTTAAAGTTACAATTTATTGAGTACCTACTCTGTGCCAGGCACTACACCAAATGCTTACTGTCGATCAATATTTTTCAAAAACTCTGAAAGACTTAAGTTTTTTAAAGGTCCAGGCTGTCACAGACTGATACTATTTTATAAAATATAGAGAGAATGAAGTTTGAAAAAGTAGATGTACAAAGTACAAGTGCACATTTTCATTAGATTCAGCGGACTGAAAGTCGTGTTTCATCACATGGAGTCAGAACAAGTACGACGGGGGGGAAAAATAAATGATTTTTAACCATATATATTGTTCATTGAAAGTGTGTATACCTGCATGGTTTCTGCCCATGTCATTATCCGGTCCTGAGGTTCAGATATTCGTGATCTGCGTCTTGCTGGGGAAGAAGTAGAAGCCTAGGGAGCTTCTGTGACTCCCTCAAAGTCACCCCGTCTAGGCGGGGCTGGGAGATGAACCTGAATGCTGACCTGGAATGAAACTCAGGACTGCAGACCGTGGGCCTGTCTTGCCAGGCGGTCCATACAACCCTTCCTCTTGTTCTAGGAGCAGGAGGACCCCAACAAGCTGGCGACCAGCTGGCCTGACTACTACATCGATCGCATCAATTCCATGGCCGCGGTGAGCCTCGCGCCGGTCCTGCCCCGGCCCCACCTGAAAGGCTGTCGGGGGAGTGGCCCTCATGTTCCCCTGCAGCCCACATCTGGGGATCAGCAGCTTTCCAGTTATTCCCAAGATTGTATCATGACCCCTCCCTCCCCTGTGTGACTTTATAGAGTCCCCAAACCATTGAAACAGTGATTAATGATGTGTAGATCACCCAGGCTTGAGAAACAGGATAATCGTTCTCCCCATTTTACAGATGAGGAAAGCGAAGCCCAGGTCTGGAACCTGGGTCTTCTCAGAGCCTGACACTCTTGTCTCAGTAAACCGTTTGGTGGGGCCTCACCCCTCCTGAGGCGAGGGTGGCCCCTGGTTCACAGGCAGGCTGGGGGTGCAGGGAGCTGGGAGACAGGCGGCCCAGCGCGACCTCTGCGGCTTTCTCTGACCTCAGATGCAGAGTCTGTACGCGTTTGATGAGGAGGAGACGGAGATGAGGAACCAAGTCGTGGAGGACCTGAAGACTGCCCTCCGGACACAGCCTATGAGGTGATGCCCCTTCCCTCGCTCCTCTTACGTCCCTCCCCCAGTGGGCCCCTCAGCTTCTCGAAGCTTCACACAGAGCTCTGCTCCCATCCCAGGCCCCTTGGCCGACTCCACTCTCAGCATCCCCTCGTGCTTACTTCACCCTCTTTCGCATCTGGGCTCCCGCTCCCCCCTCTCTCTCTGAGGAGCTGGGATGCTTCCAGAAGATGAGCGTGTTGGGGAGGGCAGATGAACACAGGAAGATGGGGGTAAACCCCCGGTCCAGAGGTGGGCGTACCGGCAAGGTGCTCAAGAGCTCCGAGAAGGGAGGAGCCCCACCAGGGAGGTGAGAGTGGGTGAGATATACACTAGCCACTAGAGGGCGATGTGCTGTCTCCAGATGAGATTTCTCCGTCAAGCCTGGGAGCAGGCAAGGGAGCAGGTGGTGGCTGTCTCCAGGACTGAAAAGAACCTCTCCCTGCGTCCCAGGCCACATCATGAAAGGGCCCAAGGGAGCCACAGGCTCCTCTCGTGTCTGGCAACTGGCTCATTCTGGCTTAGGGGAGGCAACTGTTAAATTTTCAGCACTTTTGCAAGCTGCTTGTTAAACAAAACTATGATTAAAATGTAAATTATATCAACTCATGATTTAAAGAATGACATAAAAACCAAAGGTAATGAAGAACTTGAGACTTATCACTCCTTTACTACCTGATGATTTGACGACATTTTCCTATACACTCATGTGTGCCCACTGAAATTGCAGCCCTTGTGTGTGCCTGGTGGGAATATGTGAACAGTACATGTCTCCCCAGCTCCACATTCAGTGGCGTCACGTGACTAGCTTGAAGTCAGCTGTGCTGGGAGTATTTATACCATGGAAATTGGCAAACAGCACAGTCAGGCCTTTTTCTTTCTCCAGAGGGCCAGTTGTTACCAACANGAGACAGACAAGAAGTATAGTGTCTTGGTACGGAGTAAGTCTCAATAGCTGTGACGTGTCATCACAAACTTTATGGTTGGTCCACCAGAGTTGACTGCATATGCTCATTCTGTCATCAAACATTTTAAAGCACCCACTCTGTTTGGAAAGTGCCCCTGGACCCTTTGCAGAATATACAAAGGAGATGAAAGGTAGTGACCAGGAGCTGAGATTGAATACAGTTACTCTCTGTATCCTCTGGGGTTCCTCCTCCAGGACCCTCACAGGTACCAAAATCTGTGCATCCTCTAATCTCTTACAGTTGTGCAGTATTTACATATAACCTATGCCCATCCTTCCATATACTTTAAGTCATCTCTGGATTACTTCTAATACCTACTATAATGTGAATGCTCTGTAAATACTGTAAATAAAATATAAATGCTATGTAAACAGTTGCCAGTGCACAGCAATTTCAAATTTTGCTGTTTGAATCTTTCTGAAATATAAAATAGATATGTATATATTTACTTCTTAATGTGGGGTCGGTTGAACCCATGGATAGGGAGGGCTGATGAGCTGTAAACCGCTGTGAAGTGCTGAAACAGCATTTTGGCATCACTCAGCAAAATAGAGCAAGTCCTCAAGGCCGAGTGGGAGAGGAATAAGGCAGGACCGGGGCTGAGATGTGGAGAGGCAAAGGACGCTTCTTGGAAAAGGTGAGCTTAGAGAACGTCCAAGATGAGTTGGATAGATCGGGTACAGAGAATGAACGCAGCGTTCTGGGTGGTTGGAACGGTGGGAGCAAAGGTGTGAGGCTGGACCTGTAGGATCCTGATCCCTCCCTTCTTTTCGGTCCTGTCTTTCCATCCAGACCCTGCTGAATGAGCTGGACCGGAGTCTGGGCCGATACCGGGATGAAGTGAACCTGAAAACAGCCATCATGTCCTTCATCAACGCTGTCCTCAATGCTGGCGCCGGAGAGGTGAGGCCTCTTCTCCGTGTCCTTGCTGTGCTCTGACTTTCTGGCCTGGGAAGAGGGCGTGAGTTCCCTGGAGAAGTGGCAGAGGGTCGGTGTGGCTGCCACCGCCATCATCATGTCTTCAGATTGTCTGTATGACGTCTTGCCCCCTGCACTGGACCCCAAGAAAGAGGGGTTCCCGGGGAGCTTCCTGCCTGGGTGGCGTCATGGATTATGTGTGTCATGGGCAAAACCCAAGCTTGTCTGGCTGATGATGGCTTAGGATGGTGGGGGATCATTTATAGGAGAGGGACAAGTGTTGGCTCTTCTTTCTAGAGCTTTCTAAATACTGTTTCTGGACTGATTTCTGAGTTGGCCAGTCATAGTCTTCTAGAATCTTCTGTTAGGACATGCAACTTCTGATTTTCCTTCAGAATGGGGTCAGAATGAGATTCCCAGACCTTAAAAATAGAAAAATGGAAGGTGAACTTGAAGAGCAGGTGACTTCCCCAAATTTTAAGGCAGTCTGATGCCTCGGTGAAGGTCAGCTTGTTGAAGGTCAAAAGGGGCAACTTAATGATCTCTGCTTTTCCTTGTTTTCTGCCAGCATACTCTCTCTTTTTTTTTTGCATCCCATCCTGATGACCTGAGTTAGATGAGGTAGGTTGAGGGAATTACCTGCCCTAAGATGCTGACACGGAGAAGGCGATGGCACCCCACTCCAGTACTCTGGCCTGGAAAATCACATGGATGGAGGAGCCTGATGGGCTGCAGTCCATGGGGTCGCTAAGAGTCGGACACAGCTGAGCAACTTCACTTTCACTTTTCGCTTTCATGCTTTGGAGAAGGAAATGGCAACCCACTCCAGTGTTCTTGCTTGGAGAATCCCAGGGACGGGGAAGCCTGGTGGGCTGCTGTCTATGGGGTCGCACAGAGTCGGACACGACTGAAGTGACTTAGCAGCAGCAGCAGCAAGATGCTGACATCACCTGGGTCAGTACCAGCTATTTATACTGACATCTGTTCTGATTAGGTTGCTAACCATATCTCATTAGGTAGTTTTTAGGAATATCATTCTTGTTAGGTAGGTAATGTCATGCCCATTTAACTGATGAGAAAACTAAGCCTTCTGCAGAGTCANGCAGCAGCAGCAAGATGCTGACATCACCTGGGTCAGTACCAGCTATTTATACTGACATCTGTTCTGATTAGGTTGCTAACCATATCTCATTAGGTAGTTTTTAGGAATATCATTCTTGTTAGGTAGGTAATGTCATGCCCATTTAACTGATGAGAAAACTAAGCCTTCTGCAGAGTCACAAAACTAGTAAGTGACAGAGCAGGGATTGGAATCAAGATCTGTCTGGTTCCAAAGTGTGTGCTCCGTATCACTCTTCAGCACCGCTCTTTGAAGCCAAAATCTTAGAGAAAGCTGGTGAAGGACTTAAAAGAAGTGAGGCAGGAGAGCTGACGTGGGTGACTAACAAGGTGAAAGGATGTCTCCTCCCACCCCTCCTTGCTGCTCTGGAACCTGAAGCAGTTCTGATGCATTTGCTGCTGGGGATGTGGTGGAACTGGAGTGGCCGTGAGGGGACCGCTGGGGGACTCTTGCAGAAATGGAGACCAGCCGGTGAGCCTAGTACCCCCTTGGTGACCCCCAGGATAATCTGGAGTTCCGCCTGCATCTGCGGTACGAGTTCCTGATGCTGGGGATACAGCCTGTGATTGACAAACTCCGGCAGCACGAGAATGCCATCCTGGACAAGTAAGTCCCAAGCCCCCCATCCCCACCGCAAACCTATGGGGAAAGTGCTGCAGTGGGGGATGGTTGAGACCCTCAGAGAAGCTTCTACTCCCTGGGAGATCACCTGCTACACCCAGCATCGGTTCAGGAGCAGCTCTGGGTCTGGGGGAAAGGTGGACGAGTCCCCTCCTGGCCTCCTCACCAACCTCCTGTCTCATCTCTGATGTTAGAGGAGATGGACCCAGTGGTCCTCTGCCGTGGCAGTACCAGTCCTGGGGGGAATTTGGAAATGTAGGGGTGTTCTTCGGTTTTCAAACTGGCTGGGGGAGGCACTACTTGCATCGGTTGTAGGGAGCCAGGAATGCCAAACATCCACCGTGCCCTGCTCCTCAAGGTGCAAGCCCTCAAGGCCTTTGTTGACTAACGAGCACAGTGAAGCTCCTGTGTACCACTGGTGGGCCGCTCTGGTCCACCCCCTTCACACAGGCTATTTCATTACACTAGGTCTTAAGGGAGAGAGCATGGGTGGATGGATCCTTTTGCAGCGGAGTGGAGGAGAGGATGGGGTAGAAAATGACAGATTGGCTTTGAGTGGAGACCTAGGATGGTCTGAGAACGCTGGGGAAGGTCAACCTAGGGCAGTGATCCTTGACTGTGGNTTACACTAGGTCTTAAGGGAGAGAGCATGGGTGGATGGATCCTTTTGCAGCGGAGTGGAGGAGAGGATGGGGTAGAAAATGACAGATTGGCTTTGAGTGGAGACCTAGGATGGTCTGAGAACGCTGGGGAAGGTCAACCTAGGGCAGTGATCCTTGACTGTGGGTGATTTCACCCCCTCCCCAACCCAGGGGACATATGGCAGCACCTGGAAACATTTTTGGTCATCACAACTCAAAGTTGAGGGCGCTGCAGGCATCTGGTGGGTAGAGGTCAGGGATGCTGGTACATGTCCTTCAACTCACAGGTTCCCCTCCCCCAGCAGAGTCAGGGATGATCCAGCCACAAATGTCAACCTGGGAGAGCCTGATTGAAGGTCACAGGACCCTGGGTTGG
This sequence comes from Neotragus moschatus, assembly GCA_006410615.1. Lineage (NCBI taxonomy): Eukaryota > Metazoa > Chordata > Mammalia > Artiodactyla > Bovidae > Neotragus > Neotragus moschatus. The sequence goes on along the minus strand of SJYA01002803.1, from coordinate 1,373,524 downwards.
CCTCTTCAGGAACAGGCATGAGATTCTATAAAGGACGAGAATGTTGACATACAGGAAGCTAACTTCTTTTTGGTTTTGCCTTGGCCTCATTTGCATGAAGCCTTCAGATTTAGTCATTTCAGAGACTTAAAGGGGCTGAAACCCTCACCCAGGGCTGACCGGGTGGTGATGTCTACTTTCTGTATCCCCCCATCCTGTGTAGGCATTTGGATTTCTTCGAGATGGTCCGGAATGAGGATGACTTGGAGCTGGCCAGGAGGTTTGACATGGTGAGAAGCCTGGAAAGGCGGGATGGCTGCAGGGGGTCCCGACTCCTGTGCTGTGTGTTAGCCTGGTTCCCTGGTGGTGCCACTGTGGCCGGGTCTCACTTCTGGAGCCCTGGCACTATAGTGTCTCTACAGGGCCTCACCTTAAACTGGGAGAGAATCTCCCCTGGAGGAGCTGCAACCCCCAAAGGAAGGAGAGACAATTCTTACACATGGCTACCCTCGAATGCCTCCTCTGGGATGACTTTCTCCCTGTCTTCCAGTAATCTGAGTCACCTTTCCCCATTGCTAACCTGATCCTGCTTAGCAAACAAAATCATTTCCATGTGAGCCTTGGTAACCCTGAAAATACACACACCTGCTGCCTTAATATGGTGCTAGAAAATCCCTGTCCAAATAGAGACCTACTTTGGGCTGGTGCTTCAGTGGCCAAGCACCATCCTTTTCGATTCTAAAAAGAGCCCTAGATATAAAGAGAAGGAAACCGATGTTTGAGAGGACCAGCGGCGTCTTTCTGTCACACAGCTGCAGCGTTGTTCTGGCGTTTGCACCCAGGCTGTGGATCTAGGCCACGTGCTCCTGGAGTCAGCCAGGCCCTGCTTCCTCTGCTTAGTTTGAATCAGTGGTTCTCAGCCAGGGGCGAGTTTACTTCCCCTGGGGGCATCTACAATGTTTAGAGATGTTCTTAGCTGTCACAGCAGGTGTGAGGAGGATGCCCCTGCATCTGGTAGGTGTAAGGCTAAGATGCTGCTAAATCACCTGAAGCGAACAGGGCAGCCCCTCACCCCCACCGATGAACCGTCTAGTTCAAGATGCAGGGTTCCCAAGGTGGGAGAACCCCGGGTTATATAATTAGCACATCTCTCTCTCCTTTTCTCTGCTCTCCTCTTTTTTTAAGCCTGGACCAGAGGCAGGGAGGGAATGCTGTCCTGTAGGATGGGGCTCAGGGGATGGAAACAGGGTCGTCTCCCCCTCTATTCTCTCTCCCTGCCCCTTCCCCTCCCCTCGCCCCATTCACTGTGCCCCCCACACCCTCAGGTCCACATTGACACCAAGAGTGCTTCCCAGATGTTTGAGCTGATCCACAAGAAGCTGAAGCACACGGAGGCCTACCCCTGCCTGCTGTCCGTCCTGCACCACTGCCTACAGATGCCCTGTGAGTGGCACCCCGCCCTTGGCCAGTCTGAGCCCTTGGCCCTGGGCATCTTGAGACAAGGTGTCAGAAGCTCCCAGGGCCGGGGTGTCTCCCTGTGTCTCCCTCCTGGCCCAATTGTACCCCAGTTCCCAGGAGGTCAGACTGGAGGATTCAGGCCCCTACTCGACCTGTCTTCCCTGGAGTCAAGACTTTCACTGTCCCCAGCACAGGGGCTGAGGATTCAGCCCTGAGCAATGCCAACATCCTGGACCAACAAGCAGAACTCGATCCCTGCTAAATCAAACAGCCCCGACTGCCAGCTTGTGGCAGCGTTGTGATGGGCCTTCTCGGGGCGTTCCAGAAGGAAGTCTCCTGCTTGCGGGAGCTGTACAGCTGCGGAGTGGAGGTTGTGGCAGTCACGTGCAAGCAAGCGCGTTGCTTTGTTTGTTTGTTTTTAAAGATTTTATCAACTCTTCCATCTAGCCCTTCCTGGCTCCCACCCTAGCACCCTTGTTCCTGCCTCACTTTACAAACACCAATGACTGTGTCTATAGGAGCAGATGCTAAACTCTTAAGGTCCAGGTGTATACAGTGCAATGACCAAATAAATTCTACATAGTTACTAGTAGCCACCCCAGTGTGCGATCTGAAATGACTTGTAACTGCACCATTTGGTATTTAAGCTCTTCATAAAGTAGCAGATTTGGAAACTGGCATGGACCAACAGAACAATCAACCTAGGTGGACTCTCTTTAGTGGTGGTGATAATGTTGGTGTTAGTAATCAAGGTGGTGGTGAAAACTACAATTTATTGTTGCCCACTCAGGACTGGGTGTGATGGGAGATTAATATAGTGTCTGTAAATCTCAAAATGGCTTAAGGCTTGTGTTTTAATATCTACATCCTTACAGTGGGTGAGCCTGAGACTCAGACAGTCTTTACATATGAAAGAATTTTGTTTCTTTGGGGTGAGGACTTAATTTTTTGTAAGAGAAATTTTTTTTCAAAAATATTTATTTGGCTGTACTGGGTCTTAGTGGCAGCATGCAGGAGCAAGTTCCCTGACCAGGAATTGAACCCAGGCCCCCCTGCCCCGGCCCCCATTGGGAGCATGGAGTCTTAGCCACTGGACCACGAGGGAAGTCCCCAGGGGTCAGGGCTTTAGATGAATCACGTTCTGCTTCTGTGGACACAGGCTTTACCCTGTGTTCCTGGATGACAGGTAAATGGAAGACATTATCATTTTGCAATGCGTGTGCCAGTGGAATGATGGGAAGATAGAGTGGCCTGGACCAGGAAGCTGCCAGTTCTCCAGAACCCAGTCTAGAAGGTCTTGGTGAAAGACTTGGGGATTCTGACTTCTGCTCCCATGAAAGTTTGGTGCTCCAAGGGCATTGTGAATGGGACCCCCTAGTCTGCCTCAAAGTGGAGCTTTGCAGACATGACCTTCCTCCTTGTGGGCTTTATGGTCTGCCTTTGAGGTCAGGATCTTGCTGCTTGACCGCCCTCGGTGGTCAGTAAAAACACAGTGCTTTGATTAATAACCCAGGAAAAAGGGCTTGTGGCGATCCCGCGAAAAGAAAGTCCTTCTCTAGCCAGACTGCGATTAGGGCAGATGGCAGTAGGGCCCTGTAGAAATAGGCACAACCCACCCAATGCCTTTGCCTTCACAGTTCAGGGTCACCTTCACCGAGAAATCTTGCCTGGATTCCAGACTGCTTCTCCAGCCCATTCTGACCCCCCTCTCTACACACCTATTATTTTCCATTCATCTTTCTCTGTAGGACAATAACATCGATAATCCTAGAGCCTTTGTTTTTTTTTAAAAAAAATTTCCCTAGAGACTTCATCATTCAGCATGTAATGTTTGGAGATTTACTTTCTTGAATGTGCTTTTCTAAGATAATTGTTAAAAAAAAAAAAAAGTTTGTATTCCTAAGGCATGGGATGCTCAGGGTACCAACAGGGAAGAAGGCAGCCAGAAAGCCTTTCAGGAAGTAGAGAAATATATCTAGAGGGTTGACACATTCATAAAAGGTCAGTTGCAGATCAGCAAGAAATGATAGGGTTTATGAGCCTTCATTATCAGCAGTCACGTTTCCTCCATCATCCAGGGAGCTTGCTGAAGGCAGGGAGGGGCTTGCCTCCCCAGCCTGGCCCCAGGCGGTGACCCTAGGGCAGGGCCCCAGGGGGCTCTGCAGCTCGGTCAAGATAGGATGTCTGTCGTCCTGCAGACAAGCGAAACGGTGGCTACGTCCAGCAGTGGCAGCTCCTGGACCGCATCCTGCAGCAGATTGTCCTCCAGGATGAGAGGGGCGTGGATCCTGACCAGGCTCCCTTGGAGAACTTCAATGTCAAGAACATCGTCACCATGTGAGCAGTGGCCATCCCTCACCTGTCTTCGTCTTCCTTCCCCATCTCTCTCCTACTTGGCATCTCACCAGCAAAATCTCAGCTCCCACTTGCAAACCCAGACAGGGCTCCAGACGGGCCCTGGGCCGAAGCGTCCAATAGAACTGCCTGAGATAGCAGAAATGATCTCCATGCACACTGTCGAAACGTGGCTCCTGGGCGCTTGACCCATAGTTAATGTGACTGAGAAACCGAGTTTTACGTTTTATTTCGTTTTCATTGAACTCAAGTAGCCATGTGACATGTGGCTGGTCACCATATTGGATAGTAGAGGTTTATAGAGGGTGCTTACCACTCCCCATGATCCACTGCACGGAGTGGATGGAGGGAGATGGTAATGTAACACGGAGGAAGAGTCAGCAACCTATGGCTGCGGGCTAGCCCCCATCCTCCAGTTTGTTTTGTGTGGTCCACGAGCTAAGAATAGTTTTACATTCTAAAAGAGTTGTTAAAATCACGCACAAGGTGCTGCAGCAGAGACCTCACATATGAAACCTAAAATAGTTACTCTGGCCCTTTAGAGATGGTCTGCCGACCCCTGAAAATAGAGCATGACAATTGAATTATCGGAAAAGGATGTCAGAGCCCAAGGTCTCTGGCTTATCATCTTTGACTCACCCCGGGTGTAAAGAAACACCAAGAAATGAGTTTACAGTTGCATCAGTTAATAACCAGGCCTCATGTTAACACACTTCGTTTTAATTTTAAAGTTTTGCTTTCAGTATCAGTCTGAGTCCGTTGCCCTTAAGGAGATACATTTTCTCTCAATGATTCATTGTGCTGCATTGCAAGGCCAAGTAGAAAATGATTTTTGAACTATACATGCTACTGTTTTCATTTGCACAAATAGCCGGGTGTTATAGTCAAAATCCTAACCGGTACGCTGGAAGAATAGTAATCAAAAGGCAGCTTTGTTAGGAAACCTTTTAGTTTAATTTTTATTTTATATTGGAGTAGAGTTGATTCACAGTGTTGTGTTAGTTTCAGGGGGTGCAGCAAAGTGATTTAGTTATACGTAAACACGTATCTATCTGTTCGTTTTTAAATTCGTTTCCCATGTAGGTTGTTTCAGAATATTGAGTGAAGTTCCCTGTGCTATACAGTAAATCCTTGTTGACTGCCTACTTTATAACTTTATATATAGTAGTGTGTATATGTAAAAGACCTAATTTATTCCCTTCATCTTTCCCCTTTGTCATCCTTAAGTTTGTTTTCTATGTCTGTGAGTCTGTTTATAAGCTCGTTCGTATCATTTTTTATCTTTCACATATAAGTGATATCACATGGTATTTGTCTTTCTCTGCCTGACTTACTTCACTTAGTATGATAATCCCTGGGTCTGTCCATGTTACTATAAATGGCATTATTTCATTCTTTTTTATGGCTGAGTAATATTCCATTTTCTATATATACCATATCTTCTTTTTCTATTCCTCTGTCAATGGACGTTTAGGTTGCTCCATGTCTTGGCTATTATAAATAGTGAAAACAGCTTTATTTTTTTTATCTTCTGCTCATTCTTTACACTACTTAGTGGGGAAGCGTCTCCTCTGCTGAGGATGACAACTCCTCAGGTGCAGTAAACTTTTTGCTGCTTCTTGGACAATAAGAGTCCTAGGCTCACTTTCAGCCACCAATATGGTCTCAAGTCTGCAAATAGAAGGGCTAGTCTTAGATGTGAATCAGCATTCTAGATTTGATTCAGCCTTAAATCTCTTTCCTTCCTGGGTTGGAGCGGGAAGCTGCAATGGGAAGAGTGAGTGTGTGTGTGTGTGTGTGTGTGTGTGTGTGAGCGTGAATGTGGTGATTGGATTCTTTCTCTGTTCTTTCTCTTCCAGCCCCTTCTATCCCCTCCTTTCCTCTAGCTAACCATTTCCTGAACCCCCACCAGAGGGAGCATGGGGGCAGGAAGGAAAAATGGGAAAAGGCCCTGCTTGATCACGTAACTTAGTAAAGAGGTTTCCTGCTCTCTGGGTTTAGCACACGGATGAAGAGATGACGTATATCCCTGGGGTCTTCAGATGTTTCTTGCTGGCTGCCTCTTACTACAAAACCCTGGTCACTGGCTAGGCCTGTTTTTCTTTTTTCCCTCCAAGCCTGCCTGGTACCATCCCTTTTATCAGACCCTGGTTCACTGGCAATACAGTGCACTGACTCAATGGACATGAATCTGAGCAAACTCTGGGAGATGGTGCTGGACAGGGAGGCCTGGCGTGCTGCAGTCCATGGGGTCACAGAGTCGGACGTGACTTAGCAACTGAACAACAACAGTACCCGTAGACTTACGTTGTTGAAGCGTCCACTTTTCTCCCAGGTGCATTTTTTGGATGAGACTTCCAACAGCTTCAGCCTAGTTCCTCCAGGATGCTCTCTGACTCATGAGCAACCCTCATGCAATCTCTCATACTAACAAATTCTTGGAGTGCCGTGGGTGCCAGCCCACCCTCTGGACCTGCCTTGCCTCAGTCCACCATGCCTCCCTCCCAAAAGCAGGGGACATGGGTCAGACTCTCCGGATGGGTGCAAGAAAGTCACTTCCACTAGGGGGCAGTGAAGGAGAACCTCCCTGTACCCACCCTCCCCAAACCTCTCCACCAAGGGAGGATGGCCATAGCTTGCTCCAGAGAAGTCTCTTCATTAATTATTTCCTCCTTCATACCTTACCCCTTCTTTAGTTTTTTTATATTTGTGTGTTTATTTGACTGCACTGGGACTTAGTTGCAGCGTGTGGGATCTAGTTCCCTGACCAGGGATGGAACCCTGGCCCCCTGCGCTGAAAGCATGGAGCCTTCACCACCGGACCACCAGGGAAGTCCTTCGTCCTCTGAAGAAGGATGCATTCACATCCTCTCTTCCCATTTCCTTAACCATTGGACCACCGAAGAAGTCCCTGTCTCCTCTTTGTATCCTTGATCTGGTTGAGGAGGCCAAGAGTCATGGATCTATCTCCTCCATGCTTCCAGATTCACAAAAGAAATGATGATTGGGATCTCACCTTGGAACTTCCCCTCTCATACATTGATGTGTCTGGGTACAGCCCTCATTTAAACCCCACATAATGAGAGTTTGACATGAATAGGGCGTATGACTTAGACACCCTCTGCCCACTCACTCTGAGTTGCTGGGGTGAGTGATTTCTCTTGCTGTAACAGACTGGAAGTCTGAACCATGGTAAGGCTGATATTTTGACCTCTCTCAGATGCAAGGACCTATTATTAAAAAGGGGTACACATCATTGTACAACTAGGGGAAACCTGGGACATCATCCTAGCTTGACCATGAGTTAGCTTCATCTTCTTTATCACAGAGGGGTTGGACTCTAAGGGTGCTTTCACTTTCTCAGTCCACAGAGAGACAGGTGATGAGACCTTGTCAGGGGTGGGACCTGGAGAGACATCTGGAGAGTCAGAACCTTAGCCTCCTAGCTACACAGATTGGAGATCAGGGCACCGGTGTGGGGGACTGGAAGGTGCCATGCCCTCTGGGAAGCTATGAGCCAACAGTCAACAGCTCCTTCTCTCAACCCCCTCACCCCAACCCCAGGCTCATCAACGAGAATGAAGTGAAACAGTGGAGAGACCAGGCAGAGAAGTTCCGGAAAGGTGAGGGGCTCTGCCTAAACCCACCACCTGCTCCCCACCCTCCCCTGCCTACTCCAGGATCATCCCCTAACCCTACTTCTTTTTTTTTTTTTTTTTTTAGTTTTAAATGTACCATCTTTTTTCTTTCTAAAAAAATTGTTTTTGGCCACATCACGGGGCATGTAGGATCTTAGTTCTCAGACCAGGGATTGAACCTGTGACCCCTGCAGTGGAAGGGTGGAGTCTCAACCATGGAACCACCAGGGAAGTCCTTCACCCTTAGGAGAAGAAGGCACACACATTCACGTCCTTTCTTCCCGTTTCCCCTCCTGTCCCACTTCCACCCTAGAGCACGCAGAGCTGGTGAGCAGGCTGGAGAGGAAGGAGCGGGAATGCGAGACCAAGACGCTGGAGAAGGAAGAGATGATGCGGACGCTGAACAAGATGAAGGACAAGCTGGCGCGCGAGTCTCAGGAGCTGCGCCAGGCTCGGGGACAAGTGGCAGAGCTGGTGGCCCAACTCAGTGAAATCTCGGTGCGTGGCCTCTCCTCTCCTTTTGCAGAGTTGAGCCGGGACCTTCAGGTCAGGCAGGGAACAGTGGGTGGAGGGAGGGACCAAGGACCCGAGGATGAAGGAGGAGAGAGAGAGGATCTCAGNCTCGGGGACAAGTGGCAGAGCTGGTGGCCCAACTCAGTGAAATCTCGGTGCGTGGCCTCTCCTCTCCTTTTGCAGAGTTGAGCCGGGACCTTCAGGTCAGGCAGGGAACAGTGGGTGGAGGGAGGGACCAAGGACCCGAGGATGAAGGAGGAGAGAGAGAGGATCTCAGGCCAGGATAGAGGGCACCCTTGTCTGCAAGGAAACCATGTGCCTTCCTCTGGGGGAGCAGGAAGCACCCCTTGGAAAGCAGAGGGCCGGCTGGGTGTTGGTTCCCCTCCCCGCTTGCAGCTGGATGCCCTTGTGCAGACCCATCCGTATTATCAGTCTTGCTGTTGCCGGCAATGACTGACTTTGTCCACTGTCTGTGTTTGACTTGTGGGTGCACCTGTGTGTTCAGGATGTTTAGGTGTTCAGGATGCAGGGCGAGAAAACAGGGCTCAGCTTGTGTGGGAGGTGAGAACAGACTTTGGGGTCTAGTCTAGAGGGAGAATAAGAGTGAGGGAAGGCATAGTGATTGGGGACTTGAAAGGCATCCTTGTTGATGGCTTTGTTTTCCTGGTGTCTCTGTTTTCCCCACAGACAGGACCTGTATCTTCCCCACCTCCCCCCGGGGGCCCACTTACCTTGTCTTCCTCGATGACAACCAAC
>SJYA01002803.1:1293571-1347261 GCA_006410615.1 Neotragus moschatus | reverse complement strand
GGGCAGGCCAAGGAGTGGGGGGGCTGCCTCACCATGCAGCTCACCCTGTCCACAGGATCGACCACTACCAGCAGCGGCTGCAGGCTCTCTTCTTCAAGAAGAAGTTCCAGGAGCGGCTGGCTGAGGCCAAGCCCAAAGTGGAAGGTATGGCCCAGGGCCGGGGAGCAAGCCTGGGCGGGGGTGGGTGGGAGTCAATGGACCAGGCACAGAGGGAAACTCCTTCCTCATTCTTGATTCACCCCCAAAACCAAGGACAGGATGTGAATCTATGCTTTCCGTAGATGTGGCGCTTGTGTATATGGGCACCCATGCCAGCCATGCACCCTGTTCCCTGGGCTCAGCATGCAGGCTCTTGAGGCCACAGACCTGCTGCTATCTGCCCCAGCCTGGGACGGAAATGCTGAAAAAATGATGATAATAGTAAGCAACTAGCACCCTTCTTGGCATGGACTAACCCATTGTTGCCCTGCTTGGGAGAGGTCCGAGGTGCAGAGAAGACCTCCAGACACGTGATTTGAAGTGTGAGCTACTCGGAAAGTAGGGAGCTTGGGTGAGGTGATCCCCAGAGGCATCTGATTTTCTGGCCTGGAGAACTTCTCCCACCGATTTCAGGTGGAAACTCTGTAACTAGACAAGAGGCACAGGTCAAGCACCATGTGAAACACCGGCTGTGGATGGCCCCGCCTGAGGGCCCTCCTCTCACCTCTAAGATGGATCTGTGTCAGTGGCCCGAGGCTGTTACTACTGGTGTTGGTGGAGCCGGGACTGGAATGCAGACGTCATTCTTCAGAATCCAGCCCTTCCGTCTTGTCCTGTCCCCGAGGCGTGTGGAACTGCCTGGGGATGGCAGAGCATGGAGGGGCAGGGAGCCTGGGGGAAGGGCAGATGGTCAGAGGGTGGGCAGCCGTGAGGACCCCCGAGGGCAGAAGCAGGAGAGGCTGTGGGCCCCTGTGTGGCGAGAACAGGCTGAGCAGGTTGGAGACAGCCTGTGTCCTGGATGCTGGGGGGCAGGCTCGGGGCAGAGCAGAGCACGGGCCCCCTCTGCTGGACACCAGGCTGGCCCACACACCCTGGGAGGCCAGGTCTGGAGTGTGGTCCTTCCTGGAGTTTGATGAGCTGCTTCAGGAGGACTCTGGGGGGTCAGGTGGGGCATGACAGAGCGCGAGGCTGACATTTCCTGTAATCTGGACACACACTCACATGTGCACACACACAACAAGGGATCTTCAGGCTGTGTGATCACAGATAATATGTCTGAGTGGGAAGCAAGGGTTGAGCAGTGATGCTACAGGGCTGTGGTCTGGAGGCATCTCCTGTCCTGACTTTTGTTCTGCTGCTGACTGCCTCTGGGGCCTGAGGCAGGGACACGGGGGTTCAGCCCAAGACTTGTGCTCAACTATTTGTGTGTCTTGGATCAGTGGAGCAACTGTGAGCAATGGCCTGCAGTTTGGTGCTGTGGAACTAGTTTAGCCACTGGGTAGATTTAATCTCAGATAACTCTGTTCCCAGGAGCTCACTCCTAAACTCTCCCTAAAAAACATTCCTGGGAAAGCTAAGATTTTGCCTGTCCCAGCTGGTTGATAAGCTGTTAACTCTCCTCCCTAGCATCCATCCCCAGGCAGGGCTTTTGGGTCAATTTGCCAAAAGTCAATTCATCAAATCTGACCAATTTACCAATTGTCCTGTGAATATATTCATGAACATAGTCTTCTTGTATATATTCTTCTTATAAATATGTTCATTGCTGAATATACCAGAGTCACCAGTTCTCATTATGAACATATTTACGGAGTATAGTCAAGATGAATATGGCTTCACATGGAAATATATTCTTATGAATATATGTATGAATACATTATTCTAATGAGTATATTTAAAACGTCTGCATTGCATATGGCAGTATTGCCCTTTGAATTCTTGTCGTTTTCTGTTTTGTCAACATTTTAGCATTTTTAGGATTCCTCTGCAGGTTTTTCAGATAGCATATCAATCTAAGAAAAACTACCACAACCAATATATGTTGCCAGGAACTTCCCAGGTGGCACTAGTGGTAAAGAGCCTGCCTGCCAAGGCAGGAGACATAACAGATGCAGGTTCCGTCCCTGGGTCATGAAGGTCCCCTGGAGGAGGGCGTGGCAACCCACTCCAGCATTCTTGCCTGGAGACTCCTTCGGACAGAGGAGCCTGGCGGGCTACACTTCATAGCGTCACGCAGAGCCGGACACGACTGAAGGAACTTAGCACGCATGCATGCCCTTAAACTCACTACTGAAATGTGCACTTTGAAAAGGACACAGACCCTACGAGTCCTAACTGATGAACCATCCCAAAGTGAGTTCACCTGTGTGATCATATGCTGGTCTCCTGTTCAGCATTATGATTGTAAGGAACAGTGGGCTGTTTATTTTCAGTGCTGAATTTTAGTCCATTGTGTGAATATACCATAATGTACTTAACTAATCTAGATGTAGTTTTTTAAAAAAGGCAGACTAGGAACCACTCAATTACCTTTCAAGAGTAATGCCACTGCTAGGTGGCATATGTTTGTGTTTAGAAGCCACTGACCAACCTACCTTTTCATTTTTTTTTTTTTTTACAGCTTTTTGACAGTTACTTACTTTAATTGCTTTTGAAGAGTTTTACATACTTTTAGTCAAATGGCTCTCATTTTATCTCCATAGCAGCATCTTAAGGAATGTTTAGTTTGGCAGAGGCCAAAATCATAATACAATGGCTAGATCTTCTCATCACATTTAATAATCTAAGATCATATTCTTTAACCAGTAGCCAAGTTTTCAGTGTAGGATTTGTGTCCCAATTCTGCATACCCACCATAAATACAGAATTGCTGAGGGAAGGGCCAAAACAGCCTATCAGAATGAAATATGAAGTTTTGGTGACGGGTTAGCCTTTGATTGATTGTATTTCTAGCAAAGGTATCATTTAAGGCATTAGAGGGAAATTTTTACATGTCTAAAGGTTGGAGAACATTTTTAAATGCTATTCAACAGGCTGTTACGTAACCTATTTAATCAAATGTAAGACACCATCAACTGCAAAGCCTAACATTATAGAAGAAAAAATATGAGACTATTACAACTGATGTTTTAATTTGACAGGGATTTTTTTCCTTTCCAAAAAATCAACAAAATACAGCACTTCAAAAGAGGCAGAAATAGTCCTATAGTATGTAACATGCTGAAATTAAACATTTTAATCACTAGGTTAATAAAAGTAAAAGACTTCCCTGGTGGCTCAGATAGTAAAGAATCTGCCTATAATGCAAGAGATGTAACCCAGGTTACATCCCTAGTTGGGAAGTTCCCCTGGAGAAGGGAATGGCTACCCATGCCAGTATTCTTGCCTGGAAAATCCCATGGACAGAGGAGCCTGGTGGGCTACAGTCCATAGGGTCACAAAAGAGTCACTGAGCAACTAACACTTTCACTTTAGAAAAGTAAAAGTATTATATTCTTGCATATATCCATAGGAAAAAAATAGTAATCTTTATATGGAAGGAGAGATACGTTCTCAAGTCTAATCTTAGGAAATGTTGGCACATTTTGAGAAAGGGTTATGTGGTTGAATTGGCTTTTGGCGAGTTTGTCGGCGTCCCCCGGAGGCAGGCAGGTGTGGAGAAGCTTGTCCTCTGGGACATGGGAATAGCCTCTGCCCCTCTGAAGTTGACACTTGACAACTCCTTTTCTGGATTCTGTGGTGGCACCACCCGAGGGTCCAGGAACCCCGGCGTGTGCAGGGCTCTCACCTGTCCCTCCTCCCCAGCCATCCTGCTGGCCTCCCGGGAGCTGATCCGCAGCAAGCGTCTAGCTCGGATGTTAGAGGTGGTCCTGGCCATCGGCAACTTCATGAACAAAGGGCAGCGTGGGGGCGCCTACGGGTTCCGGGTGGCCAGCCTCAACAAGATCGCTGACACCAAGTCCAGCATCGACAGGTGGGACCGACCAGCTTCTGTAGCCTCTCACTCCGCCCTGGCCTCTCTCTTCTCCCCTCTCCTGTGCATGTGTGCTGTAGCTTCGGTCATATCCAACTCTTTGCGACCTATGGACTGCAGCCCACCAGGCTCCTCTGTCCATGGGATTCTCCAGGCAAGAATACTGGAGTGGGCTTGCCATTTCCTTCTCCAGGGATCTTCCCGACCCGGGGATCGAACTTGTATCCGCCTGTGTCTCCTGCATTGCAGGAGGATTCTTTACCCACTGAGCCACCGGGGAAGCCTTCCCAAAATAGGTCACAGCTTTCCCCTAACACCTCAGCCTAATTTCTGCCAGACCTTTGTTCCCAATTCCCTTGGCCCCTGACCCTGACCTGACTTTCACCCACAGAAACATCTCTCTGCTCCATTACCTGGTCATGATTCTGGAGAAGCACTTCCCTGACATCCTGAACATGCCCTCTGAGCTGCAGCACCTTCCAGAAGCCGCCAAAGTCAAGTGAGGGGACCCCCTGAGGCTTCCTTTTCCCTGCGATCACGTACTTTCTCATCTAAATTTTCTCCTTCGGGGCTACTCCGGGCTGACTAGGAATGAACAGTATCTCGGGGCTTGCTCTGGCAGAACCCAACAGAAGACACTAGTAGTTGTCCTTTGGTCGCTAAGTCGTGTCCGACTCTTGCGACCCCATGGACAGTAAGTAGCCCACCAGGCTCCTCTGTCCATTGGATTCTCCAGGCAAGAATACTGGAGTGGGTTGCCATTTCCTTCTCCAGAACAAAAGACACTATTTGCTGTCAAATCCTCATTTCAGAGATTCTCCCAGGAAACGCAGTGGGGAGTGGGGAAGGGAGGCAGGGATGGGAAGAGTGCCAACCATGGGAGTGTTAAGTCAATTACCACTGCAGGCGTCAGAGCTTAATCCTGCCTGCAGAGCTGGGTGGCAGCTCGGGGCACTCACTCTGCTTATCCCCCAAAACTGCAAAGGAGGGGAACCATCATGTCCTGTCAGTCCCTGGCTGAGGAATTTTGGGGGGGCAATGACTCTGTGACCCCCCCCCGGCAGAAAAAGTGCTCAGTGGTTGGAAGTTAGGGCTGCACACTGGGATGGATGGTCCGAGGAGCAATTGGGTGGGGGCACCAAAGCAATCTGCTCCAGGCAAGAAGTCAGTCCTAAACATATGCAGGCTGATAGAAGCATCTCCAGGAGACATACAGTCAGAGCTCAGAGGGGANAAAGTGCTCAGTGGTTGGAAGTTAGGGCTGCACACTGGGATGGATGGTCCGAGGAGCAATTGGGTGGGGGCACCAAAGCAATCTGCTCCAGGCAAGAAGTCAGTCCTAAACATATGCAGGCTGATAGAAGCATCTCCAGGAGACATACAGTCAGAGCTCAGAGGGGAGGTGATTTGCCAGGGCCACATGTTAGTAGCAGAAGCAGAGCTGGAACCCAGGCCCACTGAGTCCCAAGGCCATTGGGGTTGACACTGCCTTGAACTAACCCCAGCTCCTCTCCCTCCCTTTGTCCCCTCCCCATCCCCCACCCCCCAGCCTGGCAGAGCTGGAGAAGGAGGTGGGCAACCTCAGGAGGGGCCTCAGAGCAGTCGAGGTGGTGAGTATATCGTCTGTGCCTGCCTGGGTTTGAAGGGATGCTGCCTGGGTTGGCGGCTGCCTGACACTGGGCCAGGGGGTGGAACCCCAGCTGCAGATTCCATTGGAGGCATCTCTGTGACCCAAAACTCCTGGTGGGACTGACGAACAGCTGGCACAACGGACACCCCCTCCAGCACAGAGTGGGTCCTCAGGAAAGGATAGCTGAATTATTCAAGGCTTAGATTTAGACTCTTGAGTAGGGGACGTCCATCCAAGACAGTGCAACCTCTCACCATAGAGGGGAGGGGAGTGAATGGTGAATTAGCCACATACTGAGGGATGGGGTGGGGAGGGAGGTGGGAGGGGGGTTCAGGATGGGGGACGCATGTACGGCCATGGCTGATTCATGTCAGTGTATGGCAGAAACCACTACAATATTGTAATTAGCCTCCAATTAAAAAAAAAAAAAAAAAAGATTGATTCAGATGGATGGGAAAGAGGATCTGCAGGCCTTGGAAACGGCTCATGGAAGGTAGCACCCAGTGGGAACCACTGTCATCTGTCCTGTTCGCACTCTAAGGGCTTCTCCGATGATACGCTGTCTCTGGCACCCAGTATGGGGTTGGCCCCTACACCCAGAAACTGGAGCGCCTTCTCATCTTCACTGTGTGGGAGTGGGTAGGCAGCTAAGGGAGTAACGGGTTCAGAGAAAGAAGTAGGAGAAAGAGCCTTTTGTTGCCATTATGGTGGCAGGAGGGGCACGCTTCCTAATTTATAGCTCTTTTAAGTACTACCCAAAATGTGGTTCATGGAGCAGCAGCGTCGCATGGAGATTTGGAAATGCATCTCACACTTTAATCCGCACATGAATTGCCTGAGGGGCTTATTAAAATGCGGATTCTAATTCTGAGTGAGCCCGAGAACCTATTTCATAGAAAACTTCACTGAGCTGGTCCCAGGACCTGGAGCAGGATGGCAGTGGGGAGGCGGGAAGGATCAAGGCAGGAGGACTGGCTGAGAGCCATACGCTTCGCCGCCCCTGGAATTGGAGGCTTGGGGTGTGCCCCTTCCTAAAGGCTCAGAGCCCTGCAGCTGGCAAGAAGGGTGGGGGATGGGGTGAGCCGGGACTCCTGACTTCGTCCTGGCACAGGTCTGACCAGCACTTGGCTCTCCCTTCTCAGGAGCTGGAATATCAGAAACGGCAGGTGCGGGATCCGAACGACAAGTTTGTGCCGGTCATGAGCGACTTCATCACGGTCTCCAGCTTCAGCTTCTCAGAGCTGGAAGACCAGCTCAGTGAAGCCAGGGCCAAGGTAAGGGGGCCCCAAGCCTGCAGGCTGACCCCATCTCGACTCCTCTCCACCTGCACCACCCCCACCACAGAGGGCGCAGAGGGACCCCCCCAGAGGTACGGAGCTTTGAGGAGAAACCCCGTCCTCACTCCTGCAAGAAAAGCAACTCTTGTAAAACTTACCATCCGCGACCAGTGTCAGGCACCTTGTTGAGCGTTTCCACCATCTGCCTCACCACCCACCTTATGGGTCTGTTGAAGAGGTATTGTCCTATTCGACAGATGTGTGAGATCCGGTGAGGTTAAGTAACTTGTCCAAGGTTTCCCAGATGTGCTAGGCAGAGCTGGGTGAAGCCTGATTCCGGAGCCCAGCTTTGCTCTCAGTTGTTCTGCCTCTCCAGCAGGCATGCCCCTGGACCCCTGCTGCGAGAGTCGTATTGAGATGTGGGTCCTCATTCAGGGTCTGGGTTGGGGCCGAAGATTCAGCCTTCCAACCGGCTTCCGGGAGATGCCCATGCTGCCAGTCCAAGGAGCATGCTTAAGAGTCATGAGGGCTGTCTTAGAGGGTTTTTAGCAGGTTAAATTAGAGACATAGCTGTCACTAAACAGTGCCGGGCACGTGGCTAGCGCCCTCCATCACTAACTCATTTAACTCCCCCAACATCATGAAGTAGTCCTGTTATCCCCATTTTACAGATGAGGAAACTGAGGCACAGGGTGGTTAAACAACTAGCCCACTAACTAGATGATCTGACATCTTTTTGGGTTCTAACCAGGCAGGTCCTGGGCTGTGGATGTGCTTCCCTAGCTCTGTAGCTCCTGGTCCTGTACCTACACCTTAATGGACCCAGAAGTGGCTTGGGTCCCTCACCTCTGGCAGGTGTCAAGCCTTTCCTTCAGCCTTGCCCTTACCTGGGATGACAACGGGGGATCTCCCCTCTCTAGTCCTGCCCCCTCAGCCTAAGGTCTTCTACCTGGATGAGCTCTGCTCTGGCTAGAACCCACCTGCCCGCTGGGCTCAGGCGGGGCACCCTCCATCAACCCTTCTCTCCCAACAGTTCTCCAAGGCCCTGACGCACTTTGGGGAGCAGGACAGCAAGATGCAGCCGGACGAGTTCTTCGGTATCTTTGACGCCTTCCTGCAGGCTTTCTCAGAGGCCCGGCAGGACCTGGAGGCCATGCGCAGGAGGAAAGAGGAGGAGGAGCGGAGGGCGCGCATGGAGGCCATGGTAAGGGGGCCGCCGGGGGCCAGGCATGTTCGGCCTGAGAGCGGCCGAGCCGGCGGGGGAGCGCGCACTGGGAGCCCCGGGGGTGGCCAGGGGGCAGACGCAGCCCAGGCGTCAGTTACCCTGTGGCTGCGTCTTCACCTTCCCTCCTTGCCTCCCCGTCCCCACCACCCCCCAGCTGAAGGAGCAGCGGGAACGCGAGCGGTGGCAGCGGCAGCGGAAGGTGCATGCGGGCAGCGCGCTGGAGGAAGGCGGCGAGTTTGACGACCTGGTGTCAGCCCTGCGCTCCGGAGAAGTTTTCGACAAGGACTTGTGCAAACTCAAGCGCAGCCGCAAGCGATCAGGGAGCCAGGCCCTGGAAGCCACCCGGGAGCGGGCGATAAACAGGCTAAATTATTGACCTGAGGACTGGCCGGCAGCGGGAGACTGGGAGACAGGGATGGGTCCCCCCGAGGGGGCAAGTGGAGGAGGCGCGAGAGTGATGCTTACACGCGACTTGGTGCTGGGCTTAGAGCCCTGGGCTGGGTCCTGGGGGCAGGGCTGTGTGTGGCAGAACCCTGGTATCTCCCCACCTGAAGGGGTTCCCCTTATCTCCACTTCCCATTATTCTTCCTGCACCCCAGCCCCAGGGGTCACTCTCCTGAGGCTGACTTGGACATCCCTGGCCAGCCCCAGCTGAAGGGGCCCTGTTCCCCACCCTGCAGCATGGGCACCTGTGTGTTGGCACAGAGCTGTTCCTGATCTAGACTGGAGCAAGGCCCACAGACCATGTCCAGATTTCCCATGCCGTGGGGAGTTAACAGTGGAGTGGGGGCACCCAGGCCCCCATCTCTCAAGAGTAGGGTTAATGGAACAGTGATCTGGGGTGAAGTATCCTATCAAATGGAAGAGGCATGAGAGATGCCAGCTATGTGTTCCAGGAAAACAACAAAACAATGCTGGGAGGATGCTGCGGGGACCAAGTGATCACGACAGGGTGGCAGTACCCATTTCCTAAATCAAGTCCGCTGGCCCCTCTCTGGCGTGTCAGAAGTCTCTTTCCCTTTCCTCCTGCCATCTCCAGTCTACTAATCCAGAATTTCAAAACTCACCTTTGGGTTCCCATGACCATGGCTCCCTATCAGGTATTTGATGAATCTGGTAAGGGTTCAACAAATACCGCCTTCATCATCACACCCTGGATGCTAGGCACAGGGATCCTGGAACAGAACTCTCCTTCTTCACCCAGACCTGGTATATCCTGACTGTTGTCTTGGAGACAGTGACCTCACATGTTGGCTGGGGGTTCCAGAAGCCAGCGCTTGAATGGCTAGGTTCACCCTAGAGCTTCTGGGTCACCAACGTCCCTCAGAGCCCATACTTCTCTTAACATCTGCAGTGACCACCTGCTCTGTTCAGCCTGCACGAGGCTGCTTTAAACTGCCTGTATCTGGCTGAGGTTGGCCCTGGGGCATCGGTTCCTGAGAGGGTCCCAAGAGCAAAAGCTTCCCCTCTGCCACCTCTAAGGGGGTAAGAGGGCACCCCACCCCCCCATCAGCAGCATTCAGACAGGGGGCACAGCAGAGCAAGGCAGGAGAAGCCGGGGAGTACGCTGCCCAGGGGAGCCAATGGTGGAAAGCTGAGGGGGTCCCACTCACCCATCTCTGGTGCCTGATTTGGCCCATCTGACTTCCAGGGGGCCCATTCTGGTTCTCCTGTCCACTCTCACCTTCATACTGTCCATCTAGAACTGTCCTCATGGGGCAGGATGACGACTGGTATCTGTAGTTTTCTCTCGTAAAAGGACAGAGGGTAAGCCCAACTCCAGCAAGGTTCATAGTTTTAATACATTTCCCATCTCCTAGAATTAACCCCTCATCCTCAGTGTTGGAGACCTGCCTGACCCCCCTCCCCGCGCCTCCCCCATCAACAGGCTCCCTGCCCTTCTGTCCTGCCCTCCCCTTCTGATTCTCACCTCTGACCTCCTCCAGCTCAGGGTTATTGCCAGTGGACAGACTGGTGGGCTGGGGCCCACTTTTCAGCTGCCTTTTCTGGGGCTGGAGCCAGAGTAGCTGTGGGGTTGGGGAGAAACACAGGGCTGGTGAGCCCAGCACGTGTGTTGGTTCGAGGGGGAGGGACTGGAGTAAGTGTGAGTGTGACGGGGACAGGTGTGAAAAGGCCACTGGAGTCCGTGTGAGGGCCAGGGAAGGCCTCCAGGAAGACTGGCTGCAGAGCAGTGTGGCACCCGTGAGCCCCCTCTGTTAAGCTGGCGCTGGGATGATGGGGAGGTGGTGATGGGGCCTCTTAAGGCCCTCCCCAAGACTGGCCAGGCCGGAGTCCTCCACACCCATGGGGGCAGGGAGGCCTCCCCATCTATGCAGCAGGCCTGTCCAGATCCCAGTGTTCCCACCCACCATGGAAGACTAGATACGCACCAGGAAAAGAAGGGAATAACAGAAGCGTTTGGCAAGACATGTTGGGAATCACAGAAAAAGCACAGTGTGGTTTAACTGTTTACAGAGGACACGTATATTGTTCCAGGGCTCAGGCGTCTCACTTCTAAAGGTTTTGCCTTCTCTATTTATTATTTTCTAGATCTGGCCAGTGGCTCTGACACCAGACGCTGCTGTAGCCAGATGGCCAACAGTGCCTTGGACCGTGGACCATCGTGGCCGACTCAGCAAGAAGGGCAGGCGCCTTAGAGACGGCCGCGTTGGCCCTCGGTACACTGCGTGTTTACGCCTGTTGTATTTATTCCTTGGTCGTTCCCCCATGCCCTTCCCGCCCCACCCCTACCCTGCACCTGCCACCTCTGGGTTAATTTCTCTAGCTGTCTTATTGTGTGTCCAGTGTAAAATTCCAATTAACTTGATGCAACCTGTCCCTTTCTCAGCAGCAACACCCACCGCCCACCCCTTCCTCTCAGTGATGGAAGCAGGGTGTGTTTAGGGCAGCAGGAGGAGGAAATTCTCCAGGTGGATGGGGAAGGGTCTGATCCGGGCTTCACCCTCCCACTGCACCCACTGGGGGTGGGGGGGGCGTGGCCATCTCCCCGACCTCTGCCACCTCCACACCGAGGCTGTTCCCACCAGCTCTTTCAGACGACAGATGAGTCTAGTGTACAAAATCTGCAGTGTCCTTTTCGCCTGCACCTTTTTTTATAAGAATAATACTAAAAAATATTAAATCTGTACCACCCTCACCTAGCCTGCCTTGAAGCCTGTGTCTCTTTCCCAGGTGGGGATGCGAAGTGTGCCGGGAAGGGGGCAGAGCCCGTGGAGGGCTGGGACCAGATCCAACCAGGGCTGGGAGTACTGACTGTTACAGCCTCAGGGATTCCGCAAGCCAGTTCACATCGTACGGTACCTTGAAATCAGCCAAGGTGGGAGGACTTGGAAAAGAAAAAGCCAGTTTCCACGGTCTAAGACCTGGGTGGCTGTTACCTGTTTCCCAGCAGACCAGGGTGTAGGGCAGACGGAAGCAGGCAGGGTGGGGTGAGAGGGTGGGTCACACTAACCCACCCATGTCGAGAGAACCCAGCGAGCGCTTTGTGTTTGGGGGGGATGTGAAAACCAGGAGCCTCTAACCGCACCCCTGCCCTCTATCGGCGACGGGAGGTGCTTGGGACGCCCCCAGGTGACAGTGCCACAGGAGACGCTGCAATCTCCGTGCTTCCCACTCCAAGCCTCTCTTCTCTCCCAGGAAGGAGAGCATGTTCTCCGCATGCCCCGCCTTTTCCAGCATCTCTGCAGCTCCTATTCCCCCAGGGGGAGAGGCTTTAGGCCGCGGGGCAGACCTGACATCACGGCTCAGTGCCCTCGGCACAGACAGTCCTCACTCCTGCATCTCCAAAGCTGGCATCGTGGCTTTATTTTGTGCGCAGTGAGGGTGAAGGCAAGCTCCACCGCTCCTCCCTGCCTGGTGTGTCCCGGGATGAAGGGGTACAGGAGGTGTGCTCGGTCAGGAGGCCTCGGGGCTGTGGCCCATGGGGGATACTGCTCAGGAAGAGGTGGGGCCAAGGAAAGAAGCTGCAGGACGGTGCAACTGATCAGCTGGAAGCCTGAGTATCTGATGGGACAGACTCAGGCAATGGGAGGGGGATAACCTGCTTTTTCGAGGCAGCACAGCAGAGGCCAGGGCTGCAGTTAAAGAGAAGTGATCCATTCCTGAGGCGGGCCTCGTTGCCTTCCTCAGAGCGGGTTCCTCTGCTTATAAGCCCTTGTTCCTCCTGGGAAAAGGAGGAGAAGAGAAAACCCACTCGAGAAGTGGAGGTCATGGGCTCGAGTGATTGTCTCAGAAAGTTCACAAATCACACTTTGATTATCTAGCAAGGCTAGATAACCCTCCCAGGCACAACCTTAGGGTCCAGGAAGGCTGAAGGGCCTGCTGGTTTTGTCTTGGAAGACAGGAAACCCTGTAAGTCAGTGAAGGTCATCCAGCAGTGAAGGGGTGGGCTGGCTTCAGGTTCCTACCGGCTGAAGGTAACTGGTGAAAGGAACTTGACCTCTTTCCCTTGGGTTGAAACCGCATCCCATTGCTTGACCTTGCCGGCCTGGGAGTGAGAGTGGGGGGAGGAGCTCTACGTTCGATGGAAGTCCCCTCGCTGACCCCCAGTCTTGCTAACGAGCTTGATCTCCGCCAACACGATGTCCCTGCTGACGGCCTTGCACATGTCGTACAGGGCGAGGGCGGCCACAGCAGCGGAGGTCAGGGCCTCCATCTCCACCCCAGTGGGGCCCAGGGCCCGGCAGGATGCCTGGATCACCACGGCATGGCGTGCACGGTCCAGCTCCAGCTGCACCTGGACGTGGCTCAGCGCCACGTGGTGGCAGAGAGGGATCAGCTGGCTGGTCAGCTTGGCCGCCTGGATGCCCGCCAGCTGGGCCACCGCCAGGGCATCTCCCTTCTTGAGCTGGTTCTCCTGGATGAGCTTGAAGGCCACAGGCCCCAGGAGGACCATGGCCGAGGCCACGGCCACCCGCTCTGTGTCTGGCTTCCTGCCCACGTCCACCATAGCCATCCGTCCTTCCGTGTCCATGTGGGTCAGTTGCTCAGAGTCTGGCAGAGGTCCTGAGGAGGCGGCAGGAGCCTGGGGCTCTGTTGGGCTAAGGCACTTTGGGTTGGCGTCTGAGTCCAGGTGGGAACTGAAGTGTCTCTGAGGGAGGCTGGACCCCAGCCACCGCTGGGCAACAAGAGGGGCCTGGGGGACTCCGCCTCCTTTCCATAAAGTCACCATCTGGCTGGAGAAACTCACTCTGTGTCTCAGAACCTGAACACGGAGAGGGTTCCTGAAAGTGCTTGGAAGGGCTGATGGGGAATCTTGGCGCATCAAAAATAACTCTAGAATGAAGGCAGAAGAGGGGACTCAGTCCAAAAGGGTCTTCTGCAAAACCACCTCCTCCCCCGACTCTCTCCCCATCCCACCCCAAGCTCCCTCGTTCATGTCAGGGAACGTGGAATGAAGGGCCAGGAGCACAGTGAGAAGACAGAAAAGAGAAGATCCACAGAGAAGGGGCCCCCAGAGTGTAACTATGCAGGCTTCCTCACCAGGAGGTACAGAGAGCAAGGGTCGGGGTCTCTATCTGTCCTGCAGTGGAGGGTGGGGGTGCTCCCGCCTGCTGCCACTATGCAAGGTCTGAAGACTGGAGCCTCGATCACACGATCACTCTGTCCCTTCGTTTTCTTAAAACTATAGCCAGGCCTCAGCCTGAATTACCAATTAGTTACTCTCATCTTCAAATTTTCCAGGAAGGGCTAACAGTAACCATCTGCTTTGCAGACAATATTCTAAGGGAAATAATGAATCTATTTCAATGACATCTCAAGCACATCAGAAGCGCACATGAAGCAACAGGCTGATTCACATGGTCCCAGGAGCCTGGGGAACCACCTTGTAGGCTCTTGTTACTCAAAGAGTGGTCCAGGGACCAGCTACCTTTCGAGAACTGTTAGAGAGACAGCCTAGACCTCTCAAATCCGAGTCTGAAATAGCAAGATCTCTAAGGGATTCAAATGCGTGTAAAAGTCTAAGCGGCCCTGTTCTGGACAACTCTCGGTTTTATAAAAAAGGAGCCCACGTTAGTTAATCTGTATCCTGACACTACTCTTACTCCTTGTGAATCAATCAGGTCTCCCAACTCCCAGCCTTCCAACATGCTCTGGGTCCCCTAACTTGTCAGTATCACAGATACACCCTCCCTCGATGGGTGGGCAGGGGTGGTTATCCAGGCATCCCCCACTCTCTGCCATCAAGGCGTGTCAGCCTGGGTCAAGGCCCAAAACAGGAGGAGGAGGGTGTGGAGGTGAGGGCAGAAGAGAGCTGACACGGCTTTCCCCTCGAGGGCACGCTGTGGTGAGGGAGGCTGGTGTGGCCCCTGGGCTGCCTCGGGGCACTGGCTGGCTCTGCTCCACGCGCTGAAGAAAAGAACCCTTGCTCCTAGCTGTTCTCTCTGCCTTCTCTTGCTTAGGGCACGATTCAGGGGCCCAGATCCACCTGTGGCCAAGGGGGCAAGGCCTCCCCTGCTCTAGCCTGGGCATGTGCCAGTGGGGTGACAGCATCCCTAAAGCTCCTCGTGGACCGGCCAGGTCCCCAGGGTTAGAGCCCACATGCAGCTCAACAACAAGCGATTTCTGCTTGAAGTGTCCTACGCACAGGAGACACTCTGCTGCTGCTGCTGCTAAGTTGCTTCAGTCGTGTCTGACCTCTGCGACCCCAGAGATGGCAACCCACCAGGCTTCCCGTCCCTGGGATTCCCCAGGCAAGGATCCTGGAGTGGGTTGCCATTTCCTTCTCCAGTGCATGCATGCATGCTAAGCCGCTTCAGTCATGTCCGACTCTATGCAACCCTATGGACAGCAGCCCAACAGGCTCCTCTGTCCACAGGATTCTCCAGGCAAGAATACTAGAGTGGGGTGCCATTTCCTTCTAGAGACACCCTGGGCACATACGTTCAATTCCCGGGAGTTCAGGAATTAGGTAGCTGCGATCTTGGCTGCGTCCTCCATAGAAAGCTGAGCAATACGCTTGCTTAGCTGCCTAAGTGCTGCCGGGCACAGAAACAACAACACACGGCCCAATGGCACTGATGGTCCAGACACACTCGTGGCCTGGCCCACAGGGCAGAAGGGGTGGGACAGACAATGACTGCATCCGAGCTGGGAGATTCCAGAGCCAAGGACAGGTCTCTGTCTTAACCAGAAGCTCCACTCTTAGGGGACAAGTACCGCAGCGATCATAAACTTAGAGCCACCCCACTCCCCAAGCCTGATCTCTTGTGAGACAGAATGATGACTTGTAGGGGTGCGCAGTGAGGGGCAGCTGTGGAAGGGAAGAAAAGCAGCAGTAAAGGCTGGATGGGACAGGAAAAGATGAAGGATGAGAACCCCAGGATGAAGTGCAGGATCGGGGTGGGGGCTGCCTTATGGCAGGGGTGACGAGGGTGCACGGTTACGTACTGATGGGTCACCCACCGATGAGGATCATGGGCCGGTTCTTCATCTGGGAGATACTGAACATGCCTAGGGGGAGGGAAGGGTGGGGAACGGAGAGTCGGGACGGGGGAGAAAGAGGGCAGGGGAAGAGAGTTCACTAAACGCACCACGGACACAGTGGTGTGAGAACCGCGGGACCCGCGCTCACCTACGTGCACCCCAGCAAAACCCCCGCAGGACCCTGCGAGGCTGCCCACAACAGAGCCCAGAGCACACGTGGCTGCCAGGACCCCGCCTTGGTGGACGACAGTGTGTGGGATGGTGGAGACAATGACATCCCTCTTTTCCCCCCACCGGATGAGAACAGCCCCAGCACCTCTGGGCTCCCCTGTGTCTCGCACGGGCTCTGCTGTGCCAAGAAGCATCACTGCGCCCCCAAGTCAAGAGGTCCAAGAGAAGTGATGGAGAGCACAGACCACACAGGGCCCCCCAGGCTCCCGCCAAGCTGCCCCTCATCCTCCTGCCCCCAAACTACGGACCTCCCTCCTGCTGCCGACAGCACACTCACCACCCAGCCCGGCCTCCCTGCACCCTACCTGCGTGCTGCCGCTTCTTCCTGCCCACCGCAGCCCCGATGACCCTCAGCAGCTCCTCCTCGGAGGCCCCTGCCCGCAGGTGATCCCGTAGAGACACCTCTGAGTTCCCGAAGAGGCAGACCTGGAGAGAGTCACATGGTGGGTGAGGCCAACACACCCTCTGGATCCTGACCCCTGGCCCCCACTCTTAGAGGAGTACCCCGCCCTGGGCTGAGCAGCAGGGCCTCCCATGGCTGGTCAGACTCAAAGCAAGATTTCCTGCAACGAGAGGCCGAAGGTGCTAGAGGGAGTAGTCAAGAGGGGCTGCAAGGGCAGGAAGGCAAGACCAGACAAAGCCTGCGTCTGACTTCCAGTCATGCTTCTTTCAGCGCGTAGAGTATGCTTTAAAAAATTAGTTAATTGCCAACAGAGACGGTGCATCAAAATCTAGATTTGTACCTTCTCCCGAGACATTCCACGGAATGGCCTCTTGGCTGCAGAAGAACAGATCCCAGAGACTGGGAGCCGCGTCCAAACGGTCTCCTGGGAGACCGGCGCAAAAAGGCCATTTCCCCTCCATCCTCTCCCTGTCCCCTCGCTCCTGGACCCTGCCCGCCTGCCCCAACTCTGTCTGTGGTCCCTGACTGGAGGATGATCAGCAGAGGGCTGGTAGAGACGGCATCCTGGGGTCGAACAGGATTCAACCCTCCGCTGCTTCTGGGCTCAGGTGGGACAGGGCGGTCCCACATAGCGAGATACCTACTGCCTCCCACGAAGCCATATAAAGCCCCTACTAAGTGCCAGCTCTGGACATGGCACTCTGGACACAGGCACCGAAGCATCTTTGACAAACTGAGATGGTCGGAGAGGATGTGAACGAGAGCTAAGCGCATGGCACAGCCACCGCCCCGTGCTGGCTGGTCCCCTTCCTCGCTCCCCAGCAGCCCCGAAGCTCCACTCTCTGCCTTTCTCTGCAGCCGGGGGGCCCCTCCAGCTGCCTTCTGCCTGGGGACTTGGCTCTTGGGAGGTCAGAAGGGGAAAGGAGGAAGAGGCTGGGCACTTCAGCAGCGGAGTTTCCACCCACAGCCCCGGCCAGGTGGCCACTCTGCCAGGCTCCGGCTCTCCCAGGACCCCAGGGATGCCATCTCCTCCTGGGCCTGCTTCCTCCCAGGGGTGGGACAGCAGTTTGCTGCGGCTTATCCAGTGCCTCGACACCCCTTGACAGGCCCCCTGAGTCCTGCACTATAAACAGCCTATTTCTCACATTCTTCTCAGAATCCTGGCTCCACTTCCTGGGGCCGGGGCGGGGGCAGGAGGCTGACTGACACAGCCATCATCTCTCATTTACAGCCCAGTCAGTCCTACGCCTCCAGCCCAGATAAGCCTTTGTTTTTTTTTCTTTTTGGCTGAGCCACGCCACGCAGTATGTCGGAGTTTATGGGTCTGTCTGCACTTCTCTTCTACCTCCAATCCAGTTTCCCAACCAGGACGGAACCCTCAACCCTGCAGTAAAAGTGTGGGGTCCTAACCACTGGACTGCCAGGGAATCCAGCCCCCGGCTTTAGGACAGTCTGCTGCACAGCTCCGCTCTGATGCCCAACTTGATGGTCTAAGCCCGCCCACCAGCACCCCGGCCCCCAAGCAGGTCCCAGAGGTCACCAGACACCCGGGCGTCCCTCTCTCCACCTCCACCTGCACCTCCAAGTTCTTTCTCTTTTCCTTCCCACTTTCACCTAAACTCTTAACACGTTTGGAACATCACTGTCTGTTTCCAAATTCAAGCTGGGAGTGCTTCTTCCTAAAATACAAATGGGGCGTCCGACCTCCACCTTGTAAAAAATCTCTGCACAGCACCTTACTGCCAACAGGACACACTCTGCACCTCTGAAGGGGGTGCTCAGGCCCTCCACGTGGTCTCCACAGAGCTGACCGAAACCTGCCCTGGCCCAAATTAGGGTGAGCCTCAGATATGCCTCCTCCCCCGCACCTGGAGGGAGAACTGTCCAGCACTCATTTGACAAAGAATCACATGCTACCACCCTTAGCTCCTCGGTCTCAGAAGGAGCCTTTGTGCCCATAGGAAATGGGCCTGTCTGCACCTCCTTTCCACCCTCTATGCCAAGCGCTGAAAAGCACAGCACAGCGCATGCTGATTAGATATGAGGAATAGATGTGGTTTCAGGGACGAGCCCCTGGCCTGGCGGGAAGGGCAACCAGGGTAGGGGCTGGGGGCAAAAGGCACATTAATCCCTGCCTGGCTCCCTACCTTCCGCAGCACTGAGTCCTGGAGAGGGGCTTCCGATTAAGCAGAAGCTACTTCAGGGACCCAAGCAACGATGGAACCAGGGAGACAGTTCCATAGGCCCAAGCAACGACGGAACCAGGGAGACAGTTCCATGGGAGCCACAAGTTCACCCCCACGTGCTGCTCCCATCATCCCCCTAAAACTGACACCATTTCACCATCACTCCCGTGTACCCTGTGAGCCGCACCTCCAATCAGGGGCCGCAGCTGGGAAGACACATACAGAGCGCAGAGGGGCAGGGTCCTGCGGGGGAATAGACACTCACCTTGAGGTTCCCGTCAGCTGTGATTCGCAGCCGGTTGCAGGTCCCACAGAAATGCTCAGACATAGACGTGATGAAGCTGACCTGGCCTCGGAAACCGGGGATTTTAAAGGCCTGTGGGCGGGCGCAGAGGAGGAAGTGGGGGTGGGCCAGCTCCCTCTCCGTGACATGAGACCTGACACCATTCCCTCTCCATGGGAGCCCTGCAGCAAGCGGCCTGCAAGGCCCTCAGACAACAGAACCCCTGAGCTCTCTGCCTGCACCTGGCCTGCCCAAGACGAAGGCTCCTTAAGTTTCAGGGCCTGGGGGCAGCATGGCCAGAGACAGCCACATGGAAGGGCCAGACAAGCTCCCGTCCACCACTAACTCCAGTGTGCCCCATGACAAGCTCCTTAACACGTCAGGCCTTCCTTTCTGTCAGTGAAGCAGGGAGTCCACTATGATGGCCCTGAATCACTTCCCGCTTAAAGAGCACTGTCCTGTATCACTGACTCCGACCCCAGCGCGGCCCCTGCCAGCTCTCCCATCCGAGGGTCCTAGGGTGGTGGCATGACCCTCCTCCCAGCCCCAGCCCGTCCGTCTGCCCCCAACCTTGGCTGTGCTGGATTCCTCCCCGGGCAGCTTCTCCAGCTCCGGCCACTGCTGCCGGAGGGTGTCCAGCATCTCCTTATAGCTGACCATCTTCTTAAAGTTCCACTTGTTGCCTGTGTTGGGGGTGGGAGCCACTGAGTTGCATGCTATGGGGATGCCGGGGCTTCAAGTTCACCCTCCCGCAGCCCAGGAACCAGTTCTCTGCCTCTGGGCCAGGAGAACATGAGGCTCAGCCTGAAACAGGGGGATGTAACCATACCTACGCTCTCCATGAGAAGCCTCCAATCCCCACCACAGGCTTGGTGCCTGCGAGGCCCCTCTCCACCATCCGTGGAGAAATTTCTTCACGCACGGGGGCTCTGAGGTCAGCAGCATCCACAGGGGCGGCCAGACCTTGTCTGCCCAATCAGCTCTTCCCGGGGTCCTCAGCAGCCCCCCACTGTGCTTTTAGCGAGGCCCTGGTCAGGCTCCGCGGACAGGCCTGGCCTCCTCCTCCCCCACCCACCCTGCCCTGTGGCGCTGACCGTCAAAGGGCATGTACTCGATGAAGCGCACGTCCAGGGGGAGGCCCTCGGTCAAGGCCACGAAGTCCAGGAGTTCGTCCTCGTTCAGGCCTCGCATCACCACGCAGTTCACCTTGTCAGGGGACGAGGGAACCGTGAAGGTTAGCCCTGCGGTGTTCTTTCTCCGGGGTGGAGGGCTAGTTCTGGCATCTCCCTAGGCTCTCCACCCAGGGTCCCGTTCCTTGCAGCTCTCCCCCAGTTCTCCATGGGGTGGAAGATCCCATGGGGCATGGGGTCACTGGTTTTCTCCCCTCTCTTGTCGGGAGCAGGGGCAAAGCTGGAGGGAGTGGGCCAAAGGTAGTGGGGGCTACCCTGCAGCTGCTCCGGCCAGGGATAGAGGCTGTCTTGGAGTAGGCAGGAAGTCCTCACCTTCACGGGGCTGTAGCCCAGCTCGATGGCCTTGTGGATGCCCTCCATGACCTTGTGGAAGCCTGTGGGCAGGGAGAGAAGCAAGGGTCCAGGCACCGCCTCCCTCTTCCCTCAATCTCACACCCACAGTGAAGTCCCAGAGCTATCAGGAGCCTCAGAGACCAGAGAGTCCAGGGACCAGAGGGTAAATATTTTAGGCTCTGTAGGCCAAGAGGCAAAATTGAGGGTATTATGTAGACATGTATCATAAAGGTTTCATCAACTAAACTCAGAATATGATAATAACTGAGTATAACTTATAACACAGCTCTGCAAATAGAATGGAAAAGTGAAGTTCTTTTTGCAGGGACAATATTTCGCTTAATTGGGATTCATGGCAAATGTTCCTTATCATTAAATTCACGGCATATGCTATCACCAAAATCCATTCCTCGCTTGCAGGCTGTCAAAAGCCAGGCACAGGGGCTAGACTTGGCTGGTGGGCTGTAGCGTGGGGACCCTGATCTAGGTGAACCCACTGATGGTCAAGAGGAAGAAACCGAGGTCCAGAGAGACAGGCAGTGCCCAGCGGGGCTGGGGGCGGGAGAGGGCAGCCCGCACTCATCCTTCAGCATGCAGGCTCCCCAACTCCCTCACAGCGCTTCCTCCTCCCCAGTGCATCCACTCACCCACTCTTCACGTTCTCCTCAGGCACCTAGCAGGCCCAGGCGCTGGGCCGGGCTGGTGAGCACACCCTGTGCATGTGAGCCTCACCCATCTCTGTGGTTAACGCAGTGAATGCGGTCCCCCAGGCTGCCTTCTCCTCCTGCCCCAGCTCACTCGTGCATCCAACCATCTAGGCGCCTACTGACCCTCCCTTGCCCCCAGCCGGCCTCCGTGGCTTCCCCGCAGCATTCCTGGAGTGAGACAGCAGCGCTCGGCCGCTCAGTTGTGTCTAGCTCTTTTGCAACCCCATGGACTGCAGCTTGCCAGGTTGCCCTGCCCATGGGGTTCTCTGGGCAAGAATACGGGGGTGAGTTGCCATGTCCTCCCCAAGACAGCAGGAAGAGATGGCAAAGGAAAGACTGGGCAGCATTCACACAAAGTGCTGTTGGCAAGCTCTCTCTTCTCTAAAGTACTCTCCCTCCAAAGGGAGGCAGGGGACACAGAGGTGCAAGTGGGAGGGCAGATCTGACATTAGGAATCGACAGTCTCCAATCTTCATTCCAGGAAAGGAGTCAAGGAGGCAGGGGGTGTGCGAATGTGTGTGTTTGCGGGTGGGCGATAGCGGGAAGGTGGGTGCGAATCAAGCTCCCAATTACACCTTCCACCTCCCCGCCTCAGAGCTCCTGCAGGTTCAACTGATGCTCCACGTCAAAGTAAGCTCCCTTGATTCAAATGCCCCATCCCTCAAGGCCCAGCAGGAAGGCCTCCTCCTTGAAGCCCTCCCAGTATGCCCCTGCTAGGAGAGACAGCCCTAGAGAGGAAGTTCTCTCGTCCCCTCTGAAGGCCGGAACTGACACCACACAGCCAGCAAAGGTGGTCCCCTGGGGTCACAGTCTCAGCCCTTCGTAGTCTATAAGGCAGAGCAGCATCCTGTGTCTGTCCTTCCACTGTGCCCAGAGCAGCCCTTCTCAGGAAGCAAAGACTGACCCAGGCTTCCACAGCACACTGCTGGGTATAAACAGGAAGTCACACGCTGGGGGTGGGGTCGGGGGAGGAGGTGGGGCTGAGCTCTCCAGGCTGTTTCCAGAGAAGGGGAAGGAGAGCCGGATCTCCCCAGCCACCTCTCTGATCCTCCAGAGCACTCTCCGTAGTGCATCGCCTTTCCAAATCAAAGGGCGTCCGACCCTCTACAGAACCTCCCACTCAACCCAGGGCTCACGGATAGCTGGTGCCAGCCCAGTGAGACCCAGGGCTCGGCCCCTCCCTGATGGAGCCTGGCAGGAGGCAGCCGTGGGTGTGCTGGCTGCAGGGGGTGAAGGAAGAGGCTTGCTACATCAGGAGGGGCCCAGCAAGCACCCCCGGGTGCTGGGGCACCCCCCATCTGGCAGCGCTGGCCCTGTCCCTGGCATCTAGGATGGCGGCTTCCACCCCCAGGCTGCCCACACTTCCTCAGACCTCACTACAGGGTAAACAACTTGTCCCAGCATGCCAGGGACTGTCTTGGTTTTAAAATGGAATGTCCTGTGTTCTGGGAACGCTTTCCGTGCTGGGCAGGGAAGAGGGAAGGCTGGTCACCACGGTTCATTAACATCTGACCCCAAAATGTCCTCAAGGGGGTGGCCAGAGAAAAGGGACATGTTGCAAGACTGAGGAGGGAGGAATAAACATCTAGGCTTTGTGAGAGCCCAGACACAGAGAGGGAGAGACCAGGCCCCTCGCACTCGCCACGGCTCCCCTGCTATGAGGGCCTGGGAGGGTCACCCTCCACCGTGAATCCCATCTGATCACCTTTCCTGCGGACGATGAACTCAAACTTGGCTGGTACCAGCGTGTCCAGGCTGATGTTGATGGCGCTGAGGCCAGCTTTCTGAAGCTGAGGTAGCAGCCGGGCCAGGTTGATGCCATTGGTGGTGATGCCAATGGTCCTCAGGCCTTCCAGCCGGCGGAGGTGGGCTGGAGAGAGAACAGGAAGGGGTATCAGCCTGCTTGTTCTTGGTGAGGCTGGGAGAAGGGCTGAAAGGAGAAACTCTCTAAGATGGATAGAAAACGAGCTCTCTGTGGACTACTACTGACCGGGTTTAGCTTAATGAGAAACATAAGGATAGAAACAATGATTTAAAAAAGCAACCAAAAGATCAAACACCGAGTGCTCCCTCTGCTAGAGTGCACATAGGCCCAGATGGATTAAGGAGACTCGCGCCCAAAGAGCACAGAGGAGGAGGTTCTGAGCAAAGCGGGTGGGAAGCTAGCCTGCACCAAGTTGAGCAGGCACCTGGACAAGGAGCAGAAGTGGGGGCCCTGCGCGCGGCAGGGAGGCTGCCTCCTAGGGAACGGTATACGGATGCGTTGGGTGTGCTGGTCACCCTACCATCCCCACCAGCAGGGGGATGGCAGCAACTTTTACCCCAAGGCTGCAGCACTTGAGCCAGCTGAAGGGGGTGGGGGCAACCCTCCCCGTCCCCATCTGAGTAGCTGCAGACAGTGGGAAGCGACTGACAACTACGACACACGGATGAAAGGGGCTGAAGGCCACGCAAATGCACGGAGAGGTGCTCTCTGCTCACGCATTAGAGAATCCACGTCGCTAAAATGCGCCATCCTAGCCCAAAGCAATCTCCAGCTTCAGTGCAATCTCCATCAAAATTCCAATGGCATTTTTCACAGAGAGAGAGCAAACAATCTTAAAATATGTATGGTACCACAGAAGAATGTCAACAGTCAAAGCAATTTAAGAAAGGAGAAAAAGGCTTGAAGCACCACAATCCCTGATTTCAAACTATATTACAAAGCTGTAGCAATCAAAACGGTATAATATTGGCATTAAAAAAAAAGACCCGTGAGGGATTCCCTTCGTGGTCCAGTGGATAAGACTCCCAATGAAGGGGACCTAGGTTCAATCCCAGGTCGGGGAACTAGATCCCACATACTGCAACTAAAGATCCCGTGTGCTGCAACTAAGGCCCAGAGCAGCCAAATAAATAAAGCTACATGGATCAATGGAACAGAGTCCAGAGATAAACCCATGCGTGTGCGGTCAACTAATTTACAACAAGGAAGCAGAAATATACAATGAGGAAAGGACAGGGAAAACTATATAGCCAAGTGCAGAGGAATGAAACTGGACCACCCTATTATGCCACACACAAAAATCAAGCTCAATTAAAAATGGATTAACTCTCGATACGAAACCATAGGACTCCTAAGACGAGACAGGCAGTGAGCCAAAGGGGCTTACTTTGACACTGATCTTGGTGATGACTTTTTTGGATTAGACACCAAAAGCAAAGGCAACAGAAACAAAAATAAGTAAGTGGGACTACATCAAAGGAACATGCCTGCACACAGCAAAGGGAATGGTGGACTTAAGTCCACCTACTGAACTGCAGAGGATATCTGCAAATGATACATATGATGGAGGGTTAACATCCAAAATATACAAAGGACTCATATACCTCAGCTTCAAAAAAAAACAAAAACAAAGACAACCATCTGATTAAACAATGGTAGGAATGTAAACTGGTGCAGCCCCTACGGAAAACAGCGCCAAGATGGCTGGTGCACTGGGATGACCCGGAGGGATGGTACAGGGAGGGAGGTGGGAGGGGGGTTCAGGATGGGGAACACGTGTACACCCGTGGCAGATTCATGTTGATGTGTGGTAGAACCAATACAATACTGTAAAGTAATTAGCCTCCAATTAAAATAAATAAATTTAAATTTAAAAATAAATAAATAAAATAAAAATTTTAAAATAGATCTACCCCAGGATCAGCAATTTCACTTCCGGGTATTTATCCAAAGAAAGGGAAAACATTAACTTGAAAAGATATATGCACCCCATGTTCACTGTAGCATTATTTATAATAACCCAGACTTGTCCATTAATGGATAAATGGATAAGTAAAATGTGGTATACACACACACAGTGGAATATCGTTCAGCCATAAAACGAAGGAAATCTGGCCATTTGCAACAGCATGGATGGATCCTGAGAGCATCATGTTAAATGAAAATGTCAGACAAGACAAATAACACATAATCTCACTTACACATGGAATCTAAATAAAACCAAAAATCTAAAAAAAACACAAAATCCAATAATCGTGGGTTTGAACAAAATTCATCGACAAATATGTATTGACCAACGAGCAATGATATCACTTCACATTTGTTAGAATGGCTATGATCAAGAAGACTATGATCAAGTGTTGGCAAGGAAGTGGCAAAAAGGGCACTCCTTACTCCCTGGAAGGAAAGTTATGAGCAACCTAGACAGCATATTCAAAAACAGAGACATTACTTTGCCAACTAAGGTCCGTCTAGTCAAGGCTATGGCTTTTCCAGTGGTCATGTATGGATGCGAGAGTTGGACTGTGAAGAAGGCTGAGCGCTGAAGAATTGATGCTTTTGAACTNAAAAAAAAAAAAAAAAAGACAATCTTGAGAAACTCACAGGATGATGGACAGTCCCGTTGGAGCTGGTACAGGGAAGGGGGTGTGGAGCTTAAGGGGACTGGCCAATGAAAGCAGTTAAGAGAAAGCCAGTGGGGGTGGGGGGTGGGCAGGTAAGCTTTCTCCCTGCCCTTATGCACTGATGCCTCAGTATGATAACTGCCTGTCCTCTTACGGAGGAATCTGGTGATAGGAGCACCAGAGAACTAGCTCAGGAATTCACTACAGGTCAGGTGGGGGGGGGGGCAGTGGGGGGAAGCTGTCAATGTCCTGCTGGGAATTGGAGACCACAGTGGGGGACCGTCCGGCCTCAGGCATCCATTCCTCCACTTCCCTCCTCCAAAGCCCACTGAGGGTCATTGCTTCTTTCCAACCTGCTTCTCCCCGAGGGCAGAAGGCCTGCTGGACCACCATATTACATCACTCCAGGATTACGTCACTCCAGGAGGTACCCTTCTCATCACGCTCTGGATGGACAGCATCTCCTGAGTTGCACAGTCCACAACCTGCACAGTCTGACGTTAGCATCCCCAGTTAGAAAGGGCCTCGGGGCCTCAGTTAGGACCAGCGTCAGGGAACTAATAGTGCCAGCATCAGGGCATTAGTTAGAGCCATAGGCACGACATTAGTTAGGGCCAGCCTCAGGGCCGTAGTTAGGGACGGTATTTGGGCCTCTGTTGGAGATAACTTGAGGGCCCTCGTAAGAGGCAGGTTGTTAGGGCAGCATCAAGGGCTTATTTAGGGACAGGATTGGGGGGAAGTGAGGGGCATTTGAGGCTATTAGGGACATTGTCGGGGCCTTTGTTGGGGCAAGCATCAAGGCTATAGTTATGACCAGTGACAGGGAGTGAGTCTGGCCACTATTATAGGCAGTCTCAGTGACCTGAGTAGAGACAATATCAAGACCTTACTTAGTGAGAACGCCAGAGACTTATTTCGGGTTAGGGTTTAGGGTTAGGCTGGTCCCTGGTGGGGAAGATTACAAACACGAGTGAATAACTGTGATATTCTGGCATCTTGAGCTCTCTGGTCCTGTCAAAGACTACGATCTGGCCTTGAACCTTTTCCCGTTATGTGGTGTCAAACAGAACAGCGCATATCCTCAGGGCAGTAAATTTACTGGCTAAACTAAGGAGACCCTTGAGAAGTACATCTAGTGCCTCCCGGAACAAAAACAAACCAAAAAACCCCAACCCTCCATTCATATCAATAGAAAAAAAAAAAAAAAAGAGATCAAACAGACCAAGACTGTAAGAGAAATATAAATACAACAAAACAAATAACAGAGGATATTAACAAAATGAAACAAAATTTTTCATGGTAAAAGGGAACAAAGGGAAAGCAGTAGCTAAAAACATTATTGTGAAATAAATAACACAAGAAGATAAATGGTAACATCCACACAGGAGAAACTGACGAGCTGGAAGGTAAGACTAAAGGGCTCTTCTAGCACAAAGAAGAAGAGAGTAAGACACCAAAATATAATTTAAGAACAGTGGAGGATCTAAGTAGATGGGTCCCATCCAAATAGAGGTCCAAGAAAAAAAAAAAAAATTAAACTTGGGAGAAGGAAGGAATAGAATAATGGGGAAAAAAATTCCCTATATCAGGAAAATTTCATTGAATGCCAACAGGACAGATGAGGAAAAGCTTATCCTAGACATATTAGGTAAAATTTAAGGAAATTCGACAACAAAGGCAACACTCGATCCAGAGAAGATGAGCACATCACCAAGAGCAAAAACCAGACTGACGTAAGACTTCTCCCAACAGCCAGACTGATTAAGGAGACAAGGCAGTGACATTCTTAACATAATGAAGGAACGAACCTTGAACACAAAATTGTATATGCATTCAAGTAGTATTATAAAATTACCACTTTACTATTATAAAACTGTGGTGCTGGAGAAAGAAAACTCTTGAGAGTCCCTTGGTCTACAGGAGATCCAACCAGTCCACCCTAAAAAGCAAATCAGTCCTGAACTTTCATTGGAAGGACTGATGTTAAAGCTGAAACTCCAATACTTTGGGCCACCTGATGTGAAGAACTGACTCATTTNTATAAAACTGTGGTGCTGGAGAAAGAAAACTCTTGAGAGTCCCTTGGTCTACAGGAGATCCAACCAGTCCACCCTAAAAAGCAAATCAGTCCTGAACTTTCATTGGAAGGACTGATGTTAAAGCTGAAACTCCAATACTTTGGGCCACCTGATGTGAAGAACTGACTCATTTGAAAAGACACTGATGCTGGGAAAGACTGAAGGTGGGAGGAGAAGGGGACGACAGAGGATGAGATGGTTGGATGGCATCACCGGCTCAATGGACATGTGTTTGTGTAAACTCTGGGAGTTGGTGATGGACAGGGAAGCCTGGCGTGCCGCAGTCCATGGGGTCGCAAAGAGTCAGATACAACTCAGTGACTGACCTGAACTGAACTGCTTTAAAACATTATAAACACTACCTGGCACATCCGATTTAATCAGATTCACCATCAATATCGGACTCACCATTAGAAACCACCACAACAAAAGCATTCATGTAAGAAGAGAAACAAATCCAAGAGATCCTGCAGGAAATGCGCATTTACACAAGATCAGATATCTTGGTAAAGTGATCTTAAAAAGAAAGAGAGGGTGCTTACAAGAGACACAGAGGGGCAGACTATTCGTAAGGCCCTGAAAGTAAAATTCTAGAAAACACCAACCATACCAGTGGGGAAGGCTGAAAAAAAAAAAAAAGCAAAGGCCTAAGAGTGTGCTAAAGCTTCTGCCTTGTTGGGAAGAAAAGCGGGGGGTCATTTATTTAAAAGCCAAAAAGGAGGAAAAAAACACAAAAAAGTACAACAGATTTTTTTAAAACTGTTGAGTCCAACTATCTCAATAATTACAACAAAGGCAACTAGAATAAACTTGCCAATTAAAAGTTAAAGACTGTCACATTTGATCAAAGTAATAGCTACGTGCTGTTTTAAGAGACACACTGAAAGAGCAAGAACGCCTAGGAGTTAAAAATGAACAGATGAAAACAGATAAAATGATCTTACGAAAGCTAAAAGCAAGCTGGTGTAGCTTTAGTAAAATCAAATACATAAACCTTAAGACCAAAAATATCATTATGGAGAGAGACCTAGTACTTAGTGATAAAAGACCCAATTTATGAAGAAGACATAACAATTCGAACCACATATGAACCTAATAAAATCACCTCAACTACAGATAAAATAAAAAGCAATGGGACCTCTGAGAGAAACCAGCAAATCCACCCACTTATTTATTGTTGGCAGGCCAAGCAGATAGAAAATCAGCAGAGACTGACAGAACCAAAGGTTTAGGCAAGAAAATTAGCCAGCTGGGTCCAATAAACAAATATAGATTTCTTCATGTAATAATTAAAGGCTAAGCTGTTCAAGAAAAAAAAATTATAAAAATTGCCAATATACTAGGTCATAAAGCAATCCTCAATAAATTTGAAAGGATAAGTTTCACGCNGAGACTGACAGAACCAAAGGTTTAGGCAAGAAAATTAGCCAGCTGGGTCCAATAAACAAATATAGATTTCTTCATGTAATAATTAAAGGCTAAGCTGTTCAAGAAAAAAAAATTATAAAAATTGCCAATATACTAGGTCATAAAGCAATCCTCAATAAATTTGAAAGGATAAGTTTCACGCAGAAAAGATTCTCTGGCCATATAGTTACATTACACTTTAATAAAACTATGAATTGAAGTCTGCATCTCTTGTATCTCCTGCATTAACAGGAAGGTGTTTGTTTTTTTTTAAACCACTAGCGCCAACTGGGAAGCTGACTTCCCTACAAACAGTGCTGAACTTCCTCAGAAAATTATAAACAGAATTACCATATGACCTAGCAATTCCACTTCTGGGTATACTCCCAAAAGATTTCAAAGTAGAGTCTCAAAGAGATCTCTGTACATCCATGATCACAGCAGCATTATTCACAATAGCTGAAACATGGAAGCAACCCAAGTTGGCCAATGAATGAATTAGCAAAATGTAGCACATTCATCCAATGGAATATTATTTAGCCTTAAAAAGAAAGGAAATTCTGCAATATGTTACAACACGAATGAATCTTGAGGACCTTTGCTAAATGAAATAAGCCAATCACTCACACACACACACACACACACACACACACACACAAAGGATTTCACTTCTATGAGATTCTTATTCAGTTTCCCAGTCGTGTCCGACTCTGTGACCCCACAGACTGCAGCATGCCAGGCCTCCCTGTCTCCCACCATCTCCCAAAGCTTACCCAAGGTCATGGCCATTGGATCGGTGATGCCATCCAGCCATCCCATCCTCTGACACCCTCCTTCTCCTTCTGCCCTCAATCTTTCCCAGCATCAGGGACTTTCCCAAAGAGTTGTCTGTTTGCATCAGATAACAAAAATACTGGAGCTTCAGGCTCAGCATCAGTCCTTCCAGTGGAAATTCAAAGTTGATCTCCTTTAAGATTGACTGGTTTGATCTCCTTGCTGTCCAGGGGACTTTCAGGAGTCTCCTTCAGCACCACAGTTTGAGGCATCAATTCTTCGGCGTTTTGCCTTCTTTACGGTCCAGCTCTCACAACCGTACGTGACTGCTGCGAAGACCACAGCTTGACTATATGGACCTTTGTTGGCAGAGTAACGTCTCTGCCTTTCAACACACTGTCTAGGTTTGTCATAGCTTTCTTGCTACGGGTCTTAGAGCAGCCCAAACCATAAAGATAGAAAGTATAATGGTGGTTGCCAGGGGCTGGGGAAGAAGAGAATGGAGAGTCACTGTTTAATAGGAGCAGAATTTCAGATGTACAAGAGAATAGGAATAGACGGTGGTGATGACTACATAATAATGTGTATGTACTTACTACCACTGAGCTGTACTTTTAAGTAAGATGGTAAATTTTCTGTTATGTGTATTTGAACACAATAAAAAAAGTGGGGGAAGGAACATCCCAACAGAATTTTCCAGGGAACAGGGTAATCAGATTCTAAAATTCTCATGGACAAAGCNGTGTATGTACTTACTACCACTGAGCTGTACTTTTAAGTAAGATGGTAAATTTTCTGTTATGTGTATTTGAACACAATAAAAAAAGTGGGGGAAGGAACATCCCAACAGAATTTTCCAGGGAACAGGGTAATCAGATTCTAAAATTCTCATGGACAAAGCTTGGTATAGCTAGCTAAAGCACTGCTGAAGATTAACACGGATTTCCCTTATCAGATAATGGGCTTATGAAGCCATAGAGATTAAGACTGTGTGATCCTGGCATACAGATAGACAAACTAAATAGAATAAAACAAACTCAAAACAGACCAATGTACACATAGCTGATTTATGGAGGAAGTAGGAATTATTCAATAGATGGAACTAGAAAAAGTGACTGTTCACATGGAAAAGAATGAAACCGGATTCCCCGAAGTTACGCCCAGATTAACTAAGGACTTAAATGCAAAAACGAAACTTCAAATATTTTAGTAAAACCATAGGCATTATTCTGACCTTGAGTGACGCGTTTCATTAAGTACAAAAAGCAGTAACCGTAACAGAGAGAACTAATAAATTCAAAAACTGCCACTGATCAAAAAAATTGTTACACGAAGTATGGCTTGTTTTTTCAAACTGGGAGAAAATATTTGCAACATATCTCAAGAACTTGGAGCATACCAATATGAAAAACCAAACAGAAAAATGAGCACATGACCTGATCTGGTATGACACAGGAAAACAAATGTATATATAGCTAATACACACATGACAAGACGCCTGATCTCATTCTAAACAGGGAAGTACAAAGCAAGACAATAAAATGGCATTTTATAGACAGTCCACTGGAAAAAGTCCAGAATGATAATACTGAATGTTGGGAAGGATCCAAAAGATACTTAGGTACTGCTAGGGAGAGTGTAAAGTTATACAACCACTGTAAGACAATGCCAAATTGTTTGCCATGGTTAAACATTCACATATTCCAAACCCTGGCAATTCCTTTCCTAGAGAAAGTGTACACCAAGATGCAGTTATGTCTTGAAAGAGAATACAGTGTTTAAAGCAGCACTGTTTATAACACTGAGAAATTGGAAAGAACCCAAACGTTCACGAACAGGAAGTGTGGTCTATTCACATAATGGAACAGGAGACTAAGAGAAAAGCAGATGAAAGAAACGAACCGCAACTCAGGCTGACATCTGTGAATTTCAGTTGCGTCAAAAGAGTAATTCCTGAAGGACCCACACAGTACAATACTTAAAAATTCAGGAACACCATCCTATTCTTAAAAAGTAAAGGAGTGATAAGCAAGGCATTTAAAAGAGCTTTCTTAGGAAGGAGAAATACAAGGTAGTGAAGTCCACAGAGTTGGTCAAAGGTTTTTTCCAGGGTTCTGATTCTTCCAAAAAAAAAAAAAAAAAAAATTGATGAGGTAGTGGGTTTCCTTAGGAGTTCATAGCATTATCAAAATATGTAAATACATTTGTATAAATAAAGTGAAAAAGGCCATGCATGGATCAATAATGAGATTATTTAATGAACCTAGGATTAGGATTTACTCTAAAGTTCTATGTAACTAGAGTCCATGAAAAATAAATTTAAAAAACTTTACCCCATTTCAAAAATCTTTCACGCCTCTTCATCGCATCAGGCCTCTTACTAGGGGCTCTAAGCTTTGAGACCTGGATGCTCCACATTTCGTTTCTTCAACATAATGGAAGAACAAAATCAAAAAGGGAAAGCCTGCAGGACTGAGCGATTCTCCAACTAAGCTGTCATCTGACAGCGACAAGTCAGACTTGAAGTCAGAAGCCGAAAAAGGTGCCCTGCAAACATTGCCAACACCATTGCAGGAGTTGTATTTACAGGCATGCCTTGGGGATACTGTGGCGTTGATTCCAGGCCGCTGCACTAAGGCAAGGATCACAACAAAGCAAGTCACACAGAGTCCCCTGGTTTTCCAGTGCATGTAAAAGTTATGTTGGACTTCCCTGGTGGTCCAGTGATTAAGAATCCATCTGCCAATGCTGAGGACATGGGTTCTATCTCTGGTCTGGAAAGATCTCACATGCCATGGAGCAGCTAAGTCTGTGTACCACAAGAACTGAGTCCAAGCACCCACAGTCCATGCTCTGCAATGAGAGAAGCCGCTGCAGTAAGAAACCCGTGCACCGCAAACCCAGGAGTAGCCCCACTGGCCACAACTAGAGAAAGCTTGTTCAGAGCAATGAAGACACAGTGTGGTTTAAAAAAAATTATGTTTACACTATCCTGTAGTTTGTTAAGTGTACAATAGCATTAGTCTAAGCAACCATACATTAAATTGAATTAAAAAATACTTTACTGCTAAAAATTACTACTGTTAAGCCTACAGGGAGTTGCAGTAGTAACATCTAAAATATCCGATCACATGGGATTTCCCTGGAAGTCCAGTGGCTAAGACTTCAAACTCCCATGGCAGGGGCTCCAGGTTCAATACCTGTTCAGGGAACTAAGATCTCACATGTGGTAACAAAGACTGAAGATCCTGAACGCCGCAACTAAGACCTGGTACAACCAAATAAATAAATATTAAAAAAAAATAACTTATCATAGATTACCATAACAAATGTAACAACAAAAGAGTTGGAAATGTGAGACTAAAATGTGACACAATGAGTGAATGCTGTTGGAAAAATGCCACCAATAAACTTGCTCAACGCAGAGTTGCCGCAAACCTTCCATTTGTAGAAAAAAACAGTATCTGTGAAGTACAGTAAAGGGAAGCGTCATCAAGTAAGGTGTGCCTACTTGATGCTTCCTTGTTTTTGAAAATCACAAACCGTCACCATCCAACGTGGCAGCTGCTAACCACACGTGGGCATTTAAATCAGTGAAAACTATAATAAAGTTACAAATTCATTTTCTCAGTCACAGTAGCAGCATCTGAAGCCCAAGGCTACCTACTGTATCAGACAGTACATAGAACGTTTTCATCATCCTGGGAAGTTCTATGGGACAGCACTGCCCTAAACCCATGACAAGAAGGGAGGAACTTGCTCATATACAAGCCAGGAGGAGTAGTGCAGAATCAGCTCAGGATTGCTGGAGGGGCTCCCAAGCTGAGCTGTCTTCAGCAGCACCAGTCCCAGGGCTGACAGCCTCAAGCAGGCACCCAGAGACCCAAGACGGGTGACTTAGTGAAACCCACAACCCCTTCACTCTGCCCCCTGGATGGGGTCCCTAAAAACTCTCATCTGGAGGGTGGGGAACAAGTGCTTGTGAACATCTCAGCTCTGTCTGCTGCCCCCTCCCCTCCTCTCCCCTCCCTCTAGCCCTTCTTCCTCACTAGCCCCACTTACCCTGCCCTGCAGGGCAGTTTTACTCTGAATAAGTACCTCTGCCAATCAAAGGAGCTGGGCTGGGAGATGTCAAAGTGGCAGCAAACAGCAGCACAGGAATTCAAGGCTCTATGACTGCCATTATCTCAGAACACTGGGGGAGGGTTGGGGGAGAGCTGGGGGGTGGCACAGTGCCCCCTGCCCTGCCCCAGTACACACCATTGAAGAAAGAGATCAGTCATTCAAAGTAGGTCACTGTAGCCGGTTCCTTGTCCAAACCACCATCTATGTGGTGATCAACCCTCAACTATCCCCACACTACCAACCCAGGACCAACAACCCAGGGCCATCAGAGCAGGAGGGCACATGAAGCAACCACTGCGTAGATCATGACACTGAGCCCAGGGAGGGGCAGGAACCTGCCCAAGTTCACACGGCGAGGGGGTGGAAGAGCCCAGAGTGGGAACGCAGCTGGCCACCTCTCCGGGCTCCCTGGCCTCCTCCTATGTAAGGAGAATCTGTGTCCCCCTGACTGTGCTCAGCTAGCCCTCTATAACCAGCAGTGATCCCCACCCCTGGCTCACCCACAGGCCCTGGACAGCAGAGGTAGTGCCCTGACTAAGGGCAGCCAGCCAGGAATGGCCCCTTCCTGGAACCTGGTCTGCCCGTCAGGCCCTGAGGAACGGCCTGGAACAGGGCAGGTCAAGTCAACTACCCTTGGCCAGCATGTGCAGCCCAGGAAAGATGCCAGGATTCCAGGTCAAGTGACCAGTGGGGGTTGCAGGGAGCTGGCCACAGGGCAGGAGGGAGGAAAGTGCTGGCAGGGGTCCCTGGGCCCTTATCAGAGCCCCCCCAGCAGCTGAACTCCATGTTAGATGGCAGTCTTCAGGAACTACTCCCGCCAGTGGGCTGGGATCCTCGAAGGTGAGGCCTGCGATCACTCCCCTTTGACCCCAACACAGTGCCAGGCACACAAGCAGGCACTCTAGAGAACATGCATTGAGGCAGCAAATGAGGCGGACAGCTCCCACCCTGAGCAGCGGAGGCGAGGGCCTCAGCAATCAAGAAAATGAAACCTTATTTTCCTCTGACTTCATCTTCTTTAATTGCACATTCACAGTCCATGCCTGACCTCAAGGCTTAGAACCAGCATACGGCAAGGGCCACCCCACACACAGCACTTGCCACTTGCTAGACATTTCCTTCCTATTTCTTCCCCAGCCTATAAGGTAGCTTACCCTCTTCATCTGGAGGCTTAGGATGTACTTTAAAAGCTGCCCAAGATCTACTACTGTAACAGTAGTATACAGGTGCAGCTGTATCATACTTCAGAGACTGCATTTTAAACCACCTTCGTTCATTCAGCAAACACCAGTGAGCACCAGCTGTGTGCCAGGCATTTTCCTAGGTGCTCAAAACACAGCTATGAACAGAAT
This sequence comes from Neotragus moschatus, assembly GCA_006410615.1. NCBI lineage: Eukaryota > Metazoa > Chordata > Mammalia > Artiodactyla > Bovidae > Neotragus > Neotragus moschatus. Next base: position 1,312,273 of record SJYA01002803.1, on the reverse strand, counting down.
CTGCCCAGATCCCTGAGAGCTTTCATGCTAGTTAATGAGAAGACAAAAACTAACCAAACAACATAATGTGGTAGAGTAGGGTCGCCACACCTTTTCTGTCGGAAAGACCAAAGAGTAAACATTTTCAGCTTTGCCAGCCGTATGGTCTTTGCGGCAACACCTCAGCTCTGCAACGTGCTGCTGCTGCTGCTGCTAGGTCACTTCAGTCATGTCCGACTCTGTGCGACCCCACAGACGGCAGCCCACCAGGCTCCCCCGTCCCTGGGATTCTCCAGGCAAGAACACTGGAGTGGGTTGCCATTTCCTTCTCCAATGCATGAAAGTGAAAAGTGAAAGGGAAGCCTTTCAGTCATGTCCGACTCTTAGCAACCCCAGGGACTGCAGCCCACCAGGCTCCTCCATCCATGGGATTTTCCAGGCAAGAGAACTGAGATATGTAAATGAGTGGGTGTGGTTACGTCACAATAAAACTTTATTAATGGACGGTGAATTTAAAATTTCATATAATTTTCACGTGCCACAGATGTTATTCTTTTGATTTTCTTTTTGAATCACATTTAGAAACAGAGAAACTATTCTTAGCTTACAGGCTACACGCAAGCCGCTGGTGGCCCTGGACAGTATCAACTCCTGGGAGACGAAACAGCTGGGGGCGTGTATGCGGGGAGAGACTTCAGGTCAAGGAAACCTCCCCTAAGGAGGTGACACGGGGGCAGAGCCCTGAAGGAGGCAGGCTGGCAGCCCTCTGCTCCGGGCGAGCGCAATGGCACCTGGAAAGGCTTGGCGGCGTGAATGCGGGGGAGGATGGGGGCGGAGCGGCAGGAGAGAGGTCTCTTCGGTTGATGGAACCAGATCACGCGGGCCTCCAAGCCGGGGGGAGGACTTTAGTCTAAATCTGACGTCAAACCACTGGGCTCTGGCACTTCCTAGCTTTGTGACCTTGGGCGAGTTCTCCAACTTCTCTGTGCCTCATTTCTTAACAAAAATGAGAATAACGATAGTGCCTGTTTTCAGAGGGCGGCAGGACTCTGTGAACATAACCTCCCAAGGGAGTGTTGGCTTCTGATACTGGTACTCGAGTCAAGCTGGATGGAGCAGGACCTGGGAGAGGTGGTGATAACTCTGGCCAACTCACCCACGATGTCCACCACGTCGGGCCGGATGAGCGGCTCCCCGCCGGTGAGCCGGATCTTGTCCACGCCCTCTTTCACAAAGAGCCGGGCCAGGGTCAGGATTTCCTCTGTGGTCAGCAGGTCAGCCTTGGGGGNATTCGGGAGAACGCTAGCCGGGGACTCGCCGCCCCGGGTCCTCGAGGCAGGGGCGGGGCGAGGGCGGGGCCCGAGCAGCCAATCGGCGTGGGTGCTGTGTCGCGCGGCTTTCTGGGAGTTGTAGTCCACTCTCGCGGCTCCTTTTCCCTGGCTGGTTGTGTTCTATCTAGGGAGGGCTTGGAAAACGCCAGGTTCAAACTCAGCAAAAGATCCTGAGTCTTTTCCTACTGGCAGCTCTGGACTTTGGGCCAGTCGCATACCACGACCTAAGTGCTTTAGTGCCAGGCGAATGAAATTTAAGGAGGTGCCAAAAAAGTAGATTTTCAAGATAATGTTTTAATGCAATATCTCAAAAAGACAGAATGCGAAAAAAATAATGAACAAAATATCAACATTTACATAAAAAGATCTGAGGAAAAGACATGAATGAGTAATAGCTGCAGGCTTTTCCCTCACCATCTTTCTAGCTTTATCAGCCATTTCTCACCAAAGTATGTCCTGCGTTCCCTGACACAAGATTATTGACCATTTCCTCAACTGTACTTTCCTACCTATGCACCTTCGCCCATCTCTGCTGATTTAAAGGTCACTCATGCTCAGACACAGAAGAAATTCCATTTCACTAATCTCAACAGTGCCCTAAGCCCTAAACACATACTCAACCAAATGTTCTCTCTTTTCCTGAAACTTTTAGGCTTTTATTTCTTCCTTTGTCATAAATCCTTTAACCTATTATGGTATGTACTATAGTTTTATATATATTTGTAACGCTTCTATACCCAGTGACTGCAGTCTTCTAGAAAGAAGGGATCAATGCTCATGGTCATTTTTGTATCACCTACAGTGCTCAGCACAGTACATTTCCCATAGAGTTTATTGAATAGTTCTTAATCAATTTTTAAAAAAGCAATATCTGAGCCTGCACATTTATGACTTCTCTAAGTCCTTTCACGGAGTCTAGGCCCTGGTTGTAGGATGCTCAGCTCCCTCCTTCAGGGTACACTTCTGCAACTGTTAGTGCCCCAAAGGACACTAACAATCTTGGTGCCTGTGTTTAAAAACGTACGTAGCAAGAAGTCATGGAATAAGTGGATATCATCTTTGGAATGCTTCCTACACACCAAACACCATGCTAAGTATCACTTAATACTTACAATAGTCTTACAGTTAATAGAATGTCAGCTTTGCAACTTAGGAAACAGAAGCTTGGAGAGGATAGGTAATTTTTCCAGAGTCACATGGTTGATAGCTGGCAAAACTGGGATTTAAACCCAAGACAATATGATTCTTAAAGTCAAGATTCAGTATGTATCAGGAATTGGTGAGAAGGGTCCCTTTCTCTCTCTCAAAAACAAAGAGCATAGTCTTTAAAACTTTCCATGGAATGCACCCTCAGTAATGAGTCTATGTCCTGCTGCTGCTGTTGCTGCTAAGTCGCTTCAGTTGTGTCTGACTGTGCGACCCCATAGACAGCAGCCCACCAGGCTCCTCCGTCCCTGGGATTCTCCAGGCAAGAATACTGGAGTGAGTTGCCATTTCCTTCTCCAATGCATGTATGCATGCTAAGTCGTTTCAGTTGTGTCTGGCTCTGTGTGACCCCATGGACAGCAGCCCACCAGGCTCCTCTGTCCACAGAATTCTCTAGGCAAGAGTACTGGAGTGGGTTGCCATTTCCTTCTCTGAATCTATGTACTGCTGCTGCAGCTGCTAGGTCACTTCAGTCATGTCTGGCTCTGTGCGACCCCATAGATGGCAGCCCACCAGGCTTCCCCATCCCTGGGATTCTCCAGGCAAGAACGCTGAAGTGGATTGCCATTTCCTTCTCCAATGCATGAGGTGAAAAGTGAAAGTGAAGTCGTTCAGTCATGTCCCACTCTTAGAGGCCCCATGGACTGCAGCCCACCAGGCTCCTTTGTCCATGGGATTTTCCAGGCAAGAGTACTGGAGTGGGGTGCCATTGCCTTCTCCAATCTATATACTAAGAATCCTAATACTCAAATAGGCCTATCTGTTATATCACCATGGAACTTCAAGAACCAAACACTGAAAAACATTATAGGAAACACCTTTAGTTTGAAGCTAAAATCACCTTAGCTTTTCTGAAAGTCTCACTGCATTTGTACAAATCAATTATTGTCAGTTATCTTTTCCTCTCCACTAGTCTATCATTTTTTTGAGACCAGGAACTGTATCTTTATTTCCTAATACACACTTGACAGTATGTTTCAGTCAAAGTTCAGACAATATATGCAAGGGCTGAAGGTGTGTTTGGGTACATTTGAAACAGTGGGACAGGCCTGATGGAAATCTATTTGAAAAGGGCCTGAGAACCCATGGAGGACTGTTCAAGCTCTGTCCACAGCTAAGTTTGATGCCTGTCTTCCCTTCTCTCAACTCCCCGACCCCCCGCCCCTGCCACCCGCCAAAAAGGACCCAGGACAAAACTTTTGAAAGCAACCAAGATGTCCTTCAGTGGGTAAATGGGTTAATAAGCTGTGGTACACCTAGACAATGCAACATTATTTCAGTACTAAAAAGAAATGAGCTAGTGATCCATGAAAAGATATGGAGGAACCTTAAATGCATGCTACTAAGTGAAAGAAAACAATCTGAAAAGGCTACATATGACTGTATGTTTCCAACTATAGAACATTCTGGAAAAGGCAGAACCATGAAGAGAGTAAAAAGATCAGTAGTTGCCAGGGTTTAGTGGGGAAGGGTCAGTAGTTGGAGCACAGAGAATTTTTAGGACGGTGAAAGTATTCCCTATAATACCGCAATGATGGTACAGATCACTATTCATCTGTCCAAAAACACAGGATGTATCAATACAATGCTAAGAATTAACCAGATTGTAAATGACGAACTTTGGCTAGTTATGTTGTGTCAGCACAGATTCATCAGTTGTAACATGTACCGCCCTGGTCGGGGATGTTGACAGTGGACAAGCCTGTGCATGTGTGGAGGCAGTGGGTATGTGGAAAATCTCTGTACCTTTTCCTTAATATTTCTGTGAACCTAAAACTTCTCTAAAAAAGTCTTTGTTCAACAAAAACCTGCAGTTGGTTTGCTGGCTGTATGCCCACTGCCTCTGTCTCTCTCATAATAGAAGCCTCAAGTATGCAGCCCTCTACACTCATTCAAATCCCTCTTCACTCCATCGGTAGCTGTGGACTCTGCAAATTTAGGCATTTTAATTAAGCAGTGAAATTTTTAAAAGTTTTGAAAAATATTATTTCAACAATTCATTTAATGTCTGTGTTGTTTGGACCTTATTCACGCTGCTCTCCATTTGCCTCTCCAGGGTGACCTTCCCCACCCTGCTCTGAGAACTAGAATATTGGTGTCTCCCAGCTGTTTGATGACATCACCCAGGCACCCTTATCTCTGGTTTCCTGCCTAGCAGGAGGCAGAAGCAGGAGACTGGAGATGAGAAAGAGAGTGAAGTCAGAGTGTTTATTCTTCCTGTCTGTTTTGCTGTGGTCTGACATTGACTGTCCTTTTCTACAACTATAATTAAATGGCCCTTCCATCATGAGTCCAGTAACACCAGGTCCAACAACACCGTTTCTAGCCATTGTCCCTTCAAGCTGGGGCGGGGTTGGCTTTCCTCTGTTGATGGTCACAGATGCCTCAACATCCCTGTCAGCCACTTGAACACTGCCCGTAGCTCAAAAATGATCCCTTTGAAAAACCCACCTAAATGTACTGTCACTTTCTTGCTGGTTCCAAGACTGATTCAGGATTCAAGGATTTTTCCCTCACAGTAGCCTAGATTCACCCTTGTTGATAGTGGTAATTACAATACGGCAACAGTTTATCTACATGCCTTCTGCAATATAAGCTCTTTGAGGGCTGCTGCCAAATTTAAGTCATGTGTAATCACAACACCTAGCATGGTGTTTAATGCACAGTAATCTCCCGATTAAAGTGCATTAAATAGTACATTCTGTGCCTTTGACTTGCCTTTCCAGTGAGGTGGCTGTATTAGTCAGGATGGGCTAGATTGTGCTGTTATAACAACCAATCCTAACATCTCAATGTCTACCTGTCCGGTATGGGTTAGCTGAAAATTGTTTCTCATCAGTGTTGTGCTAACTCTGAACCTCAGGTTGGTGGGGAAGCTGATATCAACACAGAATGTGTGGAGAGAGAAGCAGCGTGCAGAGGAGCAAACCAGCTCTTAGAGCCTCTTCCTGGAAAGGTCACACATCATTCTGCTTCTAGGAAGTCATGTGGCTACAGATAATTTCAAAGGGAAGAGGAGCTTAGCTTCCGGGCAGAGAGGGGAAGTCCATATTTGTGAACAGTAAAAATTTTACCAAGGGAACAAACTTCCCTTTGTTTTAATACAATATCATCCAAGCTGTTCTGTTCCCCTGGACAACTCTTGCCTTTATTCATCCCTGTGGGTTGCATTATATACTGAAACCAACTATGGAAGTTTTATGTGTCTCTGCACATGTCACCGTAGTCCCAGTGCTATGAAGTGCTGACTTCACCATTCAGCTGTCTGTCAGCAAAATTAGCGGGGAGAGTTTGTAGTATGTCTTTAATTCAGTGATTCTTAAAGTGTGGGTTTCCAAGGTCAAACACTAATACTTGCACATATTAACATTTGTATTAATACAAATACTAATACTAAATGCTTCCTAATACTGCTAAGATACTATCTGCCCTTTTCCATTCGCATGCTCCTATGGCTCTATAGACGAATTTTAAACAGGTTATGCAATAGTGGNCCTTCAGTGGGTAAATGGGTTAATAAGCTGTGGTACACCTAGACAATGCAACATTATTTCAGTACTAAAAAGAAATGAGCTAGTGATCCATGAAAAGATATGGAGGAACCTTAAATGCATGCTACTAAGTGAAAGAAAACAATCTGAAAAGGCTACATATGACTGTATGTTTCCAACTATAGAACATTCTGGAAAAGGCAGAACCATGAAGAGAGTAAAAAGATCAGTAGTTGCCAGGGTTTAGTGGGGAAGGGTCAGTAGTTGGAGCACAGAGAATTTTTAGGACGGTGAAAGTATTCCCTATAATACCGCAATGATGGTACAGATCACTATTCATCTGTCCAAAAACACAGGATGTATCAATACAATGCTAAGAATTAACCAGATTGTAAATGACGAACTTTGGCTAGTTATGTTGTGTCAGCACAGATTCATCAGTTGTAACATGTACCGCCCTGGTCGGGGATGTTGACAGTGGACAAGCCTGTGCATGTGTGGAGGCAGTGGGTATGTGGAAAATCTCTGTACCTTTTCCTTAATATTTCTGTGAACCTAAAACTTCTCTAAAAAAGTCTTTGTTCAACAAAAACCTGCAGTTGGTTTGCTGGCTGTATGCCCACTGCCTCTGTCTCTCTCATAATAGAAGCCTCAAGTATGCAGCCCTCTACACTCATTCAAATCCCTCTTCACTCCATCGGTAGCTGTGGACTCTGCAAATTTAGGCATTTTAATTAAGCAGTGAAATTTTTAAAAGTTTTGAAAAATATTATTTCAACAATTCATTTAATGTCTGTGTTGTTTGGACCTTATTCACGCTGCTCTCCATTTGCCTCTCCAGGGTGACCTTCCCCACCCTGCTCTGAGAACTAGAATATTGGTGTCTCCCAGCTGTTTGATGACATCACCCAGGCACCCTTATCTCTGGTTTCCTGCCTAGCAGGAGGCAGAAGCAGGAGACTGGAGATGAGAAAGAGAGTGAAGTCAGAGTGTTTATTCTTCCTGTCTGTTTTGCTGTGGTCTGACATTGACTGTCCTTTTCTACAACTATAATTAAATGGCCCTTCCATCATGAGTCCAGTAACACCAGGTCCAACAACACCGTTTCTAGCCATTGTCCCTTCAAGCTGGGGCGGGGTTGGCTTTCCTCTGTTGATGGTCACAGATGCCTCAACATCCCTGTCAGCCACTTGAACACTGCCCGTAGCTCAAAAATGATCCCTTTGAAAAACCCACCTAAATGTACTGTCACTTTCTTGCTGGTTCCAAGACTGATTCAGGATTCAAGGATTTTTCCCTCACAGTAGCCTAGATTCACCCTTGTTGATAGTGGTAATTACAATACGGCAACAGTTTATCTACATGCCTTCTGCAATATAAGCTCTTTGAGGGCTGCTGCCAAATTTAAGTCATGTGTAATCACAACACCTAGCATGGTGTTTAATGCACAGTAATCTCCCGATTAAAGTGCATTAAATAGTACATTCTGTGCCTTTGACTTGCCTTTCCAGTGAGGTGGCTGTATTAGTCAGGATGGGCTAGATTGTGCTGTTATAACAACCAATCCCAACATCTCAATGTCTACCTGTCCGGTATGGGTTAGCTGAAAATTGTTTCTCATCAGTGTTGTGCTAACTCTGAACCTCAGGTTGGTGGGGAAGCTGATATCAACACAGAATGTGTGGAGAGAGAAGCAGCGTGCAGAGGAGCAAACCAGCTCTTAGAGCCTCTTCCTGGAAAGGTCACACATCATTCTGCTTCTAGGAAGTCATGTGGCTACAGATAATTTCAAAGGGAAGAGGAGCTTAGCTTCCGGGCAGAGAGGGGAAGTCCATATTTGTGAACAGTAAAAATTTTACCAAGGGAACAAACTTCCCTTTGTTTTAATACAATATCATCCAAGCTGTTCTGTTCCCCTGGACAACTCTTGCCTTTATTCATCCCTGTGGGTTGCATTATATACTGAAACCAACTATGGAAGTTTTATGTGTCTCTGCACATGTCACCGTAGTCCCAGTGCTATGAAGTGCTGACTTCACCATTCAGCTGTCTGTCAGCAAAATTAGCGGGGAGAGTTTGTAGTATGTCTTTAATTCAGTGATTCTTAAAGTGTGGGTTTCCAAGGTCAAACACTAATACTTGCACATATTAACATTTGTATTAATACAAATACTAATACTAAATGCTTCCTAATACTGCTAAGATACTATCTGCCCTTTTCCATTCGCATGCTCCTATGGCTCTATAGACGAATTTTAAACAGGTTATGCAATAGTGGTTTCAAAACAGATTGAATGCAAAAGCAGATATGAAAACCCAGCTTTTCTATGAAGCTCAGCAAAGATATCTGCAAAAATGGAACACAATGCCACCTTTCTTCCTAATTTTTGGAAAATATTCCAGGCAAGAGTACTGGAGTGGGTTGCCATTTCCTTCTCCAGAGCATCTTCCCAACCCAGGGATCCAACCCGGGTCTCCCGCATTGTAGGCAGACACTGTACTGTCTGAGCCACCAGGGAAGCCCTATAGATATTTTAATAAAAATGCTTATAACAGGTATTGATTTTGTTATTTTTAAATGAGTTAAATATTTTTAAATTTCTGTCTTACTTTCTAATATGATAAATATAAACAAATTGGCATACTAAATATATATTAAATAACCATAACACACAGAAGAAAAACTTCTATGGGTCTTTTGTACTTTTAAAGAGTAGAATGGTTTCTTGACAAAAAGGTTGAGAATTTCTGCCTTAATATATGCCTTTTCATCTTCTGCAGACCCAGAGGCAGCTTAATACTGCTTTATAATTACTCTTTGATCACATAATCCTCCCTAAACCGTAAAAAACAAACAAACAAACAAACAAAAAACCTCAGACCAATTCCCTATTTCCCTGGGCTCCTGGTGGGCTATCTGTTTTATGATGAGGACAGTGGTGGGATGATGGTTTCAGGGAATCCTCCCTAGGAAGCTGGGTTTAATGAAGGAACCCCACATTGGAAGCCAACCCTGCACTTCATGTGTAACCCCTGTCATTTAGTCACTTTCTATTCATTTGATTCAGGTTCCTCATCAGTTAGGAATCACAAACAGGTTTTCAGTTTCCCTAGGATTAAATCATAATGCGTAAGCAAATACTCTACTGCTTTCCTAGTTTGTTTAGGAGCAAAGAGTGCCTTACTAGTGCCACCAAAACCATCTTTGCCCCACATGAAAGAGATTCGATTGATTTCATTGGGTTCCTTAAGCCTCCAGGGGTCTGTGAGTCCACACCATAAACACCTCAAATCAAATTAGCTTAACTGCTTTCCAAGGATAGGTAGCCAATAGCAATCATGGGAAATGAGGTAGGTATGATAATGAATTGGGAAAGTTGAGAAGGGATTGCCAGGCAGGATGGGTCCCACTGGCAAACCAACTAACAGGGAGCCCTGAGGCCCTGAGGCATGTAGGAGAAGAAGGTGTGGAAGGGCGCTGAGAACCTTGTGAGACCTTCCCACCCCTGCTAGGAAATTAATCTGAACTCTTTCTCCTAATCTCTTCCTGACTGTAGGGTGGTTTAAGATTGGTCCATATTTTTAAAAATTTTATTTATTTATTTTTGGTTATGCTGGGTCTTTGTTGATACACCTGAGCTTTCTCTAGATGCAGTGAGTGGAGGCTACTCTCTAGCTGCAGCTCACGGGCTTCCTGTTGTGGTGGCTTCTCTTGTTACAGAGCATGGTCTCTAGGGCACACAGGCTCAGCAGTTGTGGCACGTGGGCTTAGTTACCCCCATGGCACATGGAATCTTCCCAGACCAGGGGCAAACATGTGTCCCCCTGCATTGGCAGGTGGATTCTTAACCACTGGACCACCAGGGAAGTCGGGTGGAGCCAGGAATTCCCTGGCTGTTCAGTGGTTAGGATGTTGCGGTTTCACTTGCCAGGGGCTCAGGTTCAGTCCCTGGTAGAGGAACTAAGATCCTGCTTGACTTGCAGCAAGGCCAAAAAAACTGAGAGGGTGGGATGTATGGAGAGAGTAACGTGGAAACTTATATTACCATATGTAAAATAGACAGCCAATGGGAATTTGCTGTGTGACTCAGGAAAGTCAAACTGGGTGGGGCTCTGTAACAACCTAGAGGGGTGGTGCGNCCTCGATGATCGCTGCAGTTTAGCAGCAGTTTAAGATTTCATTGCCGTATTCACTGAACCTCTAGGCTGCACTAGGAAAATCAGAACAATCACTACCAAGAAGCAAAGCGATGCAAAGTGAGGGGTCATGCCACTGGTCGAGGTCCTTGAGTGCATCCGGATGGCCTGGTCTCTTTGGGCCGGGTCATCTCAGCCCGGAACCTTGTCACAGGTGGATTTTTCTCTTGGAGCTGCTCCCGACAGGGTGGAATGGGGAGGAAGGTGGGAGGGAAGGTCAAGAGAGAGGGGACTATGTATACCTATGGCTGATTCATGTTGATGTTTGGCTTAAGCCAACACAATTCTGTAAAGCAATTATCCTTCAATTAAAAATTAAATTAAAAAATAAAAACACTAGTTTTTTGTTTTTGTTTAAGATAGAGCCTTGTTTCCCTGCCCTTAAATGTGGGCTGGATTTAGGAAGAGTAGCAAATAGAATGTGGCAAAGGTGATGGTGTTAGGTTTCTGAGGGTAGTTTGTGGAAGGCAAGCAGCTTCCTCCTTGCTCTCTCATCACTCACTTTCTGGGAGAATCCATGTACCACGTTGTGAACAGCACTTTGGAGAGGCCCACAGACCAGGAAGGGACATCTGCTGACAGCCGGTGAGGAACCGAGGCCTCCAGCCAACTGCCTTGTGAGTGAGCAATCTTGAACTCAGACCCTTCACCCCCAGTTGAACNATCACTCACTTTCTGGGAGAATCCATGTACCACGTTGTGAACAGCACTTTGGAGAGGCCCACAGACCAGGAAGGGACATCTGCTGACAGCCGGTGAGGAACCGAGGCCTCCAGCCAACTGCCTTGTGAGTGAGCAATCTTGAACTCAGACCCTTCACCCCCAGTTGAACCTTACAATGACTGCAGCTTTTGTGGGTATCTTACTGCAATCTCTTGGAATACCTGAGCCAGAATCACACTGCTGGCCACTGCAAGAGTCCTGATCCTAAGAAATTGTGTGAGAAAATGTTTGTTTCAAGCCACTACATTTGGGATGACTTGTTACACGACCATGGATAACTAGTACAGTATGCGAATTCCTTCTGTGTGTTATTATTTCTTTAAATATATTTCCTGGCCTGATTACAGGAAAAGGGTGCCCTTTGACAGCATATCCTTGCTAAGATGGCAGAGTAGAGGGATATGCACTCATCTTCTGTGAGAACTCCAAAACTGCAACTAACCGCTGAACAGCCAGCAACAGGAGAATGTTGCATCCCACCAATAAAGATATCCCACATCCAAGGGCAAAGGAAAAGCCCCAACAAGATGGTAGGAGGGGCAAAATCGCATTTAGAATCAAACCCCATACCTGCCAGAGATGCTCAGAGGGCTCAAAGAAACCTCATGGGCACCAGGACCCAGGGATCCCACAAGAGACTGAGCCAGACCTACCTTTGAGTTTTTGAGTGTCTCCTGTAGAGGCATAGGTCAGCAGTGGTCTGCCGTGGGGACTGGGGCTCTGACTGCCGCAGACCTGGGAGGTGTGGCTTGTGAGCCCTACCATAGAGCCACCCAGCAGACAATCTGGAGAACAATTACGTCAAAGAAGTTCTCGCACTGTTCTGAAAGTTCTAGGGTGCACAGCAGATTTCCCAACCTGAGGATCCAGCAAAGGGACTGAGAACCCCCAGGAAATTTGACTTTGAAGGCCAGTGGGATCGGATTACAGAACTTCCACAGGCCCAGGGAAACAGACTCCTGGAGGGCACCAAACCCTGTGTGCACAGGACCCAGGAAAAAGGAGCAGTGACCCCACAAGAGACTGAGCCAGACTTGCCCATGAGTGTCCAGGAATCTCTTGCAGAGACATAGGTGAACAGTGGCCTGCTGTAGGGTCAAGGGCACCGATACAACAGTCCTGGTATAAGTCCTTTTAAAGGAGGTTGCATATTACTGCCATTACCCCTACCATAGTTTGGCCTCAGGCCAAATTATGGGGAGGGAACACAGACCCACCCATCAACAGAAAATTGGATTAAAGATTTACCAAGCATGTCCTTGCTCATCAGAGCAAGACCAAGATTCCCTCACAGCCACTCCCTCCTGTCAGAAAGCTTCCACAAGCCTCTTAGCTTTATCCATCAGAGGGCAGACAGAATGGAAACCACAATTACAGAAAACTAACCAAACTGATCACTTGGATCACAGCCTTGTCTAACTCAGTGAAATTATGAGCCATACTGTGTAGGGCCACTGAAGACAGATGGGTCATGGTAGAGAGTTCTGACAAAAGGTGGTCCACTGGAGAAGGGAATGGCAAACCACCTTACAATTCTTGCCTTGAGAACCCCATGAACAGTATGAAAAGGCAAAAAGATAGGACACTGAAAGAGGAACTCCCCAGGTCAGTAGGTGCCCAATATGGTACTGGAGAAGAGTGAAGAAATAGCTCCAGAAAGAAGGAAGAGGCTGAGCCAAAGCAAGAACAACGTGCAGTTGTGGATGTGATTGGTGATGGAAATAAAGTCTGATGCTTTAAAGAACAATATTGCACAGGAACCTGGAATGTTAAATCCAAGAATCAAAGTAAATTGGAAGTGGTCAAACAGGAAATGGCAAGAATGAACATCAACATTTTAGAAATCAGTGAACTAAAATGGAATGGGTGAATTTAATTCAGATGACCATTATATCTACTACTATGGGCAAGAATCCCTTAGAAGAAATGTAGTAGCCCTCATACTCAACAAAAATGTCTGAAATGCAATATTTGGGTGCAACCTCAAAACAATAGAATGATCTCTGTTTCCAAGGCAAACCATTCAATACTACAGTAATCCAAGTCTATGTCCCAACCACTAATGCCGAAGAAGCTGAAGCTGAATGGTTCTATGAAGACCTACAAGACCTTCTAGAACTAATACCAAAAAAAATGTCCTTTTCACCATAGGGGACTGGAATGCAAAAGTTGGAAGTCAAAACATACCTGGAGTAGCAGACAAGTTTGGCCTTGGAGTACAAAATGAAGCAGGACTAAGGCTAACACAGTTTTGCCAAGAGAATGCACTGGTCACAGCAAACACCCTCTTCTGACAACACAGGAGACGACTCTAAACATGGACATCACCAGATGGGCAATACTGAAATCAGATTGATTATATTCTTTGCAGCCAAAGATGGAGAAGCTCTATAAACCCAGCAAAAACAAGACCAGGAGCTGACTGTGGCTCAGACCATGAACTCCTTATTGCCAAATTCAGACTCAAATTGAAGAAAGTAGGGAAAACCACTAGACTATTCAGGTATGACCTGAATCAAATCAATTACAATTGTACAGTGGAAGTGACAAATAGATTCAAGGGCTTAGATCTGATAGAGTGCCTGAAGAACTATGGATGGAGGTTCAAAACATTATAAAGGGAGTAGCGATCAAAACCATCCCCAAGAAGAAGAAATGCAAAATGGTTGTCTGAAGAGGACTTACAAATACCTAAGAAAAGAAGAGAAGAGAAAGGCAAAGGAAAAAAGGAAAGATATATCCATCTGAATGCAGAGTTCCAAAGAATAGCAAGGAGAGATAACAAAGTCTTCCTAAGTGATCAATGCAAAGAAATAGAGGAAAACAACAGAATGGGGAAGACTAGAGTTCTCTTCAAGAAAATTAGAGATACCAAGGGAACATTTCATGCAAAGATGGGCTCGATAAAGGATGGAAATGGTATGGATCCAACAGAAGTTGAAGATATTAAGAAGAGGTGGCAAGAAGACACAGAAGAACTGTACAAAAAAGATCTTCATGACCCAGATAACCGTGATGGTGTGATCACTCACCTAGAGCCAGACATCCTGGAATGCAAAGTCAAATGGACTTTAGGAAGCATCACTACAAACAAAGCTAGTGGAGGTGATGGAATTCCAGCTGAGCTATTTCAAATCTTAAGACATGATGCTGTGATAGTGCTGCACTCAATATGCCAGCAAATTTGGAAAACTCAGCAGTGGCCACAGGACTGGAAAAGGTCAGTTTTCATTCCAATCTCAAAGAAAGGCAATGCCAAAGAATGCTCAAACTACCGCACAATTACACTCATCTCACACGCTAGCCAAGTAATGCTCAAAATTCTCCATGTGAGGTTTCAGTAGTATGTGAACTGAGAACTTCCAGATGTTCAAGCTGGATTTATTTTTTTTTAATATAAATTTGTTTATTTTAATTTGAGGCTAATTACTTTACAGTATTGTATTGGTTTTGCCATACATCAGCATGAATCCACCAGGGGTGTACACGTGTTCCCCATCCTGAACCCCGCTTCCACCTCTCTCCCCAAACCATCTCTCTGGGTCATCCCAGTGCACCAGCCCCGAGCATCCTGTATCTTGCATCGAACCTGGACTGGCGATTCGTTTCATATATGATATTATACATGTTTCAATGCCATTCTCCCAAATCATCCCACCCTCTCCCTCTCCCAGAGTCCAAAAGACTGTCCTATATATCTGTGTCTCTTTTGCTGTCTCGCATACAGGGTTATTGTTACCATCTTTCTAAATTCCATATATTATATACGTGGTAGTATATGTTTTTCTTTCTGGCTTACTTCACTCTGTATAGGCTCCAGTTTTATCCACCTCATTAGAACTGATTCAAATGTATTCTTTTTTAGAAAAGGTAGAGGAACCAGAAATCAAATCGCCAACATCCATTGGATCATCGAAAAAGCAAGTGACTTCCAGAAAAACATCTACTTCTGCTTCATTGACTATGCAAAGCCTTTAACTGTGTTGTTCACAACAAATTGTGGAAAATTCTTAGAGATGGGAATACCAGACCACTTTACCTGCCTCCTGAGAAACTTGTATGCAGGTCAAGAAGCAACAGTTAGAAATGGACATGAAACAATGGACTGGTTCCAAACTGGGAAAGGAGTACATCAAGGCTGTATATTGTCACCCTGATTATTTTACTTCTATGCAGTGTACATCATGAGAAATGCTGGGCTGGATGAAGCACAAGCTGGAATCAAGATTGCTGGGAGAAATATCAATAACCTCAGATGTGCAGACCACACCACCCTTATGGAAGAGAGCAAAGAGGAACTAAAGAGCCTCTTGATGAAAGTGAAAGAGAAGAGTGAAAAGCTGGCTTAAAACTTGACATTCAAAAAACTAAGATCATGGCATCCGGTCCCATCACTTCATGGCGAATAGATGGGGAAACAATGGAAAGAGGGACAGAGTTTCTTGGGCTCCAAAATCACTGCAGATGGTGACTGCAGCCGTGAAATTAAAAAACACTTGCTCCTTCGAAGAAAATTCATGACCAACCTAGACAGCATATTAAAAACCAGAGACATTATTTTGCCAACAAAGGTCCACCTATTCAAAGCTATGGTTTTTCCATTAGTCATGTATGAATGTAAGAGTTGGACTATAAAGATCTGAGTGCCGAATAACTGATGCTTTTGAACTGTGGTGTTGGAGAAGACTCTTGAGAGTCCCTTGGACTGCAAGGAGATCCAACCAGTCAATACTAAAGGATATCAATCCTGAATATTCACTGGCAGGACTGATGCTGGAGCTGAAGCTCTAATACTTTGGCCACCTGATGTGAAGAACTGACTAATTGCAAAAGACCCTGATTCTAGGAAAGATTGAGGGCAGGAGGAGAAGGTGACAAGGATGAGATGGTTGGATGACATCACCGACTCAATGGACATGAGTTTGAGCAACCTCCAGGAGCTGGTGATAGACAGGGAAGCCTGGCGTGCAGTAGTCCATGGGGTCGCAAAGAATTGGACATGTCTGAGCCACTGAACTGAGGTAAAGTTGATATCTATATCAGTGGAATTCTGAGTTGTTTGATTTCCATTTTATCCCACCCTTATGTGGGATCATTTTCCATCTCTCTCTGCTCTTAAGAGGTTGATTGTGTGGACTCCCTTGCCTTCAGGCTTCTGGTTGGTTTTCATCCATGGAAAACACTGGTAGGGGAGCAGAGGCAAGACAAGAGAGAGGTCTGGACATCTTTTTGGACATCTCTCAAAGGACATCCCTTTGACTATGATTTTCTTCCCACCATCCTAGGGAGGCAAGAGATGATATTTCACATGCCTTTGTTTTATCCAGACCTGCAGAGCAAGGGTTCACCCTGTTAAGGTCCATGCATTTAAAAGAAAATCGACTCCCTCTTGATTCTTTTCTTCCTTTGAACTGGAAAACAGCCTGTAATTCCCTGGAGACAATCAGATCCACTTACACAAGGCTGATTCCGCTGCAAGCAAAATTAAGTCTCACTCTCTAGATTATGTGATTGTTTATTAAATTAAATTGGGGTAATTATCAGGGTGGAGAAATGAAACAAGGAATATCAAAGACTGATACTTCTGGAAATACCTCAGAAAGTCTTCCTGCTCCTTTGGGACTTAGCTGAGATTGACTGAACTGAGAACGCTGCCCGTGACACATTCCCTTGCTAGCGCAGTCAGGGAGGGGCAAGCCTCTGTGAATAAGATGAGTACTAGATTGTGAAGAGGTTTGGCTTGGCAGCAGGGAGACCTGGCTGCCTGTTCTCACTTGCGAGTTCACTGCTTAGCCATGGGCAAATAACTTCTTGGGTTTCAAAAGGAAATTGGTTTGTCTTATCTACTTCATGGCTGGTGGTTATGAAAAAAATCAGTTAAATAGAATTTTGCTGGGTTATTAAACATAAGATGAGGCACAAAGAGGTTAAGGAAGTAGGCCAGGAACACATGGATAGCAAGTGGTGAAGCTGGGACTTGAACCCAGAAAGTCTGGCTTTAGAATCCATGCTTTTAGGCACTCTGACCCCTTGGTAGCCTTGACCTTGACCACATCACTCAGATAGTCCCTTCAGTTAATTCCCTGAGTATCTCTCTAGAGCTCTCACTTCTTCCCTGCCGTAAGTCTGTACTATAGTCTATGGTTGTTCACAGTCTTACAAAAGATGAAAAAAGAGACTGGGAATTACCTTAAAAAATAGTTTTGAGTTAAAAGAACTTTACATTTTATATCAGAGCTGAATTCTAGGTAAAGTATATTAATTATAAATGAAAAACATACCATTCCCTAGCTTTTTTCCTAAATATTATGAAGCTAGTGTGAATGAAAACACAAGTCCAAGATCTCTTATCAGAAGGCCTAGAGGCCAGATAGATTTCAGAATTTAGGAATGTTTCAGGGATTTGAAAAGTCTTATTTAGTATATTATACACACTGTATGTGTACACAAAAGTGTATGAATATGTTACATAACACAGGGTCTAGGGAAGCCTTCAGAAACCAAATATTTTTTCTCAAGAAAACAGACATTCACACTAAGTGGAATAGATCATGGTGATAAATAGTTCATATCAGTAGGTCATGTTATGTTGACAAATGAAGAACTTTATTTTTTCAGAAGTAGCTCGGCTGGGAGAATTAGAGATAAAAGATTGTGGGCGTGAGGTAATACAGAATCAGAATCAGCCCAAGGGTAATAAATCTAATAAACTTTTATCAGAGGGAGGAGCATACACTTCCCCCTTCTAGTTCTAGTTACTTCCTTGGGAAGGAGGATGCAGTTTCTGGCTCTATCCCCTCCCCAGGTCAAGATGAAGAGATCTTTTTTCCCCCTTGTGGTTTGGTAGACTGGGGCAGTCCTTATGCTCTGAAACACTGACCCGAAGGAAGACATCGGAGTGTTTGCTTTTGGAGGTGGAAATAGCTTCTCTTTGCACCTCCAGACCCCCTTCCATCTTCTCCACCTTGCTCTGGGCCTCAGAAGGCTGACCTACAGGGGTGGCTTCTAGCTTCTGATGGGGCTCGTCCAGCAGGGAGCTTGGCAGGAGCTGGGAGTGGGGAAGGACAGTGGCTGTGTGCTAGTCCCTGGGCTCCTGAGTGGCTGCCCTGGGAGGTCTGTCCTTCAGCTGCAGTCACAGCCTCCATCAAGGCATCCTCTCCAACATGGCCTTCTCCCTCCTGGAGTCTGCTATCTGCCCCCTCTTCCTTGTTCCTTCAGGCCTACCCGCAACACACAAACATGCACACACACACACACTCACACACTCACACACACAGAGTCACCAGCTCCAGGACACTGAACTTTCCCTTGGAGTTTCACCTGTACCTTTATGTTTATGGTTTCCCTTTCTCATTCCCTATCCTGCAAATAAGCATGCTTCTTCCTCATGTGTTGTTACCTGGGTCTATTTTTTGAGACATAGGAAGAGCCCCCAGAAATGTGTGAGGAGCCCAGTGATCAGGCAAAGATGTCAAGTGCAAGGTCATCCAGGACAGACCCAAGAGGGCAGGCATCCGATCATTCAGTTCCCTTCCTGTGGTCTCCACAGGAATCACTCTTCCTAAGAGATGACCCCTTGTCATCATCTAGCTTTTGATTCTTTGGCTGTATTTCCTTCCCTCAGAGTGTATATAGTCAGAAGGCTAGAGTTCTGCCTCTACGATACACTAGAAAGGAGACCTTCTTCTGGGCAGCTGGAAATTGTTCGCAGGACTCAACACTATCAGCTTCGGCACTGCCAGCCTCTTCCACCACCCCCCCCCCCCTGAGTTCTC